>CM021110.1:256476753-257076753 GCA_007115665.2 Sequoiadendron giganteum | reverse complement strand
GTTTTTCAACACATAGGAAGGGCATTGTGGGTTTTTTTTTTTCAACTTGCAGCTCTTTGAAATCAAAAGTTTCATAAAAATTTAAAAAACAACCATGAGTAGCAGCAGTGATAGCGAAAGTGATGATATTGAAATTCAAATGCAAGAAAGAACTCAAACTCAAAGAACAAGAAATAGACCTAGAAGTAGTGCAACTGCAAACATTGGAGGGTGTTCAGAGAGTGGGAGTGAAGCAGGGTCAAGAAGTTCAAACCCATTTGATTGTCCATCTAAAATCCTCAAAAAATGGGCAAAAGACCCATTTAACCAAAAAAAGCCTCTACTACAATTTGCAACAAGGGTTGATAAAGATAAGAAAAAAAATTTGGGGGGTAGTAGAGTATGGGAGTGTCATTTGTGCCACAAACAATATAGGGGCAGCTATACGAGAGTTCATTGCCATCTTTTGTGGATTGGTGGTCAAGGGGTGAAAGGGTGTAAAAAAATAACCCAACAACAAAAAATTGAGGCAACTAGATTGCATATGGAGGGGAGGCATTAAGTAAAGGAGTTTCAGTTGAGAGTTTGCAGCCTAGTATGGGAATACCTACACCATTCATGGATTTTGCTTCAGCTTCTCAATCTCATCTGGGGGAGGGTTCTACTTCTATGTGAAAACCCCTGGTTCTCCCTGATCTAAATTTGCAACTATTGGTTTAATGTTTTGAAGTTTTCTCGAAATATTTGACAGATAATGCATAAAATTAATAGAATAAGGAAATGCTAAAAGCATAATTATATTATTGTATTAGAGATCATAAATGTCATGAAATTACATTGAAGCATTCATACTCGGAAACGATCTTCTAATGTTGAAAAAACTGATGAAACCCTCCTGCAAATCCGATGAAGCACAAGTAGAACTCTTGAATGAAGCTCTCACAGAAGCAATAATTCAGCTGGTATTTCACAGCCTCACAATCGCAAAACACTGAAGAATTATCGTTCTCCAATGGTGGAAGATTGTTGAAACCCTTGTCTCAGGCAAAGCTTTGATGAAGCCAAAAAGAAGGAATGTCAAATAATCATCAATGAATGAGGTCGATTTGCCTTCTTTTCCCTTATATCCCCAAAAAGCACGAATCCCCAAAAAGTCACGACTTTTGCCATTTAAATACATTTAAATGTATTTAAGTCACATCAATAGTCTTTTAATTCCACTTTATCAATTTGAGCATACATTTTATGACTTAAGTGATTTGATTTCACTTTATAATATTTAAGTCATCACTTTATAATATTTTAAGTGGCTTTTAATTATTATAAAGTCAAATTATTTTATAATATCTCCATAAATCAATTAAATAACTCAACCACTAAAATACAAGGTTACCCCAAGTTTCCGGGACGGGGACGGCAGGGGACGGCGGGACGAGTCCCCAAGTTTCCGATTTTTGAGGCCAAATTTAGGGACAGCGGGGGACGGCTATATAAAATATAGGGAAAATTTAAAATATATAGAGAAATTTTAAATATGCATATGAAAACATGGATAAAACATACATAATATACATTATAGAACCTTAACATATAACATTTGTGTTCAACATTCTTTGTCAATACTCAATACACATTGAAAATTCAGAATTAACATACATGAATCATAATACAACCTCCAAGTTAAAATTTATAAACTTATATCAAATTACATAAGGTTATTTCCAGCTAACAAATTGGGAGAACATTTGTGATTACAATGAAGATTGTTTCACCTAGGTTATTGATTACTTGGCATAGAACAATAATGAATAGCTGAGGCGTCTGAAGAAAAAATTATTGTAGTTTGCTGGGAGTGTGGACTACTAGAAGTAAATTCAATGCTAGTGTATTGTCTGATATGGATTTGAGCAGTTAAATGTGGGGACAATTGCTACACTCAAGGAGTTTTGGGCATCAAATTGCCTTAATATTCAGCCTATTTCCAATTGTGAAGAAGTAAGAACTGTTTAAAAATGTCAAAATCCTAAGTCTTTGTCTCTAAAACCTGTTAGTGAACAGCAAGCAAATAAATTCAAGTTTACACACTTTTGGAATAATTTATTTTTATTTTTATATATCTCTAATAGAGCATCAAATACTTATCTTGCGAGTGTTCCAAATATTGTGAAAGATATATGAAAATAATTTAAACGAACAACTCATAAACCAAACCACAACAAACAACAAGAAAAATAAAAAAAATAAAAAAATATGTTTTGATGTGGGGGACGGTTGGGGGACGGCTAAGGCGCCCCCTGGCCGTCCCCGGGATTGGTCAGCCGTCCCTATTTGGTCAACGCCGTCCCCCCGTCCCGGGGACGTTTCTTGGGTTTTTCAAAAAATTAGGTACGGTCCCCTGCCGTCCCCCAGTACCCGGGACGTCCTGGGAACGGGTACGAGGCATTTGGGGGGGGGGGGGGACGCGTCCCCAGGTTTCCCTGCTAAAATATTAATATCTCCCTCAATTCTCAATGTTTTGACGTACTGTCAGAAACTAGCAAACACTGAACTGCAAAGGCCTGCACTGAGCCCAATACTGAATTGAATGGGTGGAAATGACAATATCCACCATTATCTGCCACTGAGACCCTCTATCCACACTTATTAGCCTACGAGGATCCAAGTAATAGGCTAACCCATCTAACTCCGATGCTCACGAAAATGGGGACATTACATTCTACTAGAGGAAAGAAAAGAAGTATGAATGTTGTTGATATGTTTAATGTTACAGTAAAAGATGGGGCCGATTCCTCTATTGCCAAGTTTTTTTATGCTAATGGCATACCATTTCATGTCTCATGTTCACCATATTTTAAACAAATGTGCAAAGATATTATAGTTGCTGATCCCTCATATGTTCCACCTGGAGAAACTAAGCTACGCACCACCCTTCTTGATAAAGAGTACTCCAAGGTGAGTATTTTGATGGAGGATATGAGACAAACATGGTTGACAGATGGCTGCTCCATAATCATGGATGCGTGGACCGATATCAAACATCGGCCACTCATCAAAATATTGTCACTAGTACAGTAGGCTCTTATTTTCTTAGGGCTATAGATTGTTCGGGCAAAAGGAAGGATGCAACCTTCCAATTTCAGATTTTGAGAGATGCAATAGAGGAGGTTGGAGCCTCTAATGTTGTGCAGGTACTGATCACATTTTCTTTCTTTAATTCTTTCTTATTTTTTATTTGGGATGTGAGACATCATCTATAAATTTATTAAATTATTAAATTGATATCTATACTAATCTCATATCAACTTGATGATACGCCACTGCTAGGTAGTGACCGATTCAGCTCGTGTGTGTAAATTAGCTGGTATGATGGTGGAGAGTGTTTATAAGCACATTTTTTGGACCCCTTGTTGTGTGCATGCATTGAACAATACCTTGAAGGACATTGGGAAGATAGATTGGGTGAAGGCAGTGGTTGCAAAGGCTAGAGATGTGCAAATGTTCATTTGCAACCATCAGACTTCACTTGCTTTGTTCAGAACATTTTCGAGGAAGGAATTCCTCAAGCCCGTGGAGACTAGATATGCCAGCTACTTCATTTTATTGGAGAGGATGGTTGAGGTCCAAGAGGCTCTACAACAAATGGTGGTCAATGTAGAGTGGGGTAGATGGCATGAGTCAAGCACACCAAAGGGAAGAAGTGTGAAACAAAAAATCCTTGATGATGACTGGTGGTCTACAATGAGGTAAGAAAATTGGCATTGCTGATTTTATTATTTATTTGAATTATTTCATGATTTTATTATAGCCGATTTTAATTTTTGTAACTTGTTTGCACTTGTAGATATGTATACTCCTTCATCCAGCCTATTGTGCAAGTGATTAGATGTGTTGATACTGACTCTCCTAGCCTTGGAGAGATTTATGAGACTTTTGATAGTATGCTTGGACAGGTCAAGCAAGCAATTTATAGCAAGGACACTTTGACATTTTATGAGGAGCATCTTAGGCCCATTGCGACACGACGATGGGACATTATGAACACCCCGCTTCATATGGCAGCCTATGCTCTCAATCCCAAATGGTATGCACCGAGACCTGGGGGAGTGGCTCCATCTCATGATGAAGAGGTGAAAGAAGGCTTCATGAGGGCCCTTACAAAAATGTATACTTCAAAGGAATCTACTATACTTCGCACACAGTGGCTTGCATTTGCCAATCTCCGTGGTCCAACCTTCGGCAAACCAGAGGCGAGGATGGATAGAGCTACATTGGCTCAAACCAACCCTATTGGATGGTGGACGTGGCATGGGAAGGATGCACCAAAGTTGAGATTACTTGTCATTCGTCTTCTTTCACAGGTTGCCAGTTCCTCTGCTACAGAGAGGAATTGGTCCACATATAGCTTCATCCAATCAGTCAAGAGGAACTGCCTTACCTCTAGACGGTCGAAGAAGTTGGTGGTAGTACACAATGCTTTGAGGCTACAGGATCGCCAGTCTAGTGAGTATCGTCAAACTCCAACCTTACATTGGGATGTTAATCCCGAAGATGCTATGCAGATTAAGGATGAGGGATGCACATGAAGGATTGGTTGGGGTTCCATTGGTTGAGGCAGATCCTTCTATTGACATGGACACTGACACTGACTTAGACTCGAGCTCCGATGGTGAGGCAGATGCTGATTTAGACCTACCTTCTGCTGATTAGGAACACTGGACAGCGATATATTTTCTTAGTTTTATGTTTATCATGTCACTTCATAGTTGAGACTTGGAGCCTTTGGGCATTTTGGTTATAATTATCAGACTCTTATATGATATGTATGCACATTGATAATGAAAAGCATTTGAATTTTGTTAATTTGTTTGTCGATTCTCATGTGAAATCTCAATTCAAATCTAATGATATGTGTTAAGCTTATACAATGTCTAGAATGAATGCTTTATCAATGTCATGCTATGAACATTTGAAATTTCTCTATATCTTTAAAAAATTTCCTATTTTTTCATTAGCCATCCCCTATCATCCCCTAAAAAATGACCCAAAAGTACCGTTGTACCGAAAACTCGTCCCGCCGTACACGACACTCCCCGTCCCTAAACCCCATGGAGCATAGGCCACAAGTAAAGAATCCAACTCCAATGTGCAGGTAACTTTTGACTGTGTCGGTCTGACCTATAATTTCTCTATAAACTTTGCTTGCGGAAACTAAAGGCAATTAACCCTGCTGCAGCTGCCTGAATTTCGCTAAAATGGTAGTGGTATTAGACTGTGTTAGAGCAATAGAATGTGCATGGAATGTGTAAACTACTTGTATAAGCAAAAAGACATAAGAGAAGGAAATAAACAACACAACACAGATTTTTTCCTGGAAACACCAAGATGGGCAAAACCAGCTGGAAGTGGTAATTGCAAATCTTCCTATTCTTCCTTGATCAATGAAATCAATGAAAAGAACTATTAAAGCATAACTCACACTCTTTGTTTCCTTCTCTCTTCCTAATGCTTCTACAGAAAGGTTTACAAGAGGCATAGAGTAATTACAACTGAGAACAAATTGTCATTTACATAACCAATTTCACTCTTTCTCCACACTTGCACTCTCTTTCTCATGCATCCATTTGCCAACTTGTTCACTTCTTATAATACATAGAGCACGATCTATCATGCATGAAAGGATTCCCAAACGTCAAGTAGTTGAATACACATTCATTATACCATTACAATGATTCTTGGTCTCTACCACATACAACAGACCAGCAGTTGCATTTCCAACCATAGCAATTTCTAACAGTAAACTTACTAACTACTGAACAGACAGTTTTGAAACACCTGTGTTACTTAGTGCTTTCATTACCAACACTGGCAGTAGCATAATTGTCACTTACTAAACCCAGTGGTTTCCTCACCGTGCAAAAAATACCTTCTTTTAGCCCTACTGATAACTAACCCTGGGTGGGTTGATACCTTTGGAGCAGATGGAATAGGTTGATTACTTTCTTATATCTTTACAGATCATTCCTCCCTTTTAGGAAGCATACTCCCACAGAAGTTTACTTGTTTATAAGACATCAAACAATATCTCCTGTTGATGTTAAAGCAGCCACAGTCATCTACTTCCAAGCCAAGTTCGATGAAGATAATAAATTAAATGTAGCTTGGCTATTTAATTTATATATAATCAATTTAATGCATGAAGAGGCCGACTTCATTATTAAATGAAATAATTTTATTTAATTATGATTAAATAATATTTAATTATAGGGCCGACCCTCTCTTGGAAATCGCGCCCCCAGCAAAAGACATCTTTCTCCTATTGAAGCCAACCTTGGTTATGAAAAGACACTTCTATTGTTCGGACGAGACGTGATCTTTCCTACTCTTGTCTATAAATGAAAGGTGTGATTCATTCATTTGTTCATCAAGTTCATTCAGCATTTGTTCAACGAGAAATTTGCATCATTGCAGCAGATCATATTTGTGCAAGTAGCAAGTCGATTCAAGGAGAATCACATAGTTTGTATATTCTCATCTAGGAGAGGTGTTGTTCATATTTGCCATTATATTATGCCCAAGTTGTAAGCAGATTTCTGCTCTTATAATAATCAATATATAAGAGATATATTGGCTGGGTTTTTCTCCCTCAGGTTGGAGGGTTTTCCCAAGGTATTGGTTGTGTTCTTGTGTTGATTTTTGTATTAATTTTGCATTTTAATCTGATCATAGAAATCTAACATCTCCCTCTATCACTATAAAACTTGTATGTACTTTTTGGTGATTTAGCTTTGACTGCAACCTGCCAATATATTGAAGCCTTTGTTTTGATCTCTCTAAATTTCACTTGCAAAACATCTCCCTCACACCTCCCTTGTCCATTTCAAGGCAATGCTCTACACTATGCTCACTCAAAGCATTCAAGATACAAGGTAGTAGTGTAATATTCCTCCTCATGCAACATTGATGGATCTAAGGATATGTACACCCTCAGGAACACATGCTTGAAACCTGCAGTTTTACCTCCTTCCTCTTGATGAATTCTACTTCCTCAAGCAACATAGAAGAGTGAGTTGATTTGCCCCACAAATAATTGGTTGCTCCAACCTTTTTCCTTTCTTGCAATCCAATTGGTTTTGTGGTTTTAACATGATTCCCCCAAATGGTGTCCATTCATGGCTGTCCCATGATGATATCCTACTATTGCTCATGCCCAATGACACCTTTACATCTTCCACCTCAATGAACGAGTGATGAACTCACCCTTGTGATTTTCCTCTTACTCATGGTTAGTCACAAAGAGTGATGCTGTTACAATTCAAATTTTACCTTAGACTTTCATGATACAACCTCTTGTGATGCCAAAAAAGTACTATCATGGCTGACATACAATCTAAAAACTCTAACATAAAACTTGTACATGGTGGTCTCTACAGACTACAACTTCTTGCACATGCAATCAACTGTAGTGTTTTGAATTCCTTCCTATTATAACAAATGCTATAATAAGGAATCATACATTGTACACTATGTTGCCAATATTAAAGTTATCTATACCTGCATATCATACTTATGCCATATCAAAATCAGATTTGTAACTTCAAACCATGTCCAATGTGCATACAACAATTGAAGTATGAATGCTCCATCTAGCCGTATTTATTGTAGTTCCTTCCGTGCATACTATACATGCTACAAGATGATAAAAGTAATGATCTAAAATTATTGTAATACCTAATTACACACTACAACTGTGTGATGCTGAAATTACTTATACATCAAAATTGCAATTATTGAGGCACCTCTATGCACACTACAACTGAATGATGTTGAAATTAAGTATTCTTCATATTACAATTAGTTGGTCATTCATGTATTCAACAACTGTAGTGAGATATTATGCAAAGTTAAAACAATGAACAAGCCACAATTTAATATATTATCCATTTTTGTGATATTTGTATTATTAGAAGCCAATAGTACTTTGGATGATTTCTCCCTTGGAGTGGCCTTCTTTTCCTCCCTAGCTATGCATGAGAAGTAGTGAGGAACAAAAACTGAAATGATGCTATTTGTTATCCCTACTTGTTATTTCCAAGTGTATTTGATGTTACATCCTCGCCTATGATGAGTAAAATGATTCCAATGCATTCCCATACAAGTGGGGTTAGTTTCCTTTGATCTGTAATTTTCTACAAGATTGTGCTTGTGTAAATTAGAGGTCAAAATAAATTTAAGATGTACTATGCTACTTGAATATTCATTCAAATGATAGTGGAATTCCTTTGAATTAGAGTTAGTGTGCTTTCAAACTAGAAGGATGATTTAACAAGCAAGAAGAAAAATAAAACAGGCCACAAGAGACAAAAATGGCTAGGGAAACGTCAAAATGAGGAAGACCAATTGGAAGTGACAATTGCAGATCTCCTGAGCTTCCTTGGAATTTTGAAAAATTTACGAGTGTTATATACTCACTCCATGTGTTTACTTTCTTTCTAGTGCTCTCTAGAGATCAAATATCTCCAACCACACGAGTTGTGTAATCTTCCTACACCTTCCTCCTCGGAACTCCACCCTCACTCTTTTGTGCTTCTATTGAAGATACATTCACTATGGAATGCCTCAGATTATCCAATCTGACATCCTTGTGTCCTTAAATAGGTGTTGGAGGCTTCTCTCTGTGGATAGGATGACTCCAAAACCAGAATTGAATGGCAAATGTCAAACTATTCATTTCACATTATTGTTTCTGTCATCATGACAATAATGCCCCCTTCAACAGATTGGCAATTTTGTGATCATCTTGACCATTATGATTATGAAACCACCCCAACAATTAAGGAAAAGCCCCTGAGGGAATCAGTGATTATGAAACTGGCCCTAAGGGAACTAGTGGTTATGAAACCATCCCTTCGGTGCTCATTTGCCCTCCATCCTCCAAAAGCTATAACTTTTGCATACGAACTCAAAATAAGGTTCTAATTTATTTTTAAACTACATAATTCTCAAGAAGAGCTTGAATGTGTAAACATATTCAACACCACCAAAGTACTATTTCTGGTCCTATAAGACAACTACATCTATAAGGCCAAAACTATGTCCATCCACTCAAAACTATCACTAAGCTTGAAAAACTAATCTTAGTGATGAATTTGATCCATTTACGAATCACACACCCCAATTTGAAGGCTTTTGGTTCTACACAAACCTACTCTTGAAATATAGAAGAAATTCTTCCTCCATCTGTGAAACTATTGTATCCATGTGTCTAGAACAAGACTATCTCATAGCTCCCTATTCATTTTCCAAGGCAATGCTCAACACTTGAAAGCTATAATTGTGAAAATTGGTGTTTCCTTGGTGTCCTTGTGATCATCTCAATTGTTGGCACTGCATCTACAACTTACACTTGTCAATAGAAACTTTTCATGTTGCAAACTTTGCAATGTACAATACATACAAAATGATTGCCATGTGTTAGAAACCATATCATGACGATTGCTATGATGGCCTCTTTACAATTTGTTGCTAGGAATGTAACATATTCTACAACGGAGGTCATACATTATGATAATGTTTGCAATCTAGTTTAACTACTACTAGGTGTGCTACGACAACTGAAATTATATGGATCCTCATACTACAACTATGCACATGCTACGGCTATGATGAAATTTTGTACAAATACAATAATGGTGGATGTGTGACCCATCGCCAAGATACTCTTATTTCTTTGCTAGAAGTGGATTCCCAACCTCTGCTATCCAAAGCTTCCTCTCTTGGAGTGCTCTATTTCATTCACTCTACTTGCTACACACAAGTGGTCAACAAATGAAATGTTATAATAACAACATCAACTTAAAAAGGTATGCATGCTTACAACAATGAAAAAATACACATATTATTGTCCATGGAATAAAAGCTCATGGATCTCACAAATCTCATGTTGAGTAACTTCTCCTCAAATTGGCAATTATTTTCGCCACATAGAATCGTAGAAACTCAACAAAAACAATCTGCAAGTATGAGGTTGAGTTACTTGGCATGAAAGTCACACTTCTCAAGAAGTCATGCAAACTAGCAGAAACTCAACAAAAAAATACACCACAAGTTCTAGGTTGAGTTACTCACCATTCTCATGCCAAGTTACTAGACCTTGAACTCATGGGTTTTCCCATTGAGCTTCCACAAGTTCCCAACGCAAACTCACTATGAGTAATCAAACACTCAATGAGCCTGTCAAGCAAACTCAATAGGTGGGGACAGGTTGTTGAACACAGGAAAAACTTGGAAAAAAACAAAGATTTTGGCCCTTTTAATCAAATTCAACCATGCCATTTCCTCAAGCAGCATTGTAAATTTTATTAAGTGAGTTTGAACAAGTTTGAAGCAGATTTAACGAGTAAATTTCTACAATTTTGGAATTCCAAGTCAAAAAAAATTCCCTTCTTTTCTTTTTTCCAAGCATTGCAAGAATATTTTTTCTTTCCTAAATATTAAATTTGTTAGTTTTTGGATCAGAAATGTAAACAAGCAGAAGATACAACACATAAGACAATGAACACAGTGATTACCCTGGGAAACTCTCCTACTTGAGGGAGAAAAACCTAGCAAAATGATCTCTTATATATTAAAATAATAAGTGCAGAACACTGCTTACAAATCAGGCCTTACACAAGGTTGAGTCTGAAACAAAGAATGGAGACACTTCTCTATTAAATGGATCTGCTGCTAAGACTGCCTAAACTGCTAAGAATGGCAAACTCCTGCTGCTAATAGTGGCGAACTCCTACTGCTAATAAGATGCGAACTCCTGCTGCTAATAAGATGTGAATTCCTGCTGCTAATAGTGGGGAACTCCTGCTGCTAATAAGATGCGAATAAATGAAATGAACTTGATAATTGAAATGAGAGGTCTTCACCTCCTATATATACAAAGTTGCGCGACTTCTTCTCTAGGTCGGCCCCCTTAGAAAATAAAAAATATATAAAATATTTTTTGAGACATGAAGGCCGACCTGCCTTAACAAAGATATATTAAGGAGAAAAATATCTCCTGCAGCTACAACACTAACAAAATTTAGGTTTTTAAGCATGTTTTGAAAGCATTATATTTAGTTTTCATATATTTTAACACTGAGTTCAGTTATTGTTTATGAACGAAAATGTTGATTTTTTCTAATTAGGGTTAATCAAAATTATGGTATACAAATAGTCATTTTGTTTCAGTTATTAATGCTATTTATCTATGGTTGAAATGCAAACCATTTTATATTTATTTAATTTTATGCTTTAGGGGAAAACCTTGTTCGTTTCTAGACTGGCATGTAAGGTTTATGTTTCTAGTTCAAACTGCTATTTTGAACTTAAACATTGTTTTCTATACTAAAAAATGTTGCATCCAGTTTATTTTATTTTATTTTATGAATGTTAACTTTGCATGCAATGACGTTAGCATCAAGTAATAGAAACTGACCCACTACTGAAAGTCACAGGGATGCTGTTTGGAAACATGGCACACTAGGAATGACCTTGGGAACTATGATTTGCAACTAACGTGAGGAGACGAATGGAGGAATCAATCAACTCAAATACCATCTCTCATGCATTCCTTGTCGCAATATAAGAGTGTGTCCTAATACTGTGAGTGAGGTAGAATAAGAGATGCAGGCAGCCCTTGCATTAAAGAATCAAAAGAAATTATAGAGGGCAAGGACAAACGCAGCCATAGAAGTAACCACTGACTCCAACTTGGCACAAAAAATAGAGATGATGGCTCTAGTCATGGTCCATGAATTTACAGCATGTCCACTTCATGTAGCTCAAGCAAAGCCTAGTGACTATTTTGTACCTTGAAACACACCTAGCGCACAACCTTAGCTTCAAGCTACAATGTGAAACAAGAAGATGCACAAGGAACCAAATAAGGCTTGTGTTAATTTCTAGTTCTATAACTACTCTCCATTCAATGTAGCAAAGAGCTCATACTAAAAGTATTTGGTCACAATGTTGACAATTGCAAGGAAAGGATACACAGTACCCTCTTCATATGACTTAAGTGGGTAGTTGCTCCAAAATATTATGAGAAGAAAATAATTTTACAGGAACAAAGGAAGAAGTGGTGCAAGTTTAGATGCACAATAATTTCAAATAGGTGGACCAATGAAAGGGACCAAACCCTCATCAACTTTCTAGTAGCTTCAAATGGTAAGATAGTGTTTTTGAAGTCCATATATGCCTCTAAAAAAGATAAAGAATACAAAAAGATTGAGTCTAATGTTGGAGGAGATTCTATTAGGGTGGGCATTGAAAACATGGTGCAAGTCATAACTCATAATGCAAAAACATATGTAGCGACAAATAGATTACTTCGAGAGAAATATTTATTCTAGTATGAATGTTTCAAAATAATCTCCTTGCAACAAGTGAAAAAGAGGAAGGTGGCATTGCTGTAAAGGAATCTGATTTAGTGAATGAAGATTTGAAAATCATGCAACAAATGATGATAAATTAGATACAGGTGCAAAAATCATTTTTGCATATGTATATTCTCTATAAAAGGAGTTATAAGTTATGTTTCTTTACACAAATACATGTGCCTGACCAGCATTGTATAGATTTTGGTGCCTTCCAAATCCTTTGCTGATGTTATTTTTTAATTTTGGAGATGTTTTTCGCATTTTTAAAAAAAAAAATCATTGTAATGGGTGCATTTTCAATTGAAATCAATATCCTTCTTCTGAAAATGGTTACATCTTCTTATGCTTGTTCTCTCATAGATTGTACCATCAACATCTTGACTTAATTGTCAAATCCATTAATGCTGCATCCAGTGAATAAGACCTAGAGAAGATTAGAAGAATCCCAAGAGGATGGAGAACCACTCCCATCTCGAGTTAGCTTCTCACTCGGAGATTGGGTAGATTGCTTTAGGCACTAGATCAAGATATGTTTTCCCAATTGGAACAATAAGAGCTGGGAGATATCTTTCCTAGTTTTGTACATATGGATGCAAAGCATACTTTAGTCCACTTATTTTTACAGGGAGAGAAGGGAGTAGTTGGGTGGGGGCACTCCTTTTATTTTTTCTTCTTTTTGTTTATTTTTGTGTTGTTTTTAATGTTCCTGCCATCCACAGATGGTTGGCCTTCCCTGGAATGATCAAGGGGTGTCATTGAGATCCCCAGATATTTTAGGGCGTCAAATTTCATTTCCAAGATGAACCCCGACTAGCAAAGGAGATTGGGACCAGCCCAAGGATGCGTCACTGTGTATCCCTAGTAGGAACCTTTGCATTTTCTAATTCCAAGATCAATGCAGCAAATATATGTTTTCCTATAAACTACAAATAGTTTTTCACTGATGGAAATAGTGTAGCTGCTTGAGTCTTGACATTTCCTTTGCCATTTATATCAGAAGATGAAAAAGCAGTCTTTCTACAAAAACATAAATAAGATATTCCACGGATTTTGGACTTCAATATTCTACAACAGGGTCCTAATATGGAAACAACAGAGTTGATATAAAACAACACAACAAATTTCCGCAAAGGTCAGCCCAAGGAGTAGGCCTCCCAATAATACTAGTTCATTATTTACGTCAGACATCTAGTTGAGATAAATATAGTCATCGTGTAATTATACAGTCAATGAAATATAAATACCCTATTGTGAAAAACTATCAGAGATAAACCATCTTGATGTGATCAACCAACTCATGCAGGAAGCTGTACTTCAATTATCAAAATTTGTGGAGCTATGCTCCGTTGTAACTATTATTTTATCATTTGTGGTGTTAAGTTTGGGCATGAACTAAAAGTTATGAAAAAGAGTTCAAACATGATTGTGCGAATCACTTTGCAAGTTACAGAAAAACTATGGAGGAGACACACCAAAAGTAAGAAGATCCATTGCTTATTCATGCACACCACACCCTTAATTGTTATTTAAAGCATTCATGGTATAGGCTACCTGAATGTAATGTCCCCGATTTAGCCCTGCGCTATACAATTGGTTTTAGCCTATTTCCAGAAACTCGTAGGCTAAGTAGAATGGGAACACTTACTATTTATAGTAAGTCATGATACTGCTCAGTTGGCATACAGATGTGGTTTTGGCAAACTTACTATTTATAGCAATATGCTATTTTTGGTAAGTATATTTATAGCAGTATCACTCTAGCAGCAACTCAATCTTTTGCAATTCAATTTGGCTTTTTGTTGAGTTGAAGTGAATTTACTATTTTTGGCAGTGGCTATTTTTAGTAAGTCTAATTTTGGCAGTATCATCATCTGCAGTTCAGCTCAGGTCATCATGCTATTTGTGGTAATCCTTCAGTTTCAGTATTTGCATTGGTCTTGGTTATCTCCTTGGACTAAGTGTTATACTTAGTCAATTTCATGTTTTAAGATGTACCCCCACGCCTAGGAGTAATAACTTCATGTTGTTTTAAAGAGGGGACATTAAGGGGTCATGTTGAACATTTCATGATTTATTAAATGTTTTATTGTTGCAAATAGAAATGGACGCCTAAAGGGAAGGGAAATAATGTTTTATTATTTCACAATAAAGTGAATGGTTGAAGGTGGCGTCCCTTGGGAAGTTGAACTGATTCAACTTCTTGGAATTCAAAGTGTTTCATTTGCCCATTGAAACTTATATATTGCTGCATTGTGGAGAATTGATTATGTTATGTTTTGGAAAACAAAGTTATGCTGTTGGTTTGAAATCCAGAATCCGGCTAAGGGAAAGCTTAGCAATTCTATTCCTCTTCGGGCCTAAAACTATGGTTCCCTAGATGATGGATTGAGAGTGTGCTTCATTCAGAAGTACATATTGAGCTTCAGTGTTGGAGAAATTGAGGTTATTTCCAGAAATTGTGTTGCTGGTCCTTTCATGGCTGAAGGACATTTCTATTTCTAGCTTTGAGAGTGATTTTTATTTTGTTATGGGTGTTTGCTCTTTCCATTCCTAGACCAGAGGCGACCTTTCTTGGAGAGTTGTAGATTTAAATTTGAAATTTATGATTTTATTTACCAAAATCGCCCTTGCAAGGAGGCCATACATTTCAGTTTGCATTGGGATTTGTGCCATAAATAAATAGTGGTGTTTTGAGGTTGTTTCTTCATCTTAACAGGGGCGCCTATCTTCTAGTAGATCATTGCACTTGGAATCATGCAATTCGGAGGTAATTCGATTGAATTATGAGCATTTGATAATCCTTTTTGTAGTTGTTGATTTGACATTTTCAGAATTACAGTTTGCTGAAACAGAGTTAATTCATTTGCTATTTCCATCTTCTTTCTTCATTTCTCATTATGTTCTAACATGGAAACATTCTAAGACTTGGTGCTTTGAAAAATGGTGAAAAACATTGTAATTTGCAGCTTTCCTATTTGTACAAACTGTTAACAATAGTACTATTTCAGTTTTAACATTGCTGCATTCTTTATTTAACTTCACATTAAGCACCCCTGGATGGTATACCGCCAATGAGGATAAATTGAATTGTAATCTCTTTTCATACCCACTTTCAAGTGGTGAATTCCCACTCTTCAGTGGATGTCTGCCGCAGCAGAAGAAGTATTTTAATTGTAATCTTTTCCCCCCACTGTTTGGTGGTAGCGTGGAAAGTTCATTTGGCTGGTTATCCGCCTTTGTTACATTCAATTTCAGCATTAGTACTCCACCATATGTTAGCACCTCGCTTGTCAAAGGATCTTGAGTGCACATTCTTGGTGTCGAGTTTAATCTCTCTTTTTCAGTGTAATCATTGTAATATTTGATTCAGTAGATCCTAGGGATCCTCTGACCATATGCCCGCCCCTCCTCCTTAAGTGGTTTTAGGGCGCATTCTTGGTTAGAGTTCTTTCATGCACGTTTTGAGTTATGCTAACCTTAACGGGTGCTTGGTTACATTGTAAATGTTCATTTAAAGTCAAAAAAATTGAGAGAGTATATTTCACTGAATCCAGATATTTTCAAGCTACGGACTACACCCAAGAATAAAATCAAAATAGACAAATAATATTACAATCTCAAAGATCAGCTGACAATGGTTGCCAAACTTCTCTCTGCTAGACAGAAATGTCCCCTCAACCATTGAAACGGGTAAAACTCACCTAGTCAATGAAAGATATATCAAATTGGAATTTGCGGTTTGTGCATTTGTATGGGATACATAACAGACCTAAAAAAAAACCCAAAGTCCAAGATAAATATCTAGGTTTAGGGAATCTAGTGAATTCCACGTGATCCACCTGTTTAATGTATTTAACACTAATTTGAATGTAAGGTCCTAACACAACACAAATTGCCTACCACATGTTTCCCCAAAACTACCTCACTTCAAAGATTGCCTTCATTTCCACAACATCACAAGAAAAAGAGCAAATACATCAATCAGATAAAAGTAAAATTTAAATGATCTAGGTTGTCTTTTTTATCTTTGTGTCACTGCACTTGGCATTCTACCATTTAAAAAACTTCTACAATATCAGCACCAATTTGAATAATCATTTTGCCCCAGGAATGCAAAAGAAGCAACTCAGAAAATCACTATAGCAAATACCTTCTGACCATCCTCTCGTGATGTTCCAGTCGAGTTGATGTACATATAAATTGGATGATACGGATCCCTGTTTTGCAAATAAAGCAATTGTGCTATGACGAGTTCTGCAATAAGTGAAACCAACTGTTTACATATAGTTAGTTCTACTAGACTTCTCACCTATTGAGAAAACAAGGTACAAATGAGTGTATCTATTACTTCTTGTATGTAAGCAAGAGTTTAAGGAAGATTTCCATTCCATTTTCTATCCAACCAATCTACCACATTGTCTTTGTTACAAGTAAAATAACAGTGTCAAAAGAAGCACGACCTGTCTGCAATTCACACTAGTAACAAATTAATCTTCAGAGCTTTAAGAAAAGGGAAACTGTAAAAGGGATATAGAAATTCTTTAAACCATAAAAGCAAATATCTTTAAAATATCAGGATATATCCCAACATATCTTTTCTAGAAAGGATTCCTGATATTTTCTTGAAAATATTGCAAGTTTTTCAGACTAGGACTTGACTGAAATTTTCACCAATATATCCCAATATTATTAGCAATATATCACCAGTAATATCACAATAAACTAGATTTTTATTTTCCTTTTCTACATAAGTTTTAGACCTGTAATTTTTGAATCATTTTACTCTGTAACTTTCATAAATGGAA
Organism: Sequoiadendron giganteum; assembly: GCA_007115665.2. Lineage (NCBI taxonomy): Eukaryota > Viridiplantae > Streptophyta > Pinopsida > Cupressales > Cupressaceae > Sequoiadendron > Sequoiadendron giganteum. The sequence continues at coordinate 257,059,556 of CM021110.1, read as the reverse complement.
TTTACACCTTGAACAGTGTAAATAGCTGTTAAGATTTACAGCTGCCACTATTGAATAGCAGTTAAGTCTGTTGCCAAGGAACAGCGGCAATCATTTCTGTCATTATTTCAAAATGAACATAGTTATCTACAGTTGTGAATACACTTGGCATAATTGGATTTGAAAACCCTGTGAATACAGAATACAACAGTTGTTATTGTGATTAGAGATTATCGCTCTTGCCTATGATATCAGCAAACACTGCTGTCATTATTTATAATTCATGATCATAGTTGTTACTAGATGCAACTATCCAATGATTATGCTATCCTTTGACTTCTCATTATTATTGCATCATAGATGCTAGTGCTGTCGTTGACTTGATGTCATTTCTACTTATCAACGGATATTGTTGCGATCACTTCATTTGTAAAAATAATTGTATTATTGAGGTAATTGTTTTGGAATTTCATTGTTACATATCAGCTATTAATAATGTCATATCAGTTGAGATTGCTGTCATTGTTATTGTCCTTCAACATAACTATCCTTCTATGATTAGAAATCTTCTTGTGATCACTGATCAGTAGCATTTTATTATTATTGTGATTTGTATAATTATTGATCAGCACAGTGTTCAGCAGCATTGTTAATAGTACCATGATCAATAGTGCTGTCAACATCATAGGAAAAATTGTTGTTAAGACAGAACATTGTTGTCGAGATCAAAATGATTAATATGAAACTATCATGTCTCATTTTTCAGATTAAAATAATTAATCTTAAAGTTGGGCCTGGACACTTTTATTTTTGGGGCAATTTAAATAATATTATTTTAATAAATAAAAAAGTGTTTTTCTTAAACATTTAAATATAAAAAGTAAGTATTATTAATACTTGGAGGGAAAATAAAATTAAAATTAAATAAATGGAGCACTCAAAAAAAGCAACTATAAAAGGAGCACTTTTCCTCGTTCATAATCATTCAAGCTATCATCATTTTGTAAACAATTTCCAGATATGAGCAAGTTTGTTCAATCGAAGGCATCCAAGGACAAAAATCTTCGGTTTGCTCAAGGTTTGAGAGGAGGAAACCCTCTTGAATTCCATGTTTGGGATCAAGGACAACAACACTTGTTTTCAATCTTGGGTGATTCCATCTAGGAATCATGATCGTGCTGATTTGTGGTATATTTGGATTTTGCTCCAATCTCACTAGTGTGTTTGGCAAGCAAAAATCATCATTTCATCACCAACACACTAAGTCAGAACATTCGCCAAATTTTCAGCTTGACATTTGAAATTTGGCAAGTTTTTAAAAACAGCATAAAATTCGTTGTAATTCGTCAAAAATTCAAATGGAAAATGGGCGCCGGTATTTTATTAAAAACTATTTTCAATAAAGCGTTGATTTTAGGGTTTTTTGCAAGTTTTTTCTTATAAATATGTCTATCGCAACCTCACGAAATATATACTTAATGCTGAAGATGAATTTTTGGGCATGGACATAGCAATTTTTTTCGTTTGTGATTTCAGATACTCACATTTGAACTTTGAAGGGTCATTCAAATTTCAAGTTTTCTAATACGATTGTGGTGCATTCACCCCGTCTGTTCTAAAGATCACACAACTAGTCATTTAAGTCTGCTAAAGCTTGCTAGGTGCCCCGGCTCTGCATGTCTGAAAGGTAGGCAACCGCCGCAATGCATAATTTAAAGGTTTTTTCTTTCAGGTTTTCTTTTAAGTTTTTTTTATTTTATAAAATTTCAAAGTTCAAACAATGATTTATATTTTATTATTTCACTGTTTTACTTATATTAAAAACTAATATTTAATATATTTAAATTTACTATTATTTTTATTTACTTATTGACAATAAATTTTAAAATAGAATAAACTTTAATATATTTTATTTTATTTTAAAAGTTAAAATAAAAATTTAATATATGGTCTTAGAAATAAAATTTAGTGTTTTTATTTTGTTTTTAAAGTTATAAACAAAAATATTTTTATTTTTATGTTTTTAATTTTAAAATAGAATTTAATATTTTATTTTTTTTAATTTTAGAGTTAAAAATAAAAAAATTATATATTTGTTTTAATGTTTTTGAAATAAAAATTCCGTGATTGCGTTATTTTATTTTTTTGGTGATAATTGTTTTTAATGGTAAGAATAAAATTTTACGATTTAAATAAAATTTAGTATTAATTTTGATTTTTCAAATAAAAATTTTTATTTTATTTTTAAGTTAAAATTAAAAATTTAATATATTTTGACTTTATGTTTTAAAAAAATAAAATTTAGTGTTTTTATTTTGTTTTTACAGTTAAAAATAAAAATATATTAATTTTTTGGGGATGACCCCACAATGCAACAACAAGTTGCAAGCAGGAACTTCCCTGCTATCTTGAGTTCAAATCCCACTAGTGGAAGGTGGGACGAACTATCGTTGCCAAAGAATGAAGGGAATGTTGGACAATGCACAGATGACAGAGGAAAGCCTGTGCAAGGGTGGCAGCGATCGACGCACAGAGGAGTGGGCGGGTGGTGGATGGCGTGCACTACTGCGGGGTCCGGGAGCTAGAGGGATTGATGGAGAGGTGGAGCTGGCAGGAGTGCTTAAACAGAGGATTGGCATCAGGTCCTGTAGGGAGTTTGGCAAGAATGCAAGCGGGCGAAGCAAACAAGAGGAATGGCATCAGGTCCTACAAGGAGCTTGGCGAGAATGCACGCAAGCGCAGCAAATGGAGGAATGACGCCAAGTCTTGCAAGGAGCTTGGCAGGAATACAGGTAGGCATAGAATTTAGTATTTTTTATTTTGTTTTTTAGAGTTAAAAATAAGAAATTTATATATTCTACTTTAATGTTCTTTAAAATAAAATTTATTTAATGTTTTAAATATTAAATATTATTTTTCTTTTGTAACATACAGATCATAAATTTATGGCTCCCAATAAATCAATTGTCGAGGCATGGAAATATGTGACCACAATGGTACTAATCTCAAATGTACCAAGTGTCATAAACCTTTTACTAGAGGTTTAAAAAGGGCAATGGATTATTTACTTGGTGTTCCAAGGGGTCCAGGAGGAGGTGTTACAGCATGTCAAAGAGTTACCCCAAAAATGAGAGTTGTTTTAGAGAAAGAACAGTCCTCTTCAATATTAAGAAACATGAAGAACGCACAAAATAAATAGTTTAATAGAGAATCAAAGAGGATGTGTCTAGATTCACAACATCTATTATGTCTTCCTCTTCCAGCTTACCCAAGGCCACAGGTGTATCAAAAGAGAGTGGAACATTGAATTGCTTTTGGAAACCAATTGAGAAACAACAAGTGAATGATGCATTAGCTAAATTGTTTTACTCAAGTGCTATTCCATTCAATGTAGTGAGAAATCCACATTTCCGTAATCCAATTTAGAAAGTTGCAGAGTTTGGCAAAGGGTACACACCCCCGTCTTCAGAGGCTTTCAAGACAACTCTTTAGTAAAGGTCAAAAGATAGAGTGACTGAGAAATTAGCTGAGGCCAAAGCCTCCTAGAAGGCATCAAGTTGCACTATACTAAGTGATGGATGGTCCAATATATGTCAAAAGCCATTGATTGATGTTTTGGTGGCTTGTCTTGATGGTATTATGTTCTCGAAAATGATTGACACCATGAACCAAAAGAAAACTTCCAAGTATAGTTTAGCAAAGGTCAAAAGATAGAGTGACTGACAAATTAGCTAAGGCCAAAGCCTCCTAGAAGGCATCAAGTTGCACTATACTAAGTGATGGATGGTCAAATATATGTCAAAAGCCATTGATTGATGTTTTGGTGGCTTGTCTTGATGGTATTATGTTCTTGAAAGTGATTGACACCATGAACCAAAAGAAAATTTCCAAGTATAGTTTTCAAATACTAGATGAACCCATTCTTGAAATAGAGGTGTAAAATGTGGTTAAGGTGATAACTAATAGTGCAGAAAATTGTGTGGGAGTTGGGAAGCTGATTGTAGAGAAATATTCACAAATATATTGGGGTCCATGTGCAGCCCATTGTTTGGAGTTATTGCTTCATGACTTGCCTAAATTCCCATGGATACATGAACGGATTCATAGAGGGAGACCAATTGCAAATTTCATAAGAAATCATCGTCTCACATCGAGTCTTTACAAGCAACATGCATCTAGGGAGTTGTTGAGACTGACACAAGGTTCGCTTCATTTTCTATCACTATAAAAAAAGTGGTTGAAGAGAAAGTAGATTTGAGATATGTTACGAGTGGGAAAATTTAGCACTTCCTAAAAGTCCTAAGGGGAAGAACATAGAGCAAGTAATTTTAAAAAACAAATTTCAAGAAAGTGGAGCAAAGGTTTTGAGTATATGTGGGTGAATTATTGATGTGCTTCGTATGGTTCATGTTGACACGCCTTGCCTCGGCATGCTTTATGAAAGCATGGACCATTGTAAGGAAGCTATTCAGAAAGCACTAAATATTGTAAAAGCAGACTACATGGAGATATGGGAGATAGTTGATTCCAAATGGAAAATGATGCACACACCTTTACATGCAGCAGCTTGCTATTTGGAGCCTAAGCTATTTCATATTGTTGATGTTTACGAGCAGCGTCGGTATCTTCTTCCAGCAATCTGATTCTTCATATGATAAATTAAATAATAGCTAGAGCTATTTTATTTATACGATTTATTTGAAGAGGTGCCTTATCTAAAATATAATCAAAAGATAATTAAAAGTCATAATGAATAATTATGATTAAATAAAGTCATAATGAATAATTATGATTAAATAAAGTCATAATGAATAATTATGATTAAATATTAAATAAATCACTTTTATGGAAAAGCACAATTTTCTCTTGTGGCCGACTTGTTTATGAAAAGTCACTTCTTTTGGGCCGACCTCCTTTTTTAAGGGATGTGATCTTTCCTTCACTTGTGTATATATACAAGATGTTCTCATTCATTTGATCATCAAGTTCATTCGAAGCAATCAAGGAGAAGTGCGATCTGAGTAGCAGAGCGAATCTTGTAGCAGCAGATCGATTCAAGGAGAAACACATTATTTGTATCTTTGCATCTAGAAGAGGTGTTGTTCATTGTATCTTTCAGGCATTGTGTTTGTGCCTAAGTTGTAAGTAGATTGTTGCTCTTATTATTATCAATATATAGGAGATATATTGGCTGGGTTTTTCTCCCTCAGGATGGAGGGTTTTCCCAAGGTATTGGTTGTGTTCTTGTGTCAATTTTGAATTAATTTTTGTGCATAATATCTGATCTTATAAAACTAACATGGTATCAGAGGGGTTTGAAGAAGATCACGATCAGATTTGTGTTTAATACAGCGATACCCTTATTCTATTTCTCATCTTTATTCACCTCTATCTCTCAGTCAAGATGGTGAAAGGTCTTAAGATTGAGGATAGGCCTGAGGGAGCGTCAAACTTCACTTCGTGGAGATTCAGGATCATGCTCACCTTGGAGGAAAGTGAATTGGCAGAGTTTGTGGAAAGCTCTACCCCCGAGCCTACGAATGAGGAAGAGAAGGCCCTATGGAAGAAGAAAGATATTAGGGCAAAGAAGATGTTAGTTCATTCTGTAAAGGATCATATTGTTCCTATTCTCTCCAAGTTAAGGAATACGAGAGAGATGTTCAAAACCCTGGAGGAGATGTATGAGATCAACATCACCAGTCGGGCTATTGCACTAAAGCAACAACTCCATCATTTGAAGATGGCGAAGGGAGAATCTATCATTGCCTACTTCATGAGAATAGGCCGAATTGAGAGATCAGCTCTCGTCTATTGGGCATGTTGTCAATAGCAAGGATTTGACCATGCTGGCTCTTAATGGTCTTCCTTCATCTTGGGAGTCTTATATTCAGGGAATCAGTGCAAGATCAAAACTTCCCAAGTTTGATCGGTTGAGGGCAGACTGTATTCAAGAAGAGTCTAGGTTGGTTGCAAGAGGTATTGGGCAAAGCTCCGTTAATGAAGACATTCATGTTCTTGCCACTCAATCCTCGAAGAACAAAAGGGAAAGATGGGAAGAAAGGCTATTTCAAGAGAAATCGAGACAAAGGAGTTGATAGTGGCCCCGCCTTTAAGAAGAAGAGGGACCTCTCCAAGGTCCAATGCTTTCGATGTGACAAGTATGGTCACTTTGCAAAGGAATGTCCTACCAGGCCTAGGCAGCAGGCTGCCATTGCAAATGTTGATTAAGTCTCTCTACAAAAGGATTCAAGTGAATCCTTCTCTATTCAACCTTGTCAAGCAATCTAACTACCGACACCAACACTTGGTTGATCGATAGTGGTGCCTCTCGCCACATCACCAGATTTAGGGAGCATCTATCTAATTTGGTGGAGAAGGATTCTAGCGAACAAATCATTATTGGAGATGATGCCAGTTATTATGTTAAAGGAGTTGGGACCTCATCTCTCCACTTGGATTCCGGCAATTCCTTACAGTTGGATGATGTGCTATTTGTTCCAGGCATCAAGAGAAAACTTGTTTCCATCTCAGCCTTGGAAGACAAGGGTAATCAGGTTGCTTTTTCAAAAGGAAAAGTTCTCATATGGGCAAAGAACTCCAACATCGAGACTGCTCGGGTGATTGAAGTTAGACATGGGTGTCTCTACAGGCTATGCACTCGTCCCATTCAGGCTCTACTGCATGACTCCTCAAGTTTGTGTGATCTTTGGCATCGAAGATTGGCTCACCTTCACTTTCGAGCTCTACCTATTATGGAGAAGATGGTAACCGACCTTCCTAAATTCAACCAGAAGCATGAAGGAACCTGCAAAGGCTGCGCTTTGGGTAAGAATACAAAAGGTCCATTCCATAGTAGTGAAAGTAGATCCAAATGTGTTTTAGATCTTATTCATTATGATTTATGTGGTCCAATGTCTGTTGCGTCTTCGAGTGGTTTCTTGTATTACATTATTTTTATTGATGACTACTCTAGAAAGACTTGGATTTATTTCTTGAAATCTAAAGAATCTAAGGAGATATTAGAGAGATTCAAACAATACAAAGCTCAAGTGGAGAATTTATCCGAAAAGAGGATCAAGGGCTTGAGATCCGATAACGGAGGAGAGTACACTTTTGTTGTCTTCCGTAACTTTTGCATTGAAACAGGGATTAAGAGGGAGTTCAACATTGCTTATAATCCTCAACAGAACGGTGTTGCGGAGAGAAAGAATAGATCTATTGTGGAAGCGGTCAAAGCCATGATTCATGACCAAGACCTGCAAATCTCTCTTTGGGCTGAAGCATCCAGGACTGTTGTCTATGTCCAGAATAGAAGTCCTCACAGAATCTTGGAGAATATAACTCTTGAAGAAGCATTCTCTGGGGTGAAACCTGAAGTAAGTCATTTGAGGATCTTTGGATGTCCAGTGTATGCTCATATACTAAAGGAAAAGAGGACTGTTGTCTATGTCCAGAATAGAAGTCCTCACAGAATCTTGGAGAATATAACTCCTAAAGAAGCATTCTCTAGGGTGAAGCCTGAAGTAAGTCACTTGAGGATCTTTGGATGTCCAGTGATAGATTTATAATATCAGATATGTGCACAGAAATTAATTCAAAATGACACAAGAACACAACTGATACCCTAGGAAAACCCTCCAACTCGAGGGAGAAAATCCCAGCCAATATATCTCCTTTATATTGATAATATTAAGAGCAGCAATCTGCTTACAACATAAGCACAAAACAATGCCTTAACATATACAATGAATAGCACCTCTCCTAGATGCAAAGATACAAATAATGTATTTCTCCTAAAATCGATCTGCTGCTGCAATTCGCACTTCTCCTTCAATTATTTCAAATGAACTTGATGCAATTCGCACTTTTCCTTCAATTATTTCGAATGAACTTGATGCCCAAATGAATGATAATCAACAACTATATATACACATCATCTTGGGCGGTTGTGACTTTTCACAAGAAGTCGGCCCCAAGGAAGGAACACGTCCTTTGCTGGGAGGGCGCGATTCTCAAGGAGGTCGGCTCCAATAAATAATAAATAATATTTAATTGCCTTTAATATTTGTTTATCTCATTTAATGATTGAAGTGCCTCTTCAATGAAATCGAACCAAATAAATTTGAATAGCTGAAAGCTATATTTAAAATTTTTTATTAAATTGAGCCAGGAGTATTCCTCACGTGGCTGCAAAATATCATTAACAATCCTCACAGAATCTTGGAGAATATAACTCCTGAAGAAGCATTCTCTGGGGTGAAGCCTAAAAAAAGTCACTAGAGGATCTTTGGATGTCCAGTGTATGTTCATATACCAAAGGAAAAGAGGACAAAGTTGGAACCTTCTGGCAAGAAGGGAATTTTGGTAGGCTATAGTGAGACATCAAAAGCCTACAGAATATTCATTTCGGGTCAGAAGTCAATTGAGATCAGTAGAGATGTCACATTTGAGGAGGATGTTGCATTCAGGAGATCCAAGGGCACTCATATGGAGATCGATGAACAAGAGCCTCCTCAGGATATGGAAGTTGACCATGTTCCTAAGAATCAGAGGGAGGCTCCAGAACCTAAACAAGATGATAATCCAGCTGAGCCCTTCGAACCTGCTAATGGGCCTATAGATATTGTGATTGGAAGGAAAAGACCTCTTTGGGCCAAGTAAATAATGCAGGAGGCAGAAAGTTTTGCAGCCCCAAGAGGAACTTTCAGAGAAAGTAGACCTAATAAGTTCTCCAATTATGTAACCTTGATAAGGCAAATCTATGGTGTCTTCTAAATGGCTCTTCAAGATCAAGCATGCGGCTGATGGGAGCATTGAGAAGTACAAGGCCAGATTCGTGGCTAGAGGGTTCTCACAAAAAGAGGGAGTTGACTATGAAGAAACCTTTGCTCCAGTGGATCGGTATACTTCATAAAGACTATTATTGCTATTTTTGCATCTAGAGGATGGAAGATTCACCAAATGGATGTAAAGACAGCCTTTCTGAATGGTGTAATAGAAGAAGAGGTTTGCATTGAGCAACCCAATGGATTTGAGGTACGTGGGAAGGAGTCTCATGTTTGCAGGCTGAAGAAGGCCTTGTATGGTCTTAAGCAGGCTCCTCGTGCTTGGTAGGAAATGATTGATCGTTACCTATTGAGTTTGGGTTTCTCAAAGAATGATGCAGATTCTAACCTTTACTTCAAAGTAATAAATGGTGAAGCATTGATTTTGGTTATGTATGTTGATGATTTGATTATCACTAGAGAAGAGCACCTAATTCTCAAATGTAAGGAGTTAGCTTTTGTGTTTGAAATGAAGAATCTTGGTCTCATGCATTACTTTCTTGGCTTAGAAGTTTGGCAAAAGTTAGATGAGATGATTCTATGTCAAGGAAAGTATACCATTGACATTCTGAAGAGGTTTGGTATGATTGATCGCAAACCTATGTCTACACCTATGGAGACCAACCTACATAAGTTGAAGGAGGTTGCAGCTAGTTCAGAACTGGTGGATCCCATGATGTACAAGCAACTGATTGGTTCACTGATGTATCTAGTTAACACTAGACCGGATATCTACTATGCAGTGAGTGCACTTAGTCAGTTCATGTGTGAACCAAGACAGATACATCTTGTTGCAGTAAAACATATCCTGAGATACTTGCGTGGCACAGTTGGATATGAGTTGAGATATTCTATAGGTGTGGATTTGAAGTTGCATGGTTTTACTGATTCTAATTGGGCAGGGTGTGTCACTGATCGGAAGAGTACCTCTGGTTCTTGCTTAAGTCTGGGATCTGCTATGATATCCTGGTGCAGCAGAAAACAGTCTTCAATGGCATTGAGTACAACAGAGGCATAGTATATTGCAGCTTGTGTAGCAGCTCATGAAGCAGTGTGGCTTTGAAAGCTCCTTGCAGGATTGTTTGGACAATCAATGGAGCCTACTATCATTCATTGTGATGACCAGAGTTGTGTGAAGCTTTCTGTCAATCCTACGTTTCATGACAGAACTAAACATATTGAGATCAAATACCATTATATCAAAGATATGGTATTGAGGAAAGCTAAACAGTTGAGGTATATCAACACTGATGAGCAGACGGCAGACATTCTCACCAAGCCCCTCTCCAGGATAAAGTTTGTGTACTTTCCAGATAAACTTGGTATGGTGGAAAATTAGGCCCTAGCTGAGAAGGAGTCTCAGTATCAGTCATCCTCTGTTAATGCATTTCTCTATTGAGAGAGATTTGAGGTGCAAGCCCTTGATAATGCATTTCTCTTTGAGATTTGAGGTGAAAGCCCTTGTTTCCACCCTCTGGGAGAGCCATGGTGGATGTCATGCGTGTGACTCTATGACAACATCACGTGAGGGAGTCCGTGATGACTTACTTGTACTTGTGTTTCACCCTCTGGGAGAGCCATGGTGAACGTCACAATGAGGTGACAACATCGCATTGAGTGATGAGCACTTGTACATACCATCTATGGAGGTAGCCATGATGGTTGATATCACGATGAGGTGATATGCTTTCACGATGAGGTAATAAGCTCTTTTTCTTACATAGATGTATTCATGTGTGACATCACGATGAGGTGATATGTCTTGTGCAGCTGGAAGAATCCTCCCTAGCTGAGAGGGAGTGTTGATGTTTAAGAGCAGCGTCGGTATCCTCTTCCAACGATCTGATTCTTCATATGATAAATTAAATAATAGCTAGAGCTATTTTATTTATACGATTTATTTGAAGAGGTGCCTTATCTAAAATATAATCAAAAGATAATTAAAATTCATAATGAATAATTATGATTAAATAAAGTCATCATGAATAATTATGATTAAATATTAAATAAATCGCTTTTATGGAAAAGCGCAATTTTCTCTTGTGGCCGACTTGTTTATGAAAAGTCACTTCTTTTGGGCCGACCTCCTTTTTTAAGGGATGTGATATTTCCTTCACTTGTGTATATATACAAGATGTTCTCATTCATTTGATCATCAAGTTCATTCAAAGCAATCAAGGAGAAGTGCGATCTGAGCAGCAAAGCGAATCTTGTAGCAGCAGATCGATTCAAGGAGAAACACATTATTTGTATCTTTGCATCTAGAAGAGGTGTTGTTCATTGTATCTTTCAGGCATTGTGTTTGTGCCTAAGTTGTAAGCAGATTGCTGCTCTTATTATTATCAATATATAGGAGATATATTGGCTGGGTTTTTCTCCTTCAGGTTGGAGGGTTTTCCCAAGGTATTGGCTGTGTTCTTGTGTCAATTTTGAATTAATTTTTGTGCATAATATCTGATCTTATAAAACTAACACATATTGATAAACAAAGTGATTGTGAAACTATGGCATGGCTTTTAGATGCCATTGACAAGTTTGAATGAAATTCAGCAGCATTAATCAAAGACCAAAGTTGGAGATACAAGAGAGCAAAAGGAATGTTTGGAATGTCAACAACTAAATATGATATGGCCCGAAATGATGTACTTGGCTATAGATGTTGGATGACCTATGGAGCACAAACTCTTGAACTACAACGCTTTGTCATTCGAATAATGAGTTAGGGAGCAAGTTCATTAGCTTGTGAGAGGAACTCATGTTGCTTTGACTACATCCATTCCAAAAAGAGGAACAAGTTGTTGTCTGGAAAGTTGGGAGATCTTGTCTACATTTGCAGCAATTTAAAAATGTTCATGAACAAATCAGCAAATGACTCCACATCTTCTTCACAACAACAAATTTCAGAAGACAAAGCAATGCCAATTGCAAATGAGCTTAACTTTTTTGATGATGATTTGGGTAGTGATACTAACAATAATGCTACATCATCTCAGCCAAGTGCTCTTGATGACTTGGAGCTTTTTTGAATTTCCAAAGTCTTGACTATTGATTGTACCTTTTTGACAAAAAAACATCTTCACAATTGTGATTTCACATGTTTCTTATGGTTTATATTTTATAAATGTGTCATCCTTTTATGATGATTTCAAATTTATTTAGCAATGTTGAGCTATTTTGATAATTTTGTGGATATATTACTTATATTAAAATAAATAAAATTATATAAGGCGAATTTAATGTCAAATTTTTTTTCAAATTTTCTACCCTTGCTGAAATTTATCCGAATTTTATTGTTCCCAAATTCAAATTCTAATTCCAACCTTGTTGCTTAGCCGACATGTAATGTCCCCAAGTTAGCCTTACGCTCTTCTTGAGGTTTTAGCCTATTTCCAGAAACTCGTAGGCTAAGCAGAATGGGAAATTAGGGTTTCCACTTTTAGATGCATTTTTGAAGGCTTGCATGTGTGTTTTTATGATGCATGTCTAGTGGAGCTTTCTGGGTTTTTGGAGAGTTTCAAGATGAGGTAACATGCATGTTGAGATAATGACATGAAACATTTTAGCAGATACCTTGCATGCAAGGTAGGTTTCTAGGTTTTTATGGGTTTTCAGAGATCTACGGGGTGGAGTGACATGCATCTGATTCTGACAACCTTTTCGGGCACTTACTATTTATAATAAGTCATGTTGGCTTCTCGGTTTGTGTTCAGATGGCGTTTGGAAACACTTACTATTTATAATAAGTCTTGATTACTACTCAGTTGGTGTTCAATTGATGTTTTGCAAACTTACTATTTATAGTTGTTTGCTATTTTTGGTAAGTCAATTTATAAGCAGTATCATTCTAGCAGCAGTTCAGTGTGGCTGTTCAGTTTGGCTTTTTGATGTTTTTGAAGTATACTTACTATTTTGAGCATTTGCTATTTTTAGTAAGTCCTTTTGTGGCAATGGCATCATTATCAACTTGCCAGTTATCAGTTTGCTATTTTTAGCAACTCTTCAATTGCAAGTTGGGCATTGCACTTGGCTACCTCCTTGGACTAAATTTCATACTTAGTCAATTTTATGTTTTGCAGTTGTACCCTTGCCTAGTCAATGAACTTTAAGTTGTTTTTAAAATGGGGCCATGAAGGGGACGCCTCATTAATGCACTTTAATATTTTATTAAAGTTTTATATTTCCTCTAGATGGGACGACTTGGGAGAAATATTAAGAGTTTTAAATATTTTAAAATGCTCTTTGAAGTGGATGTCCCTTGGAGAAGTTGAAGAGTTTTTCTTGGAGGTTACAGAGTTGATTCGAATACCAAGAAGAAGTCTATATATTGAGCCTTGCTCTTTCATTCGGGTTGGAAATTTGAAAGTAAAGTTATGCTACTGGTTTGAAATCCAGAACCTGGCTAAGGGGAAGCTTAGCAAATTCATTCCATCCTTCGAACCTGAAACTATGGCTTCCTAGGTGGTTCAATGTGACTGTACTTCACCTTGGAGTGCAAATGGAGCCTCAATTTGATGTTATCAAACAAATTGCTGATGTATAGCCTATTTTATGAGTTGTTGATTCGCCATGGCTGAAGCAAGTTTTTGTTCATTGCTTCATCGGCGAATTTATTCCTGTTCTGGGTACTGGCCCATGCTGTTCTACTGTGGAGGGCGCCCCTTTCTACAAGTTTGCAGATTTTATCATTGAGTTTCTGATTTTTAATAAGAGGTCGACCTTCTTGCTTGGTCGTACCTTTTCCTGGCATGCGCATTGGGATTCGTGCCACGTTGTTGCTCTCTATTTTGGCTCGTTTTCTCAATGGAGGTTGGACGCCTAGCTCCTAGTTATTGATTAGCTGTGGTTGGAGAGCTTTTCGAGTTGAATTGAAGAAGATATGTCCATTATGGTGAATTCTCACCTTGCTGCTCTGATTTTCTGTATTTCATGTTTCTGATCAGATTAGTTAGAAATTGTTATAATGTTGTTCTGAGTTTCTTTCTATATCATTTTGGCATTGTAAATGTTAGAGGAAGTGTTACTCTAACCATTGAGTGTTTTAGAAGCATATCATTCTAATTTGCAGCTTAGTTCATTAATTGTAAAGCTTGTTAGTAGTACTAACAGCTAATTGTTTAGTTGCTGCAATTTATATTTGTTTATACTCCCACAATTGAGTGGTTGAGTTTTAATAATCATTCTCTCTTATTTTTAAATTCCCCCCACGAAAAATAAGTGGAAGTGAGGATTTAAATGGCTGGCTTGCCACCTTTAATAATTGTAATAATCTCACCCACTGCATAAGTGGAGAATCCCCACCGCTTGTGGATGCCTACTTCAGCAGAAGAAGTGCTATTTCAGTTTGATAATTAGCACTCCACCATATGTTAGCACCTTGCCTTCTAAAGGATCTTGTGTGCACATTCTTGGTGTTGAGTTTAGCTCTCTATTTCAATTGTAATCAAGTTATTAGATCCTAGGGATCCTCTGACCATATGCCCGCCCCTTTTCTTTAAGTGGTTTTAGGGTGCATTCTTGGGTAGAGTTATTTCAGCATCGTTTTGATTTGGAGTTAATCTTAACGGGTGCATGATTGCATTGTATGTGAACTGAAAAATCAGGGAAAAATTAAGGGGGTTCATTTCACGACACATATTTGAGGGTGTAAATATCGAGTTTCAAATTTTTTAGGAATTTTTGAGCATTCTAAAGGGTTGGGTCTAAGTTGTTACAATCATACTATTAGCAAGAAAAGTGGGGAAACACAAACCGGAGTTTTGAGCCCCAAGTACTTTCCGAGTGTTGCAGTTTATACCTCGGACTCAATCATATAAAGGCAGCAATGGTTTGATTTAGACAAAAGATTAACTTAATCTAATATAGATTCACAGAATGCCTAGATAACATCATATATATAGAATTCTAGTATCATTATATTATTTATATCAATGGAGTACATTCATATATCTTCCCCTGTACCCTATACATCTTTCTCTCCTTAAATATATTCTCTCATACATACATTCTTACATATACTTTTACATATATATTCCTGCATGCATCTCTTCTTTTGTTATTCAATCTTTTCCTATACATATATCTACGAAATGGGATGTGACCCATCTATCCTACCCCTACTCTAAATAGTATCTTTTCAATCTTAAGGTCTGCAAACTATTTGCGGCAAGATGCAGTAGGATTTGCTTGGCGATCTCATCCCCAACATTGTCCCCCTTTCAAAATGTTGACTTGTCCTCAAGTCAACTCTATTCTCCCATAGTATGATAATGTTTAAGGCGTGCTCCATTTACGAAGGACTATAATATGGTGCCATGTAATGTTCTTAGTTGTATTACTTTGAATTCAAGAATGTGATGATTTGATAAGGGCCCAGCCATCTGACTTTTAGTTTGCCTTGTTTTCTTAAATTTGTTGTCATAGAGTAAGACCTATCATCGACCTTGAATTGTTTAGACTTGATGTTGCGATTGTGCCATGATTTTTGTTTGCATTGTTTTGTCCATAGATGGTGTATTGTAATGTCCCACCCTGGTTGGAACAATTTTTTATGTGTTTCAATGTAGTTTTGAAATGTACTTCCAATAGTTTTGAATAGACAAATGAAGTGCAGGCAATAAAGACATGTGCAGTGATTAATCAACTAAGGAATACATACAATATTCAGAAATATAGAAGGCTGAAAATTCCAGATTTTAACTAAAAGAAAAATATACATTTTGTCTTAAAAGTAAGAGCAACCCAGATGCATAAATGTCATTACATATCTATTTTTGGCATACCCATAAAATGTTATTGATATTTGCAGGTCTGATCACAACAAACCAGCAAGCTGGCACTCACAAATTTGCTCATAAAACAACAAACCCTCTTTTCTCCAACCTAAAACTGACATGCAACCATGTAGCAACCCTAGGCGCCACAAATGGAGGTGATGGCAGCCTGAAACCCTAGGCGATTTTCCAAGGAAGAAGCGCACACCCCTGCTGTACCTGAATGGCCCTATTGGAGGTGTACGGCCAATAAAGGAGTCGCCAAATATGTAATATTTTTTCTGTTTTTGGAATGCTGTAAATACCTTCACAAATCTCCTGTCAAAATATCTCCTCACTCTACAATGCAACTCAAGTATATTATTGCCAGTAAAACCCACAATCAGATTTATGGCACAAGTAAACCCTCACGTCCAAACCAACATGGATTACTTATACATCAACAAGTAAATCCTTCAAATTCGAACAATAAATCTTCCAATTTCCTATTAATCCATCAAACCCTGAAAATAGAATTCTTCCCTGTAAATCGTTGAAGCTCAAATATAATTCCTAGATGAGATTATCCGATCAAGTGCTCTTCGGTGATCTTCCACACCTACAAACACTATCCTCTTTGAGGGATTTCGTCCTCAAAAAACTATGGCTTTCACAACCAACAAACCCTTGTTGAAGCTCTTCTCAAATTTTGTGCGAACAAGAATAATAATAATGAATGTGCAAAATGAGCTCTCAATGCTCTTTTATATTTTCCATGCCCAATTTGCATTTGAATTTCATTTCATTTCATTTTCTTTAATTTCCCCAACTTTCATTCTTTTAATTTTGATGCACAACTTAATAATATAACATCCCTTTTAAAATCACTTATATCTTCTTTTTAAATTATGAAGTGCAATATAAAAATCACTTATATCCTTTTAAATATAAAGTCCCTTTTAATTTATTAATAACGTATAAAGTTAAATTATATAATTTAACTTTATTATTTGATTATTAATATTAAATGCATAGGCGGTTGACCCCGTAGTGCAATGGTTAAGTTGCAAGGGCAGCAGTTGGGCTGCCTAAGGTTCAAATCCCATGGAGGTTGGTGGGAATGCACGCTGGCGTAGGGAGATAGTAGCCTTATTCAACGCACAAGGAGAAGGGTGGAACGATGGATGAGTTTGGGGGGTGTTGTTGCAAGGTCAACGAAGGAAGAGCCGGGCCAAGGATATTGCGAGGAGGCTGCAGGTGGTATTGGTAGCATGGTAGGCGTGGCTCAACGGACGGAGGGACGGAGGAAGGAGTTTGAGAAAGCAAAGGGGGAGACGATGGCAAAGTGGTAGGAGAAGAATCGATTGTAGGATGGTGGCAGATTCGGCGAGAGGAGTAGAGACGGGGAAGCCAAAGGAAGAGGAGAAATGGAGTAGAAAGGAGATGGAGGAGAGGAGGAGAGCGTGGAGATAGAGGAGCTAGGAGGAGAGGTAGAGTGGAGATGGAGGAGCCGGAGGAGAGGAGGAATAGAGGAGATGGAGGAGGGGAAGAGAAGAGATGAATGACGGGGATGAGGCCCCCCGAATGTGGCCTCACTGGTTCAAAACTCCAGTCAAAAGGGTTCACCTATCAAAAATATATATATATATATATTAAATGCATAGGACCAATATTAACCAATATAACTCCAGGATATAAGTACACCACCATGCCAAATATAGAAGCTTCGCCCGATGACCAAACCATGACTTACTATAAATAGTAAGTATGAGCAACACATCCAAATGACTTACTAAAAATAGTAAGTGTGAGTCGAAGTGTCCAGAATGGCCTTCGAAAGGTACACCACAAATAAACTGGGACACTAAGCCAAAGAGTACTGAAATAAGCACCAAAGGATCTGCTAAAGAGCAATTGATCACCCTCAAAGGAGTCCCTTAAACAACCTATTAGCCTACGAAGACCAATTGGTAGACTAACCACTACATCTAACCATTGCCTAGGAAAAGGGGACATTACAGTCCACCCTCCCCAAGATTGCTTGTCCCCAAGCAATCCTCACCTGAATACCCTGGCTTGTCACCTGAATGTCAGGATCCCAAATTATTTTGTAGAACGCTCTACCAAAACCCCTCTACAACCATTGGATAATGATAGAACTAAACTTCGCAGATTTGTAGGTCACTCTCTAAAAAAGAAGCAATCTGCCAAGGGTGGTGAATCCTAGATCCCTCATCCCAATTGGAAGTCCGCCATACTCAACACCCGTTGACTTCCACTACACTACTCTGATATAATCTTCACCAAGCTGAGAATGGTGAAGCAACTCATCGGGATCCAATTGAACTAGCGTGCCATTCCTATCACCACCTGGATCCCAACACACTAGAGTCACATCCATCAAACATGAGAAGATGGAGGTATCTCATTGTGCCAGCATCACAACACCTCTCTCCATCCTCTGCAAATCTCTTGTGGATGTAACAAGTACCCCTCATAGGTGCCGAAAAAGGTGTAATAGCTCCTCTAAGGTTGGTGATATACGAGAAATCAGCACCCTCAAGATGGTAAGGTTGTCCTATGGGGATGCAAATGATTGTGCCAAGGCCATAGGGTGATAGAGTATAAAGCCTATGTTTCTCTCTCATGCTAAGGAGATGATGCAACTCTCCTTCTTACTCTTGAACAACTATTGTCCTCCAAAAATTATGAATGAAATCCTCGTCCCGTGGAATAGGACAATTGTCTCCTACCAAAACATGGAGCAAAACTCCATCATTGCGGGTTGGTCCAATGATGACATCATGCACACTGAAAACACAACTCCCTTGTGTCCTCGTCTTCCCAAGTATATGCCACACATGGGTGTGTGCCCCCATCAAAAATCCCCAAGGTGTGGAAGCTGCACTCTCTTGTGGACATTTTTCCTCCAATCTCAAGAGTTCAAACTCTTGATGTACTCCCAACCCATTATCAACATATGGAATTATCATGGTGTGGAGAGTGCTAGAATCTCCATGCAAAACCTCATCCATATCCATGGCTTGAGCTTCCAATGGGCTCTCAAGTAACCCATGATCCACATGAAGCAAACTATGAGTACAAATAGAAATTTCAGAATCATACCCCTCATCACGCCCATGCAAATTTGAGTACTCCTCATGCTTAACCATCACAAGGGACTCCTCACTCAAATCTTGAGTGTGAACGATAGAAGACTTCACACCACCATTTTCTTCATGTGTTATGGCTGCCATAGATGCCTAAACTACTGATGTGGATGATGAAGAACAAGTTAAACTCAATTCTACACAAAGCTCATCAATCTGAATTTTTGCTTCTTGAAGGGCCACTTGAGTGGACTCCAAAGAACCCCTAGTGTTCATAAGTTCGAAGGTAAGATGGTCAATTTCTTCCTCTTTCCCTCTCAATGCATCTAAATATATTTCAGCAAGGTTGAGGAGATGGTCATGATCTGAAAGAAGATGTAAATAATATGATTTCATTGCCACCATGCCTTCTTTGATTACCTGTAAACTAGCATGAGAGATTCTTCTTCAATACCTTTTTGTCTTCTCTCAAGTTGAATCTTCCAAAGGTGATATTCAATCAGCTTGTGAATTCTATCATGATGTGTCAACGCTGCAACAATCTTATCTTCATTAACCTTCAACTAGTTCTCCAAATTATGTGGACTATCGGCCTTATGAACAACTTCCGCTTCACATGAAGAATCATCAAATTGGTCTTGAAGCACTTGAGTCATATATATGTCTTCTTCTATGTCATCATCCTTGCACACTTGCTCATTTGGAACTAGGGCAGCGAGTCCCACACACAAAATCATATTCTATACCATCTTAGGTGTTATAACACAAGAGAGCTCAATTTTCCCTTTGTACTCATCATCCAATTCAGCTAACTCACTGGATGATGTAATGCATTTTTCATGTAGAGAAAGTGGGACAGCATTAGAGTCACACATGGAACCATCAAAGGGAACCAATTCTTCACAAGATTTATCAATCACAATTTGCAAATCACCCACTACGAGACTTGTGTAACCTTTACCTGTAACATCATCATTGGAAGGGAATGTAGAATCATCACCGTCAACTGATTTGTAGGCTCTAACACAACCGCTCACAATATGCCCATCAATAGATGTTGACCCATGAAGTGTATCACATTGGAATCCAACCTCATTTCATGTAGCACCGTCTTCCCTATGATTGAAAAATGCACTTCCAGCTACAGGTTGCTCCTCAGATGTGGCTGCAATAGATGTTTGGTTTTCTGATTTACTTTCCTCATGAACACCTGTAGGCTGCAAGTCACAAACCAAGGCTTCTTCTTCCTTATCCAAATGTTTTGGTTTTACAACCATCCTTAAATATGTTTTTTTTATATCAAGGTCCTTCATTAGCATGTACAAATCTTGCATTAGCTCAAACATAGATTTAGCTATAGCCATATTTTAATTTTGTTCTGAATTTTTTATGATTAACCCAATAGGATGGCAGGATAAACTGTGCTCTGATACCACTGTAATGTCCCACCCTGGTTGGAACAATTTTTTGTGTGTTTCAATATAGTTTTGAAATGTACTTGCAATAGTTTTGAATAGACAAATGAAGTGAAACCCAAGGAAACATATACAATATTCAAAGATATAAGGCTAAAAATTCCAAATTTTAACTCAAGGAAAAATATACATGTTTTCTCAGAACTAAGAGCAACCCAAATGCATAAATGTGATTACATGTCCATTTTTGACATACCTATAAAATGTTATTGATAGTTGCAAGTCTAATCACAACAAACCAGCTAGCTGACACTCACAAATTTGCTCATAAAAATCAAACCCTATTTTCTCCAAACTAAAAATGACATGCAACCATGTAGCAACCCTAGGCGCCGTAAATGAAGGTGATGGCAGCCTTAAACCCTAGGCGATTTGCCAAGGAAGAAGCCCACGCCCCTGTTGTAGCTAAATGGCCCTGCTGGAGGTGTACGGCCAAAAAAGGAGTCACCAAATATGTAATATTTTTTCTGTTTTTGGAATGCTGCAAATACCTTCACAAATCTCCTGTCAAAAGATTTCCTCAATCTACAATGCAACTCAAGTATATTAAGCCAATGAAACCCACAATCTGATTTATGGCACCAGTAAACTCTCAAAAAACCCTCACGTCCAAACCAGCAAGGATTACTTATACATTAGCAAGTAAAACTTTCAACTTCGAACAATAAATCTTCCAATTTCCTATTAATCCATCAAACCCTAAAAATGAAATTCTTCCCTGTAAATCGTTGAAGCTCAAATATAATCCCTGGATGAGATTATCCGATCAAGTGCTCTTCGGTGATCTTCCACACCTGCAAACACTATCCTCTTTGAGGGATTTCATCCTCAAAAGGCTATGGCTTTCACAACCAGCAAACCTTTGTTGAAGCTCTTCTCAAATTTTGTGCGAACAAGAACAATAATAATGAATGTCTGTCATGTTCCCGAAATAGCAATACCATAAAGACCAAGTGTTAAAATACAAATAAATTAATAAATAAATAAATAGCAATATTAATATTAAATATAAAATAAATGTGTACCATATCAATATAAAAATATATAAATATGAAATAACAAATATAAAAATAATATATAGGCAAATTATCATTATTACATTCTAGTATTAATAGTTTAATATCAAAAATAATAATAATAAATAAATATTACAATCATTACACATCAAAGATTGTAATACATTAGAATAAAAAAATAATAAGATATTAGCAAATTGGTTTTATTATTATACTTTAATGTTAAAATATGTTCAAATAAAACATCAAAATAAAATAATAGAAAAATAAGTATATAATCTGAAACATCATAATTATTAGTAATAATATATTATTTTCAAAAATAGATATTATTGTGATAATAAGCCTTTAAAGGCAGCAATTAAATCTAACAAAGGGATATATTTTATGAAAAGTCACCTCTTTCACCAAACAATACATTCCCCCCATGAGTCACCTACCTTGAATGGTATAAATAGAAGGAAGGAAAATAAGGAAGAGGAAAAAACATGGAGAAACAAAACAGCAACAACAACGATTGTTATGCATTGGAATATAGAGCCATTTAATATATATATATTATTTAATAGGCATACAAGTATATATGCATAGATATAGATAAATTTTATAATGAATAATATATAATAAAGAATACTAATATAAGGAAAGAATAATTATTATATAAACATATATATGAATAGTAATTGATATAAGTAAAGAATAATATTATGTATATATATATATAATTGATATAAGTAAAGAATAATTTTATGTATATATAATATATATATATATAATCTACGATTATGCAATAATGATGCTTGCAACAATTATTGAGCCTTATAAGGGATGATGAATCTTTAATATAAACATAAGTAGATTATGTATACTTATGAATTGTCCTCATCCTTTGATCAATCGAGTATAAGGTTTAAGGAGGCGAGTAAGGAATCAAAAAGTGTGGAGAGATACAACAACTCAAGGTGAAGTCATTCACTTAGCACTTAATATTTAGCATTTCCTAGTTTCTAAACTTAATAACCTTACGACAAGTAGATTGTCCAAACGTGGTTGATGCAACTTATCTTTATTTGTAAATTTGATTGCCATATCTTAAGTTGAAGATCTGAACCCAACATACAAACATACAAATAAATATAGGACAAAGAACCGATAGTTAAGGATTGCTACAACTCTGAATTAGCTAATATTGCTTGTTGTATTACTCAATTCTCGTCTCTCTAGTAAGTATATATTCATGATGCAATTTACATATTTGTAGAAGGAGATATTGATAATACTGACAATTGACATATATATATGGTCTTCCAATTATTCAGAATTGAATTAGATGATTGCTTATTAATTAATTGATTGTGAATAAATATTGTCATGATGAGAAATGTCTAGACTTGATTTTCACTTAAATGATAAATGCAAATGAACTTGACTATTATGTGATTATATAAAGATTGTCTGCCATATGTTTGTGGACCTGCCAGGAGAGGTGAATCATGACTTAAGTGGTTTGTCTAAAAACCTCACCCAGGTTCCACCCCACAGGCCCAAAGCAAGGGTTGGGCAGTTTGCCCCACAGGCCCATTGCAAGGGTTGGGTCATGGAGGGGTGAGGGTTCCACCTAGGCTTTCTGCCCCACAGGCCTGAGATAAGGGTTGGGCATTGGAAGTTGGTAGACCGTAGGCCCCTTAAGGGTTCCCCTCTCCTGATGGGTTGAGTGGCTCTTCTTATGTTTTCAATCTGCGAGTATGGTTATGTTTGATTTCTGGATTGTAGATGTTAAAGATAACATATAGGAATGTGGGGATCCCACCTAAGATCCTGCCCCATAGGCCCGAAGCAAGGGTTGGGCAATAGGAGGTGGTAGGCCTTAGGCCACTTAGACTCTATGGTTCCTCCCTTGATAGGACAAGTGTCTTCCGAGGTGTTGCCATGAGGGGAGTATGCAGGTACTAAGCCACTAGGCAAGAAGGATTGTGATGGACAACCTCTTGAGCTTTATTTGAAGGCTTCAGGGCAGATCCACCCATGGCACTCCTCTTCTGTTTGTCTAACTACATTTATGATTGTGTCTAATTTGGATATCTAGATATTAATGCTAACAGATATGTTGTTACTATGGTGAATACAGGATTCAAATCTAGGGTTATTGAATTAAGAGAACGTTCATCCAGAAAGAAGAAACCCTAAAACTAATCAACAAGCAAATTCTAGGGCAAGACAGGTAAGGGACATTACAATGTCCAAAATGAGCTCTCAATTCCTTTTTATATTTTTCATGCCCAATTTGCATTTGAATTTCATTTTATTTCATTTTCTTTAATTTCCCCACCTTTCATTCTTTTAATTTTGATGTACAACTTAATAATATAACATCCCTTTAAAAGTCACTTATACCTCACTTATATCTCCCTTTTAAATTGGCACTTAACTTTATATTATAAAGTGCACTTTAAAAAATCACTTATAAGTTATATCCTTTTAAATATAAAGTCTTTTTTAATTTATTAATAACGCATAAAGTTAAATTATTTAATTTAACTTTATTATTTGACATTATTAATATTAAATGCATAGGACCAATATAACTCCAGGATATAATTATGCCATCATGCCAAATATAGAAACTTTGCCAGGTGACCAAACCATGACTTACTACAACTAGTAAGTATGAGCAACACATCCAAGTGTCTTACTAAAAATAGTGTGGGTCAAAGTGTCTGGAATGGCCTTCGGAAGGCACACCAAAAATAAACTGGGACACTGAGCTGAAGAGTATTGAAATAAGCACCAAAGGGTCTGTTGAAGAGCCATAGATCACCCTTAAAGGGGTCCTCTAAACAACCTATTAGCCTTCGGGGACCAGTTGGCAGACTAACCACTGCCTAGGAAAAAGGGATATCACATGTGCCGCCAATTGTCTTGCTTCATCTAGTTTATCTAGTTCTTCTAGGCGGTGTTCAATGGATTCTTCATCAGTGAGTCTTAAAGTCAACGCGGTGCAGAGGTTATGGACCATGAAATTTAGGGGTAGGTTGGCCTCCAATCCATACAAGAGCTCAAACAAAGTATGCTTGGCGGCTGGTTTGTATGTAGTGCGGTATGCGCAGAGCACTGTAGGAATTTTAATGTCCTAGTTGATCCTATTTGCATCACACATCTTGGTCAGAAGAGTGCCTATAATCTTATTCAGTGCTTCACTTGCCCCATTTGCTTGTGGATGATATGGTGTGCTACAATTATGGGTGATCATGAAATTAGCAAGTAATTCCTTTATTATCTTATTGACAAAGTGTTTTCCCTAATCGTTGGTTATGCTCAATGGACACCCGAATCTGGTAATTATGTTATGGTAGAGAAATCTGGCTACAGTATGTGCAATGCAATCTTTGGTTGGTTCAACTACGGCCCATTTATTTAAATAATCTATACCAGTGATAATGAATCTACCTTTGGATAGTTTCGCAGGAGGGTCAATAGGTCCTATGAAGTCAATCGCCCATTTATCAAATGGGACTTGTGCTAATACTAGTTTGAGAGGCATTTCATCTCGAGTGATAGGTCACCCTATTCTCTGGCAAATATCACTATTCTTTGTATACTTCTTAGCATCTTTATATATACTAAGCCACCATAATCCAATTAGTAGTATTTTTCAAGCAATATTGTCTCCACAATTATGTCCCCCTGCAATGCCTTCATGTGCTTCCCTTAAGATTTGTTCTCATTCATGTTCATCGACTACTCTCTGGAGAATGTCGTCTCTTACTTTTTGTATAGTACTCCCTTGACTAAGGTAAAAGCAAGGGATTTTCGTAGTAACATTTGCTTATCATGTATTGTTATATCAGTGGAATATTGACCTGTAGAAAGTAATTGGGCTATATCATGGAATTCTTCCACTACCGCAGTTATCCGGAATAAATGGGTGCTTGGTAAGTCTTCTTCCTCAACCCTGTTGAGTTCTTCACCCATATCAATTCTAGATAAGTAGTCGGGACCTTGATTATTCTTCCTTGGTTTTACCATTATATTGAAATTAAATTCTTGAAAATTTGAAATAACAATAACCATCTGCATATTCTTCCTTGTAGCACTAGTTTGTTTAGTAGAAATTTCAAAGGCTCATGGTCAAAGTAAAATGTGAATGGTGTAGATAATAAATAGTGGCGGAATTTGTGTAATGCATAGACCATGGCTAAGGCCTCTCATTCAATGGTAGTGTAATTTCTCTCAACTTGAGAAACTATGCAACTGGCGAACGCAACTTGCTGATCTTTATTTCCATGTGGTTGGGCCAGAATCGCTCCAAGTGCTATTCCAAAAGCATCTACATGGACATGAAAAGTGTAATGCCCCTTCCTTAGGCAACTCAGACTATAGCGGAGGTTGGCCTACTATTAGGCTTCTCGTAGGTCAGCAAGACGGTTAGGGGACCCAACCGAAGGCTGGGAGCTTCACAAGCCTTTCAATTTGGAGTTCAGTTGATGAATCCAAGGATAAATTGGAAATATTAAAGTTTGCTTTAAGGGAATAGTAAAAAGTGAATAGTAACAGAAAATTATAAGAGGAATAGTGAAAAGTGCCCCTATACTAGTAACTCAAAGTTGTTTTTAAAAAGTGGCCTCTTCTTTTGATGAGGAAAGACCCTAAAGTTATTATTTGTTTTTTATAAAAAAGCCCATGGGAGGTTATAAAGCAAT
This sequence comes from Sequoiadendron giganteum, assembly GCA_007115665.2. Taxonomy (NCBI): domain Eukaryota; kingdom Viridiplantae; phylum Streptophyta; class Pinopsida; order Cupressales; family Cupressaceae; genus Sequoiadendron; species Sequoiadendron giganteum. The sequence goes on along the minus strand of CM021110.1, from coordinate 257,033,702 downwards.
ATGTTGGGCTCATTTTTGGGCATTCTATTCTCATTTTGACAAAAGCAAATTGCAAGTTTCAGCTCTGGAAGAGGGTTTCAGCAGCATACAGGTCTTCTGAGGACGAAATCCCTTGGAGGATAGTGAATTGGACGAAAACCCAATTCATAAAACAAAGAAATCTACCTAGGGTTTCCATTTGGGCATCATTGGTCTTCATCACAAGTTAATTTGCATTTAGAATTGATTGCAGCAGTGGGTTATCAGAATATAATTGCAGATTGGGGTTTCTTATCAGCAGATATCATCATTTCAGTGCATTCACCAGCTGGCCATACTATTTGGGTGTCATTTTCAGTCAAACCCTAGCTGGAAATTAGGGTTTTCAGACCACTAAGGAGCAAATTCAGTTCGGCCATTGTTGGCATGCCTGTAGCTGGTTACTGAAGTTCATATTGGTCTTGCTTCAAGGTCTGGATTAGCCACATCAAGTTTATTTGGAGTTGTATTGTCAAAGGAAACCATCAAACTATCATCGGGTATGTTCTTGGTATGTTGGGAATATAAATCTTTCATTTGTATTGGGTGTAATAGTGCTGTTACAGCTCTGATAACTTTATATCAAACCCGTTATTATTGTAAATCAGACCTGATATAGATTTAATAAAGGCAACTATTGAAGTGGAATTCATGTTATATGTTTATGCAATCTTTATTTATCATTTCTATACATGTTCTTTTTAATTTGGCAACATTAAGCACTCCAACAAGGCTTCAAACAACACATACACACTCGGAAATCAGTCTCAGACCAGATTACATGCCAACCATTTGACGAAATGTCAAATGTTCAAAACTGAGTTTTTTGGGTTATATCTAGCAAGGGATATTTCAACAAGGTACTGACTAGTTTGGAAATATCAAGATAGAAGCTTCTACTATTTTTTGTTTTAGTGTGTCAAATGATTGTTGACACTACTCGGTCCATGTGATTGCTTTATTAGTTTTCTTTTTGAGGAGTTCTAAAGGGGCTGCTAAGGTGGCATATCCCTTGATGAATTTTCTATGATATCCGGTATAGCCTAGGAATGTGTTAACCTCTAGTGCTGTTTTAGGTGGGGGTAATGTCAAAATTAAGGCAATTTTCATTGGATCTATCATTAGTCCCTCTTTACATATGATGTGCCCCAGTAATGTCCCAAAGGGTACCACAAAAATGCATTTCATAATATTCAGGGATATCTGCATACTTATGCACTTTTATATTGTTGATGTTATTGACAGCGTTGGGCTTTTACTTCCAGCCTAGTTCACTCTATGAAGAACAAATTAAATGATAGCCTAACGGCTATTTAATTTGTTAAGGCATCAATTGATGAAGAGGCACTTCATCATTACACATCACCTAATTATTGTTAATAAGGCCGACCCCTTAAAGATGCGATCCTTGAAGAGATACGATGCATGGAGGCCGACATCTTGTTTCTAAGAGACGCGATTATTAATGAAGGCCAACATGAAGATTAAGGAGATGCATCCCTTCATTATCATGTGTATATATATTAGATGCTTTTTCATTGTATGACAATAATCGTATTCATCATTAACAGTTCAAGTTTCAGTCAAGTGCGAATCTCTACAAGTACAGATCGAAGGCTTTGAAGGAGGTCAATATATTTATCAAGAGCATTGTATTGACTTGAAGAGATATCGAATTACTTTGATACTGTGCTTGACCTCATTATTGGCCTCATTGTAAAAGTGATCACTGTTTGATATTCAATATATAAGTGATATATTGTTGCTGGGTTTTTCTCCCTCAAGTGGAGGGTTTTCCTAGGGTATATGCTGTGTTATTGTGTCTGTTTTTGAATTAAATTTCTGCCTTAATTATCTAATCTTATAACTAACATATATCATGGTTCAAAGTGACTGAATGTGGTTCTTGACTAAGCCATACATCGTCCAATCATCCAGATAATACTTCTAATAAGTCATGGATAAAATCCTTAAATGTATTCACCATAATTTTGCTAAAGACTGTTGGTGCATTTTTCAATCCAAAGGACATTACCATAAACATGAACAATCCCCATTCTGTGTCGAATATTATTTTAGGTTGCTCTTCTTCCTTAATTCGGACTTGGTGGTATCCAGAGAACCCATCAATGAATGAATAGATTTCTCTCCTTACGACGGATTCAACTATTTCCTCGATGGAAGGAGTAGGAAAGGGGTCGTGAATACATGCTTTGTTGAGTTCTCGGAAGCCTACACATATTCAGATTTCCACTATCTTTTTATTTTGTACTACCATAGGGCTAATCCATTCAGAATCTTTGACCGATTTAATAATCCCTGTTGCTAACATTTTATCTATTTCTGTTTTGAATCTTTTCTTCAAGTTAGGATTGAGGCAGTAAGGTCTTTTCTAGTATGGTTTGGTTCCATCCTTTAGCTAGATTTTTGTTACTCCTACTTCCTCTTTTCTGCCTTTCATTTCTGTGAATGTTCGTGGGAATAGTTCCTCATATTCTGACGGTAATTCAACCACAATTGGTTCTTCCCAATAATCGTCGATTTTCACCATTTAAGGATTCCCCCCAAGGGCTATATTCTCTTCTCTTAACTGGAGGGGTTGGTTATAATACTCGTCTTGAAAATCCTTGTTCAGTTGTATTTCCCTTTCTCCTTTGTCCAATGTGACCTTAATTTTTGGGTCCAATTCTCCCTCATCCTTTTGTATTTTATAGCATTAGTTTGGTATCAATTGAGATTGTGTGTCCATCCATTCAGCTAGCTTCCAAATTCTTTGGCTTCGAGGTTGTGGATTTTGTAATTGTTGAGAATGAGTGTCATCTAGAACTAGTTTGAAGATGATTGCCTTAATTCTTCTTAGTGTGGTGCGTAGTGTGGTCACTTCTTCCTCTGAGAAGCAAGCTATGTCATCCTTTTGTTGTTGTATAATTTGTTGTTTTTCTCTTTCTACTATCTTATCATGTTGTTGCTTGCTTGGCTGGAAGTAATCATATTCTTCTTCTTTGGGGTCTGATTCTCTACTAACTTCAATTTCTCTTTGTTTATTCTTTCCAGTATTAGTTCCTTGTCTAGTCAATACTATAACCTTAGTTTTCTTAGTTCCAAATTTCTTCTATTTCTTAATTTGCAATTGTTGTTCTTCACCGAAATATTCTTCAATTGATGTATCGGATGACCAATGATCCATTCTTTGACAACTTTTAACTCCTTGCAGTGGTATTCTTTTGATTACTCTGGCTCCTTTATGGTCCTGCAAGTCGTCACTTCTAGAGTGTGTTGTATTTTGATAACATTGTTGTGCTTTATCAAATCTGAAATTTCCTTTTCTTTTCTGCCCAACACTTTGTAGCATAATGGCCTACCTTTCCACAATTATAGCATATAGCATCACTTCTTTGACGATTGTGTCTACCGTTTCCTCTTCCTCCTCTATAGTTTGATTGTCTATTATCTCCCATGTAATCTTGCAATGGGTTATTCTATAATGCATAAGCATTTCTATTATCTCTCCAAGGTGGTTGTCTATAACCTACATCATATAAAGGGTCTTCCGCAAGTCCCTTAACATATGCTATTTTTCTATCTATGTTTGTGTCACAGTTGTAGTTCATAGAACATCTTGGATTAGAAAGACTTGTACTCTGGAGTTGAAATTGATTTGCAGGGCAATTCTCAGTGATGTGACTATCCCATTCCTAGGAGGTTCCACAGTATCATATATTTGTTTTAACCAGTATTGTTTTCAATTCTACATGTAATGTTGTTGTAGTTCTTTCTCCTTGGGCTTTAGGGCAATCGTTTTGGAGATAACCTTCTCTTGAACATTATGTGCACCAAATTTCTTTACCTTTCTTTCCTTCTCCTCTTGCTAAAATTCCATTTTGTATGGTTAATTGCTCTACCGCTAACTAAAATTTATCAAAGTTCTCTTTGCTGTCATCTTTCTAAGGTGTGCGCCATGTTTGAGCCTCTATGCAATATGCCATTGTGATCAAGTTTGTAAAAGTATTAAATATTCTTCCATCTAAGGCTGCCTTGATATCTTTTTGTAATCCAAAGATAAACCATTCAATATTTTGTTGCTCTATTAGAGGTTCCTCCAATTTGCAGCAGACTTCCTTCAATCTTTTGCCGTAGGCATTCACCAATTTTCCTTCTCCTTGCACTAGGTCCCTCCTTTTGCTAACACTCTCTGTAGGGATATCCAAAGTACCAAAATTTGCCAAGAAGTCTTGTTTTACTTCATTCCAACTTTTCCCATGCTTTGGGTAGGTCTTTTTGTACCAATCCAATACTTCCTTCCTTAGTGAAGATACAAAGTCTTATAACTTTGGCTTGTCCTCATCAATGTCCTGTCTTTCCCATAGAGATTCTAATAGGAATATACGTTCTGCAGCCTCTGTTGTATCTCTTCCAAAAACTGGGATTTTAATTGATGATTCCATTCTGTTATTGTTTCTTTTTGTTTTGAGTATTCGGATTTGTGGGCTATTCTTTTCCTCCTTTTCTTTCTTTACCTTTCTAATGGTATGGGTTTCTACTATCTACCCTTATCTCTTGCTAACTTTATGTCAAATTATTCTTTCCAAAGTATCTCTTCTCAATCTACTTCTTTTCCTTCTTTCTCTCTTGTTTCTTTACTTTGCGGTATCTCTTCTTTCAAAATTCTTCTACTCTTATATGGCTTAGGGGATAGATCCTGGTTGAGGGGTTGTGACTCCTCAAGATACTGTTTCACTTTCTTATTTGTTTGTGAACATAATTCCTTACCCAAATTCCATGTGATCTCTTTATTTTTCGTTATTTCTTCTTCCTTAAATTTCCTATACTTCTATTGACTAATTCTTCTAAATAAAATAGATAGATCCTTCTTTGGAGTTTTCAAAAATTCAATAAATCTACCATCCAGGTTAATGGCTAGATTTGATAGATCTGGTTTGATTGTAGAACTTTTGGATGGTTATTGTGGGAGTGGTGTTTTTGTATTATTGTAGGGTCCCAACAACAACCTTCTAGATTCTCCATAGTCATAAATGTTCTTCTTTAAACTGGTTATGGTTTGTCCTTCTTTTTCCCAGCATGATTTTGATTTCTCCGACATCTTCCATTCTTCTTCTCTATTCTATTTTTCTTTTCCCTTGGCAGCACCCACTTTAGCGCACTCAACAACACCCTCATTGCCACGCTCACTTCTCATTTTCTCTGCAATTTCCATTCTTCTGTGGTGTCTTTCTTATCTCTCGATGATCTGGTTTTCTCTTCTCTCTTTTCCATTTGGGCTTGTCATGTTCGCTTTTCTTGCTAATTTGATTTGTTCTCTAACCTCTCTTGTGTTTTTCTTATCTCCTTTTGCCATGGGTATGTTTGATTTGGGATTACATTGGTCCTTTTATTACTTTCCATGGTAGTTATCTGGCATCTTTTCTTATTGGTCACATCTCTTCAAAGATCCCTTTCAGAATCCCTCCCCCTTTCCATTCTCCATCCTCTTGGTGCCTAACCCCCTCTCACAAGGTAAACACCAAGAGGACAATTCTGCAAGTTTTCATATCTTCCTTAATTTCCTTTTCTTTTCTTGTGTCCAATTTAAACTTAAAAATTTTGGGTATTATTGTCCTTTCTATCACCTAACCAAGGTCCCGGCAACAGAACCAATGTTAACAAGAAAACTAGGGAAACACGGACTAGAGTTCTAAGCCCCGAGTACTTTATGAGTGTTGTAGTTTATACCCCGGACTCGGTCATATAAAGGCAGTAATGGTTTGAAAAAGGACAAAGGATTAACTTAATCTACTATAGATTCACAAAATGCCAAATAACATCATATATATAGGATTCTGGTATCATTATATTATTTATATCAATGGAGTACATTCATATATCTTCCCCTATACTTTGTACATCTTTCTATGCTTCTTACATATATTCTCTCATACATACATTCTTGCATATATCTTCTTACATAAAATTTTACATATATATTCCTGCATACATCTCTCTCTTTTGTTATTCATATCTTTTCCTATGCATATATCTATGGGATGGGACCTGACCCATCTATCCTACCCCTACTCTAGATGGTATCTTTTCAATCTTAAGGTCCGCAAACTCTTTGCGGAAAGATGCAGTAGGATTTGCTTGGCGGTGTCTAAACTGTTGATCTTTCCTACCAACACATACCAACTACTGGCTAACATCATTGGAAGATTTTGACACTATTTTTGGATGTAGCCTAGCTATATAAAAATTCAGAAATTATGTTTCAAGGATGGAAAACCCTTTTTTGAGATATTTATTGCTGATATTGGAGGCGCCAGCTATGAGAACAGTCCATAGTAGTGAGTGAGTCCCATAGTTGCTGGGAGACGCAGGGTACTGGTACTAGTACGGGGACGGGGACACCAATCAAATTAGGGTATGTGAGTTAAATGAATAAGGAGACAGCTATTTTATATGTAAATGATTCACTGGAAATTTTGGGTACGAGGACTGGTACGTTGTCTATGTTCCCAAAATGGAGTTTTCCGGTAACTATAGTCCATACATGTTTATTTGGCACTTTCGAGGTCTGATTTGTGTTTCCCAGGTCTAATCTGCATTACATCAGTAGCAAGGAGAGTTAAAAAATATTTTTTTTGGTCATTGTAAGCTCCTATCACAACCCTAAAGCTGCTGCACCAGTCTGTACAGCCTTAACCTATGTGAGTTCAAAGTTGTAATTTCAGATCTGATTTTTGTTTTAAAGCAATTTCCAGCTTGTAATCATTGAAAAAATAATTAAATCGGACCTTGAGGGTTTCCAAATTTATGTTTGAATCTAGTCTGAGCATTTGAAGTGACCTAGGGTTTGTACTAGCCATTAAATTTATCAAAATTTGGTTCAAATTGATCAAATATTTTCCATCACTATTTTCAATTTTCAATTCATTGTTTCAGCTTGTTTCTTGTTTCAAAGAAATTCAGAAAATACAAAAAAGGTATAAAACCATAAAAAATATAAAGGGAGCATTACAAAAATATTGCTGTTAAGGCTGAACATTGTTGTCTGAAATGCCAGGCATGATTTCTGGCACTGTTTTTAACTTGAGAGCTAAGTTCATGACTAGGAATCAGGTACAGGGTTATAGTATGCTGGTATGACAAAAAAATAGGGGGATGGGCACATTTTGGGTATGCTTGTACAAAAAAAATATAAAAATTATAAATATGATAACATCTAAATAACTTAATATAAATAAATAATATTAATATGTTAAAATGTTAATAAATTAGTATTAATTTATTTCATAACATAACATATGCAAATAATGGTAAAAATACATATTTAACTATAAACATAAAACTAAAATATTATAATATAAATAAATTATAAATCTTAATATTGATATTAATAAAACCGAATTTAAATTAAAGATTGGCACAGCACCAAAGTTTCTTTGGCAAGACTATGAGATGTCGCATGATTATGAAATCAAGTCATGCAGAGAATTCCTTAAATGTTACCATTTCTAACTTAAAACTCAGGCAGAAAAATCCAAGGAGAGTTGTGTTTGGCATTTTTCGGGTTTCCTGTGTTCATTGGTCATCACTATTGAAGAAATTTGTCATATTTTTCATTGTTGTTTGTTGCTGTTCTTTCTTTCTGCAGCTCATCAAACCCACAAGATGGCAAATAATATTGTCATTTAGAGTTTTATGGAGGACAAAGACTCAACAAGTCAAACAAAAATGCTTTAAAATTGTCGCCGAAATTTGGAATCATGTCAGAATTGCATATTGTGTCCTGGAATCGTCCAAATTCATTGGATGGCACTTCCTAATGTTTAAAAGGCAAAAAATTCAAACCATGTTTTAAATCTGCCGAAAATTTGGAACAGATTCCAATTCCAAGAGGGATCGTTCCTATAAAATCAACTTAAAAACCTGCTGATTCAGTAACCTAGCTTAAGAGGCATTTAAAAGGGCTTGGGGAGACTGTTGTTGTTCTAGAAAGAACTGGAAATTCTAAGTTACATTAAACTGAAAAAAGAGGTACAATATAAAGATGTAGAAATCTACAATAGATATTAAATATCTACCTATTGACTACCGTAGCAACAGTAGACAAAAAACTAACCTATTAAATACATTGACCATTAAATATACAGAATATATTATTCTAACACCCTCCCTTAATGGTCAATCTATCAAAAACACCAAGTTGCCCCCTAAATTTTATAAACTTATCCGGGCTCAGAGACTTGGTGAGAATATCTGCAGTCTGATCCGTCGTTGGAACATACTGCAGCTGAACTGATCCGTCTTCTACCAGCTTACGGATGTAGTCACAATGAAGCTCGACATGCTTGGTACGTTCATGGAAGACTGGATTTTTGGCCAGTTTGAGCACCCCTTGGTTATCAGTGTACAAGGGAGAAGGTCCTGCTTGTGACATGTGCATGTCAGTAAGCATCCTGCGGAGCCAAACTGCCTCACATGTTGCTTTGACGGTTCCTCGATATTCTGCTTCAGTCGAGGAAAGAGCCATTGCCTGCTGCTTCTTGCTGGTCCATGTTACAACACCTGTACCCAAACTGAATACATATCCAGAAGTAGACTTTATGTCATCCACTGAACTTGCCCAATCTGAATCTGTATAACCAATCAGCTTTGGATCCTTGCATCTGCCATACAAAATGCCATAATCTGAAGTGCCCTTAACATATCTCAGCACTCACTTCGCTGCAAGCCAATGATCAGCATTAAGAGCGGTCATGAAGCGAGAGATGTAGCTCACTGCAAAACTGATGTCAGGTCTAGTGGCAGTGAGGTAGATGAGACTGCCCACTAGTTACCTGAATGTCGTTTCATCAACTGGAGGTGAATCAGAGTTGGCTGATAACTTCAACCCCTTCTCCATAGGTGTGGAGGCAGATTTGCAATCCTGCATCCGAAATTTGTCAAGCAAACTCCAAGCGTATTTAAATTGAGAGATAAAAATACCACCAACGGTCTGCCAAACTTCAATACCCAAACAATAATGGAGACACCCCAAATATGTCATGTCAAAAGTCTGACACAAGTCTTGTTTGATTGCTGCAATCAAATGTGTTGAACTGCAAGTAATGATCAAGTCATCAACATAGACAACAAGAAAGAGAATATCATCACCAGAGTGTTTGACATACAGATTAGTGTCAGAAGGGCTGCACTGAAAACCATGATCAACCAAGTACTAATCAATCTTGATGTACCATGCACGGGGAAATTCTTGTTTGATTTCATGTTCTGGAAAGAACTGGAAATTCTAAGTTACATTAAACTAAAAAAAGAGGTACAATATAAAGAAGTAGAAATCTACAGTAGATATTAAATATTTACCTACAATCTACCTACTGACTACTGTAGCAACAGTAGACAAAAAACTAACCTATTAAATACATTGACCATTAAATATACAGAATATATTATTCTAACAGTTGTTGTCAATAAAAGTTATCATTTTTTTGTATAGACGAGTCTCTTGGATTTGATAGTTAAGAAGGACAGTAGGGTAAACAGATCTTATTTACCTTAGTTGTGTTTTACTGCATGAAGGGTTCATTATCATTCTAGTAGGGTTATTTATTAACATCATTAAAGAGATTTACTAAAACTATCTATAATCAAGGATCTCAAAATTAATGAGAAAAATCCATATTTCAGAATTCATGGTGTACATTCTTGTTTACTTTCACTCTCTGTGCAATTAAGATGGCTTTAAATGTAAAATACATCAATTATTTCTCTTTTTTTTTTACTTTTTGTGCATTTTTTTGGGTTCCTGATAATATCCCAAGAAATTGAAAATACCTTTTTATCTTTCGGTATGCCAAGAAATTCCAGTAATTGTTATGATAATGGCCAAGGTTTTTGAAACATCATTGGATATGCTCCCTGTGTTAAAGTAAGCGTTCTAATGTGGACCAAACCCAAACAAAGCATGGTGCATATGATAAATAAATCATAACAAAAAATAATCATCGCGGTCAAATTTTGGGAGAATAGATAACATTCACACATTTAGGGCATATGATAAATAAATCAAAACAAAACATAGTCAGCACGGTCAAATTTTGGGAGAATAGATAACATTCACACATTTAGGGCATATGATAAATAAATCAAAACAAAACATAGTCAGCACGGTCAAATTTTGGGAGAATAGATAACATTCACACATTTATTTAAGGGTGAGTTGTATGATTTAAAAAACGACATTTTCCTAAAGAACACAGAAAAAGAAAAATAAATGATCTAGAGGACGTTCCCAGTGCTTGTATAGTTAATAGTAGACTGGTGTTACAGAATTCAATCCCACTTATGAACATCATGATAAGGCATATATAAGGACAGAAATGAAATCAACTGAGGGAGAAGATACTCAGAGCTCAAATAAGAACTAAATGATTTAACTCTCGTAGCTTCAGAAGTAAGAGAGGGAGTTAGAAGACCCCTAAGGATAAATCGGACGTCAGAATGTGTATTTTCTGCACCAAAGCAGTAGAAACAGAGAATACTTTATCATGGAATGCTCAGATTACAAGGAAATTCCTGTCAGGTGAATCGAGACTTTAAGAATGAACTCCATGTTCAAACCATGAAGTGACGAGAATATAAAATATTCGCAAATTGTTGATTTAAACCAGTAGAAGAAGAAATAAGCTGCATAAAGAAGCAACTTTCTCCCCGATTTCGGCCCCTTAGGTTACAGCTATAACATTTTTATTTCGATAGACTGTTGGGCCTCTCGAAAGTAATTAAAAGCAACACAAATAGAAAAAAGTAAAAAATTAGGAGCAAAACTAAAATTTAAAGAGTCTTACCGGATAATCAATGCACACGATGAATTGGTCCAGAAAAATCGAAGGCATATCCGGGGGGGTCCTTCTGGATGACGAGCATGGAAAATACAAAGGGTTCTACAAAATTACAACAAACAAATTAGTAAATGAAGGAGAACAATTTTTTAAGAATGGCCAAAGAAGAGTTTTGGTTATACTTCTGTAACAAACTTATCGATCTTCTTCCGACGTGTCTCCTTTTCAATGTCGGGAGTGTCGAGCAAGTGGAGCAGCGGGGGCCTCTTATCCGAACGGCTTTGCTTTAGTGCTTCTTCGGGACTGGAGGCAATTGCGTCACTTAATCTTTTTGCGAAAGGGCTGTTAGGGTCGAATGCAGGCTCTGGGATGCACGCTGAGACTCGACCCCGTGATCTCCTTCTGGGGGGGCATAGGCTTGGGCGGAAGAGGAAGGATGAGCTTGCTGTGGAAGGGCCGGTGCAGCACGCCATCGTTTCCTTTTGGAAACAAGCTCTATTTTCGTTCAAGGATCTGTTTCAGCCAAAGCTGTTAATAATGTAGAGGAGAAAACTGCAAATAAAGGAAAATATAAGTGATTCTATCCCCACTTGTTCCATTATTATTTTTTAGATTTTAAATTTGAGGACAAATTAAGTTGTTTGTCTCGGTTCCGTAGACTGTTTAGTCTCGTGGTCATTAAAAATTTTCATTGTTATTTTATGAATTAAGACCAATTTAATTAATATCTAATATTCTAAAAAATCATATTTGTTTGTATGAAAGATTTAAGAATTGTTCTATCTTAAAAAATTAGATAATATATTTTTTAATCATGCTAATTATTTTAGATATTTATATAAATATAGTAAAAATATATATACATAATATATTAATATATATACACACTTAACATTATTGATTTTAAAGAATTATAATATATGTATATATTTATTGATTTATATTTTTTTCTAATTCTTTAAAATAGGTAATGTTATATTTATTGATTTATATTTTATTCTAATTTTTTAAAATAGGTAATGTTATATATATATATATATATATATATGAAAATTTAATATAGGTAAAGTTTATTTTAAAATTAGATGATCTACATAGGTCATGACCTAAATAAGACAATGGCCTACATGCTACACTCTATAATTAGAGCTAGAAGCCTTTACAAAAAAGTTTACTTCTTTTTTGTTATACTTAAAATATATATATAAGTAATCAAATATAATATATATGAAAAATAAAAGACATATATAATGTATACAATACATAAATATATAAATATACAGTAACAAGTATATAAATACTATAATCAGATGGTGATCAACGAATGCGTTGGGAGCCCTGCACTACGCGTGACGTGTTAGCGCACTTAGGCCTTAGTTGGGGCCTGTGCAACTACTTCTTTCCTTAGTTCCTACGCGTGGTGGTGTTTCAATTGGTGAGTGGGGTTTGATGTGGTGTGTAAAGTTGTGATTGGTGTTTGGGGACTGATTAGCTTGTTGTGTGTTGGGTATGTGGTGTGGGGAGAGTGTGCTTTTGACCAGTGGGGTTTTTTACTTTCTTTATCTCTCTCTTTCTCTATTCCAACGGTATGGCCTCAATGGGAGGCTCAAGTCTTAATCAAAATGTGCCATTCCAAGAGGCTTTGATGGGGAATGACCCATCCTTGACCATACATGTGAATGCGGTTATTTTTTAAACAAAGCTCTAAGTGGGGAGGGCTCATTATGAATGGGGGTCCTCATATCCCGAAAGTAAATGGGTGTTTGGAAAGGAGACACGAATGTTCAATTCTGATGATTCAACCAAAGTCGATAAAGGAAGATGTTAACTACTTAGCTAATCATGCATTAATTTGCAATTTTATGGGAATCCAAGTTCCTCTCCTCCCTTTGGAATCTTGGGTTTGTCAAACATGGATCCTTGAGGGTGAGATGGAGGTGATGATGGCGATGAATAACTATTTCATGGTGGTGTTCAATTGTTTAGCGGATAGAAATAATGCCTTTAAAGGGGGGGCGAGCTACTTCTTTAATCGAGTTGGCCTTTTCATCAAACCTTGGCATGTTGACTTTAATCTAGCGAAGGAGCTTTTCTCAAGAGTTCTTGTTTGGGGGTGCCTCCCTAGTTCCTATTGGAGTTTTTTGGAGGAATGGCATTATTTATATGATCACTTTACTACTTGGCGAGCTAGTGGGTCCACCTCAAAAAACTATGGAAAGGTAATTTATTTTGCTCGAATTTGCATTGAAAATTTTCTTGGCTCTTCTTAAGAATTCAATAGTTAGATTATGAATCTCTTCCTTTCCACTACCAGGTTTTCCATGAATACGAACATTTACAGAGGAAGTGTCCTAGGCTTAACCCAACAGGGGTTTAGTCTCGTGTGCCACCTCGTCAAACATCAAAGGTAGACAAAGGGAAATCTCCTATCTCAGTACAGGATGCAGATAAGGATGTCTTTATTCTAGTAAAAATCTACAACAAGGGTAGAGGAAAAGGCCTCTACAAGATAGTTAGGGTGAAGGGGTGTTTAACTGCTTTGAAGTTCTTGATGTTTTGGAACAACAAGAGGTGATTGCAGAGGGGATGCATTTTGAGATTAGTAATCTGGAAATAAACTAGGGGTACCCAAAAAATATGCTAATCTAGGTATTCCTTAGGAGGGGCTTCTTGTAGCATAGATGGATGTAGATTTGGTTCCTGGGGTTTCTTGCACTTTGGAAATAATTGAAAATATTGAGAGGGTAGAATTTTAATCATCAGTTGAGCGTACACCCCCATTGAAGAGGGGGTATATGGACACAAAAAAGGGAAGTAGATCCTCACCCACTTTAGAATTACAGCAGAAAATCCTAAAGAGGGGTGTTGTAGAGAAATCTTTCAAAGTAGGATGGAAGAAGGATCAGGAAAAAAATAAGATAATAGGGGAGAAATTAGCAAAATTTAGGTCAATCAAAACTATTGACTCACACTTCTCCAATCTTCAAAAATGATCATCCCCTCTTCGAATGTAAGGGGATTGAATAATGGCCCTAGACAAAAAGTTGCCCAAGAGTTAATTAGAGCCCATTTTCCAAATATAATGTTTATTCAAGAGATAAAAAATTTAATGGATAGTATGCATAGCATGACTTCTAAATTGTGGTGGAGATGTAATTTCCAATGTATAGGTGCTTAGGTAAATAGGGGAGTTGTTTGCTTATGAATCTGCTAAATATTTATCCTCTATGGTGGCTCTCTAGAAAATCTTCAATTTATGAGGTTGTTTTTAGCTTGGAGACTAGTGAAATTATCATGTTCTCCAATGTCTATTCCTTGTCTGATTTTTCTAGTAAAACCAGCTTATGGTATCATATCCACTGCATTCGATCCTTAGCTCCCTTCCATCCTTAGATCCTGGTTGGTGACCTTAATGTAGTAAGTCTGGAGGAAAAGAGGGGGGAGTGGAAATATTGGAGCCTTCCTTCATTCTTCTCAAAGATAGCATATCTTCTATGAACCAGGTGGACATAAAGACTAGTAATGGATTTTTCACCTGGACTAATAGGAGATGTGGCAAGGATTCAATTTCGGAGAGGATGGACAATTTTTTGGTGTCTCTTTATTGGCTTGGAAAAAATTGGGATTATAGCTCCAAAATACTGGAGTGGCAGGGTTCAGATCATTGACCTATCAAATTCTCAACTACCTTGGTGGGGGCTAAAAAGAATCCTTCTTTTAAGTTTCAGCTAATGTGGTTGTGTGATCCTTGGTTACAATACATTATGATTGTTTGGTGGAGTAGAGGTAGACTAGCATTTTGCACGACAATGCACTCCTTTATCAAAAGGTTGCAATTTGTGAGGCTCCAGCTCAAGAGGGCGAATAGACACTACTCGGTAATATATTTTAGGCTAAGTCAGTTGCTCAGTCTTGTTTGGATGCTATCACCCACCAGATTAGGGAATATGGTCTCTTAGAGGTTTCCCTCATAGAAGATTTGAGTGCTTTGAAGGAGCTAGAGGAATGGGAATTGCATGAGGAATTATATTGGAAGCAAAAGGCCCAAATTGATAGGCTTCAAGAGGGCCAGAAAGTATAGCTTTCTTCTTCAACTTTAAATCAAGGCTAGAAGGCATGGGAATACGATCTATTCCCTTGTCTCTTATCGTGGGGTTCAATTAACTTCCTTAAGTGATATTTCTAGAAAGGTTTCTCAACAGTACTCTTCTTTATTTCATGGAGGACTCACCACATGCAAAAGAAGAGGGGAATCTTATCTTGGATTTCATCCCCTCTTTAGTTTATTTGGAGGTGAATGGGAAACTTGTTAGGCCCATTTCTCTAGAATAACTCAAGGGAATAGTGTCTTATATGAAGGGGAAGGCCCCTAAACCTGACAAATTCTCGTTTGATTTTTTTTAGGAGTATTGGGAGATCATTAAATTTGACCTATTGGAGGTTTAGAAATCCCAAAAGAACAAATAGATGTTGAAGTTAATGAATGCTACATTCCTAGTCCTTTTCTCAAAAGAGAAGGGGCTAATTCATTGAACTCGTTTAGACACATTGCTCTCTGTAATACGATATATAATATTATCTCTAAATTCATGCCAGAGATACTTAAGCCATGAATGAACAAGCTCATCTCTAAAGAGTAGGGAGGATTTGTGGTAGGAAAACAAACTATGGATGGAGTGGTAATAGCAGTCAAGGTCATTCATTCCATGGTGAATTCAAAATACAAGGAAATTTTTATTAAATTGGACATGGTTCAAGCTTATGATCAGGTCAAATGGTCATTCTTACAAAAATTCTTCCTAAAGTTTGGGTTCAAAGGTGATTGGATTAACAAGGTGATGATTTGTGTAATGACAAATTCTTTTTTTGTAATTGTCAATAGGGATCCCTTTGAGTTGTTTGTTTCCTCTTGTGGTCTCTATTAGGGAGACCCCCTATCTCACTATTTGTTTATTCTAATGGTAGGGGGTTTGGGAAGAAGTATTAATTCTAGGTAAGACAAGGTGGTATACATGACTGGAGTTAAGGAAACTACTTCCCACCTTAGTCTCATTTGCAGTTTGTAGATGACACTACATTTTTGGGTGTAGCCATAATCAGAGAGACAACTAACATCAGACAATAATTAATCACCTATCTTGCGACCTCCAAATAAAAATAGATTAATGAAGAAAAATCCTTGATATTTTCAACATGCCTCCTCTTATTCAACATCAAGCTGCTTGTATTCTTAGATTTCAAATTGGATTTCTCCCCTTGGTGTATCTTGGTATTCCTCTCTCTATTAGATCACTATTGAGGGGATCTTGGAAAAATGTGTTGGATAAGGTTTGAGAGCAATTTAGCCATTAGATTCATTGTTGACTCTCCTTTGCTAGAAGAGTATTATTGTTGAAATCGATGGTCCAAGCTCTTCCCATTTATAGGTGCATGGCCTAGTCTACTCCTCCAAGCTTCATTAAGGATTTGGATGCTCTGGCAAGGAAATTCTTATCGGTTAGTAATTTGGAATCATCAAAGTGGAGTTTGGTAAAGTGGGAGACTATATATAGACCATTATAGGAGGGTGGTCTTGGTTTGCGATAGGCTATCCTTTCAGGTCAAGCTTTGGCTGGTAAGCTTTATTGGAGGTGGTGCATTAATTAGGATCTCACTTGGGTCAAAATTCTCGTTGTTAAGTATCTAAGGGGAGTGGCATATGAGGATGTGCCAAGAACTTTCCTGATGGGTAAAGGTTCTATGATTTGGGACACTCTTAAAAGGGGTGTTAACTTAATTAAACATGGTATGTTCTAGATATGTAATGGAGGTTCATAAGATCTTTTCTAGTTTGACTATTGGGATGGATTTCTTGCTATATTGTCCATGCACCCTCATTTATACAACCTTTGCAATAGTTTTATTCAGGTCGAGTGGATCAGGGTGGAGGATTATAAAGTTTCTCACAACTTGTTGTTGGAGGTGGTTTATAGATGGAAGGACAATTAGAGTGGTTGTCAAGGGTATTTGTTGAGGATCATGATGAATTAAGAAGGATTTTGGTAGGAAGAGTTTATAGTTCTTTAATGGGGAGTGACACTCTTGCATGAAGTCCAGATCCTAGGGTGGTATATATAGTGGCCTTTAGATATTAGGAGTTAAAATTTTAGAAGTATGGAGGGGTAGAAAGCACATGGTGGAAGAATGCGTGGAAAAGAATTTCTTGGCCTAAATGCATTTTATTACTTTGTTGGTTGTTCGAAATAGGTGCCTTAATTGGGATAATCTCCAAAAGAGATGTTTCCAAGATCCATATATTTGTGTTATTTATAGTGATAGTGAGGAATGCTCCTCTTATTTACTTTTTAGTACTCCTTCTCTAGAGTCATATGACACTTTTGGTGGGGATTCTGGAAGCAAGCATGTGTTCATGCCTCTTCTGTGGTTGAGTTTTGGAGGAGTTTGGGGAGGCCTCTGAAAAAGGCCTTCTTTCTTTAGGTGACATGGAGCATGATTTGTCCCACATGTACATCCTATGGTATTTGTGGTTGGAAAGGAATCACATAATCTTTCAAGGGAGGAGATTGGTGGTTCAACAACTTTGGTAGTGAATTACGGGCATGATTCATGAAATTATGTATGTAAAATGTGAGGTTTCTTCTCCCATGGAGGAAAGAGACGAAGAGATGATGAAGAGGTTGGGTTTTTATGAGAAAGTTCCAAGACCTTTGACGGTGAATGGGATTCGTCATCCTAGAAGGAAAACCCAAAGAGATGGGAGATGTTCTTTGCCTCTTAGTGGATTTTAAAAGATTAATACCGATGGTTCATCTAGGGGAAACCTTGGGTATGCTAGATTTGGAGGAGTTGGGAGGGACAGTTCAAGTGATGTCCTTTTCTTCTTTTCCATCTATAAGGGACATCATGCTAACAATTTGATGGAAGGTCTTGCTATCCTCACAACTCTTAAAAGAGCTTGTGGTTTAGGTTGGTGTAGTATTGTGTAAGTCTAATTATCATATTGTGATTAATATGTTGCATGATCAAAATTTGGATAGAGTCAATTGGCAATTGGCTTCGGTGGTTCAAAAAATTCTATGATTGAGCGAGTTAATGGATGGAGTTTCTTTTATCCACATTTTGAGGGATTGGAACAGTGTGGTTGATTGTCTAGCTAAATGGGCCTTTGAGAAATTGGGGGATTGCAAGGTTGATGGACGAGAGCAATTATCTCAAGAGCAAGTCCAAATTTTTGATAGGCTGATTGTAGATGATATGGTTGGTTAATGGGTGCAAAGGTTGGTTGTTAGAGGGTTTGGTTCTCCTGTGGTGGTGAGGTTGTGGTTTTTTCGGTAGGGATTTGGTTCCCTTGGTTTTGTTGATGATTCCTTTTCTTTATTGTATCTCTTTTTTGTTGATCTAATTAAATTTTACCCCTTTTTTTCAAATAAGTATATAAATACTATATATAACAATAATTATATTAAGTTATATTCAATGGATGTGAAACCCAATAATGACTATGAAGTTCATGAAAGGAGTTGGGATGTGATGTTTTGTTCACTAGAAGGATGGGAATTTAATCATTGTATGTTATAGATTTTATGTCACACACTAACGATGACATTGTTAAAATTTACTTTTCTACATGGTGAAGAGGGAAGGTCAAATGCTTATATATTTTCATGGTTTGTTTGTGGTGGTTGTGGTAGTAGACGAATGGGTGACCATGAAAAAATGATGAGTATTAATGTGGAAGGAGTGTTAAAGAAAACTAAAAAATGGCGGGTCTTTGGGGAAGAGATGGTTGTTGATTTCATGTTATTTATTGAGTGGGAGGTAAAGAAGCCTATTCTAGTATCTTAGTTGCTTCTTGTGTCATAATAACTAGCATAACATTTTATGTTGAAATGAAGCAATTATTTAACATTTTTTTTACCAATACATTAGTAATCAAGACTAAATATAAGAATTTAGAAACCCTGAAATTTGAGAGTATGTTAAAGATACAATCAAGGGTGGTCTTTTCCTTAATGAAAATAGACAAAAATGAAAAAGAACAAGAAAATTTAAAAAAAAACATATGTTCACTAGATCTAACACAAGAAAGATCTAATCAAATCTAAAAAAAATTGTAAAATATCTTAAAATATGAATTAAAAATATATACATATTAATAAATAAAAAGAGTTTTATTGAAAAATTTAAGAAAAAAGATTGCTCCTCCATACCTTATTACCAAAAGTGTTCTAAGATTTGTAAATAAATAAAAAACATAAATAAAAAAAAGAAAATTATTTGATCATGAAAGTATATAGAACACTATGAATTAATGTGACTTAAGCTTTTTCATGGTGATATATTTTTTTAAAATGATGGTGATAGAACAAATTTGAAACATTTTCTTATAATGATTTTTTTTAACCAATGAAACCTTTAGATCTAATTGAATCCATGTATTTTATTTTATATTCATTAAAATCTTTAGTAATCCATTTTTTTAATTTACTATTTTACATTATAAGTGGAGATTTTCATAAAATAAATAAATTTGAACTAAGTAAAAAAAATATATTGAAACTTTTTATGTTTTTAATTTTATTTTAAGATTTTTTTTTAATTTTAAGAAATTTTGGGATGGTTAATTTCTTATATCAAGAATAAAATTTATATGTGGAGACATAATTAACTATTTTAAGTTTCATGCACAACTCCCAAGCATTCAATGCTCCCATGATTAGGCATCCGCATGGAAAAGATTTCAAAAGTGTTTAAATGGAAACCCAACATTTAGATTTCATACTAGGGTCAACCATGACTAAAACTTGAATAATTTTTATATGGATAAAATTTTGAAGTTGTATGGTTGATAAGATTGATATCTATAATTCCTTCATTTGATTACAAGAAGTTTAATTGATATAATTGATTTCATGGGAATTATTTTTTTTAAATTTAGATTTAAACATTTATTAATTTATAAAACAATTAATTATATACATAATTCTTATTTTAAAATTTGAAATATTATAAAAGTTTGAAATTTAATAATTTAGTATTTCTTGAAAAAATTTCCCTTTCTTTAATCCTCCCACCAAATGTATTCTCCTCTTTCCAAAACTTAAATCTTCTTTATAATAGTTTATATATAAATTTGCAATTTTCTAGCCGTAGATATTGTATTTATAATACTTATTGATTTTTCTTCATTTAGCTCATTTTTTATTGTAAATTTGGATATGTAAAAGTTTACCACTATAAATAAAGTTCATCTTTAATGATAAAACTTATAATTTTTCAATATATCCTTCTATAGTCATCTCTTTACAATAAAATCAAGAGTTGAATATAATAGGTGTGAGCAATAAGAATGTAAAAGGGAAAATAAGGATTCAAAAAAAATCATATTCTACACCTAACTACACTCTGATTAAGAAAAAAAATAAAACCAAAGATGAAAGAAAACAAGTATTATTTCACACACAACTAGTCTTTGCACACACTAGATGTGTGTGGTTGTGCTCCAATAGATTTATGCTTGAGATTATATGTGGTTTCTTTTCAAACTAATAGTATGACTTTGCATTCAAAATGTCCTCTTTAAATGGCTTCCAAGATAGTCTATTTATAGATTAGATGATTGATAAAGGGTTGAGATTGATCCAAGAGATCAATAGTTGAGGATGATTTAGATGATTGAAGAGAGGATGAGCCTCTGAGTTCCACCTTGTGATTGGTGCACTTGAAGAAGGCAATGATAAAATGGATTTGGATGGTCAAGATTATCGTAATTTGAATGAAGGGTGGATACTATAAGTTCTCACATGTATGAAAATGATCATAAGTATAATTGTGACATTGATTGATCTCACACATGTGTGAGAATCACATGTGGATATGTGATTTGATAGGTAAGAGGTTTCACGCATATCTGTGAGTCATATTGTAAATGCAAGGTGTAGATCTTCTTGAGAAACAAATGAATAGGATTTTATAAGAATTTTTGGAAAAGTGGTATGGATGGGAAAAGTTCATGCCAAGTTTGAACATGGCTTAATCATGCTTTGGAATGTGCAATCAAATTGATTATTTAACTAATTTATTTTATTCAACTAATGGCTCGAGGTGGAAAAAGGAGGAATTAAATAAATAACAAAAATATGAAAGTGAACTTAAATAAATGTGAACAAAAAATATAGATAAGAATTATATTTCTTTAATTTTTGGATGATCATGGAGATATGAAAGGTGAACTTAAATAAATGTGAATTTATTTAATTAAGGGTGGACTATAAAGGAAATGAGAATAGAAGATAAATTAATTAAGTAAATGATTGGAACTTATTTAATTAATGTTAGGAAGATGATTGGTAATGTCAATTAAATAATTGGATTATTTAGTTAATACTAAAATGTGATAAAATTAGGTGTAGTTAGAATGTGGCTAATTTTATGTGTCTGTATTTTGCCCCTCTTTGAGATATAATTTCAACTAGATGAAGCAATATCATTTTAGATAAGAATAATGTAGTGGCTTTAGAAGTGATAGGACTAGTGTCAAGATGCCCTAGTCATTAGGAGAGGAGTGACGATGACGAAAGAGGTAGATATACCCCCTCGGGAGGATAGGTGAGTTTGAAGAACACAATTATGCTCTCAAAATAGATGAAGAGATTGGGAATAAAAGATAAAAAAATATGAAAGGATAGATGGATTAGGATAAGAATATGGATTGAGAGATGGGAGAGGGAAAGGAAAATGGATGGCAGAAGGATCATGGTAAGTTATTTGATAAACCTTGATTTTTTATGGCACTTGATGTTACACGCCAAGGTTTGAGGACTAATGTGACGATGGGCCAAGTGCATAAAGGATTCAACTAAAATAAAAGGTCACAAGTAGGGACATGTTGTATGAAACCATGACATGGGAGACCATGATGTTGTTGTTGTGATCTACTTCTAGGAACATGATAGATGTAAATATATTATAATACACACAGGAAAGCATGCATAAATAATACAAAGATAAATAAATATTTTCCCCTATTCAAGTTAGAAATTGATTGATTCAATTGATGATGATAATGATTATAGCATTGTTGATGATGAGAAAAATGTGAGGATTGAAAATAATATATCTCAATGATGATAAATTGAGTAAAATGGATCGATTTTTGCAACGAGAATTGGAACACTACCATTAGATGATTTGGATGATGTGTTAAATTGGTTGGAAATATTACATAAATTAGGATTACATACATTTGGGTGGACTATTATGGGAATGTTTGAATTGTAAGGGAGAATTGGAACCGATGAAAAGGGAAAACCAAGTCTAGAGACAAGGATAAAATGATGGAGTATTTTTTTTAGATATTGGATAGGAGGATTATTGGATGGAGCAGTCAATGAAAAATGCTTGCAAGAAACCTGAGTATAGAGAGCAGCAAAAGAAGCAACTTTCTATGACATAGATAGAGAATATAGGTGGATTGGGGTTAGTTGGAGGAGATTTAGGATGGATCTCCAAGGATTATATAATATATGAATAACATGTCACACTCCAGATTTATCGCAGAGGAAATGTTGAAACCGTTGTGGTAAATCTACCAATGTTTATGTGAGATGACAAGGAGAGGTTTGTGCATGGAAGATGATACTTGATGGCTTTAGGAAATGGAGGATTAATAGAATGCATGATGGTAAGAGGGATGAATTACAAATAAACTAAGGCTTGTATTATCCAAATCATGTTTAAAAATTATTCCCTTATCCTTATCAAGATTGAAAGAGACAGCCTGGAGGATGGATTGGATATAATAGAATGTGTAAATAGGATGAGGTAGGCATGATAAAAGAAGCTTGCCCCCAAGTTAAGGGTGCTCAAATATTGGTGATTTACACATGATTCCTATTTTCTAGGTTTTCATCATGATACTTGTCCAAGGTACTAGAGTAATAATTTTCACCATTGGATAATTTATTTCTCTTAATTTTTTAATTTTTGATTTGTTCATTTTTTTATTACTTTATTTTGGTATGGGTTGGATGGAGTTGGATTAAGGATACATGTATTATATTTTTGATGGATTATTGTAGATGGGGGATTAGGATGCAGATTTGGATTTGAGATATGTAGATTTTGGATGGAGGACTCAAGCATCTATTTCCATGGATAGATAAAAATATATTATGCTAATGAACTAAAAGAAATAAACCATGTTGATTGTTGTTGCATTCATGGATCTTGATAGAAACCTCGTTGATTGATAAGTTGAATTCCAAAAATATAAATAAGATACCATCGTAGCTTCAATATTGGAGGATACTACCAAGGTAAATAGATGACAAGGTGGATGAATAAGGTTGGGCATTAGGTGAAAGCTATGATTAAAGGGATGCAATGTGTTGGATGATGTATGAGAAATGGTAAATGAGTGGATGGAAGGATGGTTTGACGGAGGCATGAGTGAATTTTATAAAAATGAAGGGAACTAAGACCGATAGTTGTGCATACCATGATGGATGTTGAAGCTTGGAATTAGGATGTAGGATTTGGGATGCATTAGATTTTGGAGGCTCGGATTTAGATGGTATATTAAAGATTGCTTGTTTTTGTATGTAGGGACCCAAAAGGGATGTATGATTTTTAGCATGGGGATGGTTGGATTTAGATGGAGGTATTTGGGATCAAGATGGACGATATGGGTTTTTGGATTGAGGGATATAGGTAGCATATAAAGTAGTATATTTTGAGGATCTTCTTTGATGCATTGATTTTGTATTTGGGAGTCACATTATTTTTGTTCTTCCTTTGTGTTTGGAGGGACTATGTAGCCTTTAAAATTTACTTTAATTTTGGATCGGATTTTCTTTTTTAGTGCATGTCAACATGTCGTGATGTATGAAAATCCTTGGATTTTTATGGATTATTTGTTTCATATGTTTGTGCATCCAAAAAGTTTCCAAAAGTGATAATACCCATGGGGAGATATTATCTTTCCATTCCATAATTGGGTGATGGCTTCATCATGTTGGAATAACTCCAATAATTTGTGCATTTGTTGATCCTAGTTAGGAATGTTAAGTGATGGATTGTTAGGGTTAGGGATAGAGATAGGTAGAGTGGTATCAATGAAAGGATTGGTGTTGAGGGTGATGGGGCTGATGGAAGGATTGATAGCAATAAAATTTTGACAGGAGTGTCAAAAGGTATCTGGGAAGTTGGAAGAATTTTATTAACATTTGTAGAGATATTTTGAATGTCTTTATCATGAGATTTATTGCTAAGACCCCGCATGATTTTGGATTTTCTTTGATTTTTATATGTTCCAAGATTCCTTGCTCATGAAGGCCTAATCCTCTATTTTCATAATGCATATTGTGAAAAATATGATTCAAACGGGATACTTGTTGCTTTAGAAACAATACATAAATCTATTTTTATATGGATAAGGAGTGATGGTTGGCATAGTTTCCTTGATAGCGATAAAATCATATCAGCTAAATGTGAAGAAATTAAGGTGATAGGATTGTGCTTTAGGGATGGGTTTGATATGAATGACTGGATTTTGATATGTTAAGGGATCATGGAAGGGATTAGTTATGATGCTTGGATCTTGATTTGGATGAGGACATGTTTGGGCATGCTTTGGAATGGGCTCTTGACATATCTATTTGTATGAGTGATTTTGCATTGTGATAAATAAATGTATGGATGGAATCTTTTAGTTGTGCGCATGGATGAGAGAATTGGCTTTGATATTTATGGATATAGTGTTTGATGGATGTGGCAGTTTTGATGAATGGTATATAAAATGAGTCATGTTGCAAGATTTCACAACTTAATTTGTGTTTTTGGGTTAGGATTGAAAGGAAAGAAAAGGTGCAAAAATGCCTTCCTCATGCAAAATCCTTAGGAAAGAAATGCAGAAAAACATTTATTTATTAATTTACATTCATTGAGATGCACATTCATAGAACAAAAGAATAGACGAATTATCACACACATATGACACTAGATTTACATAGGAAAACCCTTACGAGAGGAAAAACCCACACACCAAGTAAAGCCACTTTGTATTACAATAAATGGATTACAAACAAAGTTACAGACTTCACTTCCAGATGTTAACTAACAACAACAATACGACCCCTTGATCAACCAGCCTCACAAATTACAGTTCTCTTCTCCATACCATATTAGAATGCTCGTAAAAGCATACAATGTAAACCATTCAACCACCCTCTTCATCGAGTCGTACACCATTTAATTTTGATATAGAGAATTTGAATTTACATTTAATGCATCTTGTTGTACATCCAATTAGATTTGATCTCGATCACCTCTACAAATCGTGTCATCATCATGAAGATCAAATCTTCATTTAATTTGATGTTGGGGTAGTTGTTCCAATGTCAATTACCAGATGAGCTACTCATGTCCATACTAATGACTACCATGCAATTCACAAATAGGATGTGAATTGCATGATCATCCAATCGATAATAACCATCTGCTTATACACATCACCAATCGGTCCCACCATGGCATTCTCCATGAATCACCGAGTCAACCATCACCATATCGGGGAAACAACATATCATCTCCCACCAATGTAAGCAAGTCCCACTGATGTATACTTTGTAGCTTCATGACTATCGGCTCATCAATGAGATAGGGAAGAGGGTCTCACTGAAGTCCACGATTCTTGTCGATGAGAGTCAATGGTCCATCGGGGAGATAGATATTAAAGTCTTGCTGAAATAGTTACATCCCACCGATATGTCGAATCAGATGTCACCAAGTCGAGAGAAGCTTGAACTTTAGAACCTCTGGTCAAAGGTTAGAAAATTCTTGAAACCCGCGACATCTAGACAATAAGGAGATTGCCATGTCAGGAGATTATGAAACTCACGAACCCCGAGACATAGGTTTCAAGGTTTTGGATTTCGGCGATAGATCAACAATGAAGGCCAACAAAGGGAAAAATGTCAAGTCTTCAAGAGAGGTTCAAGCCAACAAGTTGGGGCATATTTTCCAACAAGCTCCCACTTGACGAAGACTTACTGGCTTCCTCTAAACTTGAAGTTATTGAAAGTCGTAGGTCCCAAGGCCCATCGCACTGGCACACCACCTATACTTGTCTGTGCTCACAGGATTTTTCAATACATCAGTGACATTCTCTAGAGTATCCACTTTTTCAATATTAACTTTTCCATCCTTCACCATATCACGAACGAAGTGATACTGCACATCGATATGCTTCATCCTGGCATGGAAAGTGGGATTTTTTACCAAACAAATAACACTCTAACTATCACAATAGATCATAATCTTCCCTTCATTAAACCTAATATCTAAACACAAACATCTAAGCCAAATGAATTATTTGTAGGTGTGTGTTTCTACCATATACTCTACCTCAATAGTAGATAAAGTGACTACAACCTACTGCTTGCTCATCCAACTCACTGCACCACCAAATAACATGAAGATGTATCCACTGGTGGATCTTTTGCTGTCAATGTTCCTTGGCCAGTCAAAATCCACATACCCATGAATGCTAAGAGACCTCTATAATCCAATCGAGTTGCCATGATAACACAAAGCATACTCCGAGGTACCCTTCAAATATCTAAAAACTCTTTTCACAACATCCCAATGCGGCCTTCCTGGATTAGCCATAAACTGACTAAGTACTCGCACTACTTGGGCAATGTCTGGCCTTGTACAGACCATTACATACATTGAATTTCCAAAAAGACTTGCATAAGGCACTTTGGTCATGACCTCCATCTTGGTAGGATATTTTGGACAATCTTCAACATATAGCTTTGTTCCTTGCAACACTGGAACAACTAACTGTTCGCAATTCGTCATATCAAATCTCTCAAGGACAGTGCTAATATACTTGCTCTGGTTGAGCCAAAGCTTTCTACTTCCCCTATCCCTCCTAATTTACATTCCCATAATATACCTTGTTGCACCTAAATCTTTCATTTCAAACTGTGCTGACAACTGAGATTTTAAAACAAAAATCAACACCCTTACTATTCTCAAAGAACAATATATCATCCACATGCTGGACAATAATAAGAAAATGATCATTTTCAATTTTGTAATAAACACAATGATCTGATTTTGATCTCATGAATCCTAACATGACAACACAAAGGTGTCAAACTTTTGGTACCACATTCTAGGCGATTGCTTCAAACCATACAAAGATTTATTTAATTTGCAAACCAACTTTTCTTTACCTGTTTCAACGAAGTGCTCAAGTTGGGACATATAAATTTCATCATCTAGCTCTCCATGAGGAAACATTGTCTCACATCCATCTGCTCGATCTCTAAGTCATATGTTGCTGCAAGTGACAAAATAAATCTAATAGATGTCAGCTTAGCTACAGGAGAAAATATTTATCCATAATCAATTCCCTCCACCTAGGAATAACCTTTCATGACCAACCTAACTTTATACTTCTCCACATTGCCATCCAAACCAATTTTCTTTTTGAATACCCATTTGTAGCCAATAGGCTTTCGACCTTCAGGTAGGGATATCAAATCCCAGGTTTCATGCTTTTTCAATGCCGCCATTTCCTCATTCATGGCTTCCAACTAGGAAATTGAAATAAACATATTAATTTCCTCCTTTACAGCCCTAGACTCATTAGTGCTAGTAATAAAAGCATAGGCACAGTTCGAATCCAACATGGAAAATCCATACCTTTCAGGTTTCCGCTTCTCACGTGTAGACCTCCTCATAGGGTGAGGCTAAGGATGTGGCACTTCTTCCTATTCAAAACTATCAGAGCTACTCAAGCTCTCCTCAGTTTCAAGAACACCTTGAATTTTTAGTTCCTCTTTATCCGGAGTTCGAGGAATTTCAACTACATCATTCTTCTTTTCCTTTTTATCTATCTCTGACTATGGACCAACTACTAAAGGCTTCAACTCACGAAAGAATACACTTCTACTGTACACAACCTTCTTAGTAACAGGATTCCAAAGCTTGTATCCTTTCACACCAATACCATATCCAATGAAGATACATTTGACAAACTTGTTCTCCAACTTGAATCTTTTCTCATTCGGCACATATGCATATTCTTCGTAGTAAAAAACATGAATATGTCTCAGAGAGGGCTTCTTACCAGACCACGCTTTCATAGGTGTTTTGTCAACAAGAGCCAAACTAGGTGAACGATTAATCAAGTAATATGTTGTAGCCACAACCTCAGCCCAAAAATTCTACTCTAGACCAGCACTGCTCAACATACTTCTCGCTCTTTCTATTAGCCTCTTGTTCAACCTTTCAAAAACTCCATTATGTTGTGGAGTATAAGGCGTAGTTTTATGCCTTTTAATCCCATGGTCTTTGTAGTACCTTTCAAAATCTGCAAAACAAAACTCACCGCCACTGTTTGTCCTCAAGCATTTAATTTTCCTTCTAGTCTAATTTTAATCAAGTTTTTTAACTCTTTAAACCAATTGAACACTTTAGATTTACTTTTAAGAAAGTATACAAATGCCCTTCTTAAATAGTCATCAATAAAAGAAACATAATATTTAGACTTCGATAACAAAAGAACATCCTCTGGACCAAATACATTAGAATGAACATAATCTAGTATGCCTCAAGATTTATGAGGACTCGAATGAAATGAAATAAACTGTTGCTTTCCATAAATGCAATGTTCACAAAAATCAAACTCAAGGTTACAATCATCAAGCCCTTCTACTAGATTTTTATTTTTCAAGGCTTTTAAACCCTTTTCTCCTATATGGCCAAGTCCATGATGCCATAGAATGGTTTTCTCTTATAGAGTTTCATCTCTAGGGAGTTTGCACCTAGAGGAACTTCGTTCTCTTTCTCTACACAAGTAGCTTTGATTGACTTTATAGAGACATTGTTACATTGAACAGGATGTGCATCCAGCTTGTACAAAGTGCCAATACGTGCACCCTTAGCCAACACCATTGAGCCTCTAGTCATTTTACAACCTCCACTCGAGAAGGAAACTTGCACTCCAACATCATTCAACTTACTAATAGAAAGCAGGTTACGAGTCAAACCTGGTATGTGCAGTACACTATCAATTCCTTTGATTCTTCCATCAAGGAATTGGATTCTGACTCTTCCATGACCAACAATTTCAAGAGGTGAATCACTTGTCAGGTTCACCTTTCCACCAACATACTTTTCATACTAAGTGAACCAATCTCTATGAGATGTCATGTGAAAGGATGCACCTGAGTCAATCAGCCATACATCATCTGATGCCTAAGTCACCAAGGAAACAATGAAGGAATTTGCATCACTCTAAGAAGAGTCATTGTCCAAAGAGTTGTTGTTGTTCTTCTTTTTCTCCTCTTTACAATCCTTCCAAATATGACCAGTCTACCCACAATTCCAACATTTGACCTTGGACTTCTTACCAGGAGACTTTGATCTCCCTTCAATTTTGGATTTAGAATTCTTGTTTTTCTTCTTGCCTCTCTCCTTTGATCTACCCCAGACAAAAAGGGCCTCCTTGGTCATCTCGGAAGATTTCCTCTGCATCTCTTCTGACAGCAACAAAGCAACCACATCTTCCATATTAAAGGTGGTTGTTGTACTTCCAATAGCCATTACCAGATGATCTCATGTGTCAAGTAAGGAGCATAATAGAAGCATGCAATGATCCTCCTCCTTTATCTTCACACCCACAAAGGCCAATTGAGAAACAATCATGTTAAATGAACTCATATGGTCTGCTATAGATGCACCTACTTCCATCTTCAAGGAGTATAACCTCTTCCTTAGGAATAACTTATTCATCAAATAATTCTCTTGATAAATGTCACCGAGTTTCTTCCATAATGAAGATGCGGTATTCTCCTCGTGGACATTTAGGAGAACAAAATCAACCAAACAAAGTCTTATCAACCCTCTAGATTTTGTATCTGTGAGGTCCCAATCTTCTTGCTTCATACCTTGTGGCATAGTTCCAGACACAACAATCCACAATTCTTTATCCAACAACAGGTCTTCCATTTTGAGTTTCCACAACTCAAAATTTCCTCCATTGAACTTTTCAATTTCTATTCTTCCTAATGTGCTTACCATCTTAAGTTGTAAACAAGATAAATAGTTCTTCTTTTGCAAGACTCCCACTGAACATGATTAGCATAAAAAACTATCCCTACTCACAAGGATAACACAACTATCCAGGCTCTAATACCACTTGAAAGGAAAGCAAAGGTGCGTAAATTCCTTCCTAATGCAAAATCCTCAAGAAAGAAGTGTGAAAAAACATTCATTTAACAAGTTACGTTCATTGAGATGAAAATTCACAAAACAAAAGAATAGTCAAATTATCACATACCGAGATAACACTAGATTTATGTGGGAAAACCCTTACGGGAGAAAAAACCCACACACCAAGTAAAGCCACTTTGTATTACAATAAATGGATTACAAGCAGAGTTACAAACTTCACTTCTAGATGTTAACTCACAATAAGAATACAAACCCTTGATCGACCTGACTCATAGATTGCAATTCTCTTCTCCATACCATGTTACAATGCTCATTAAAGCATACAATATAAACCATTCAACCACCCTCTTCATCGAGTCACACACCATTTAATTTTGATACAGATACTTTAAATTTATATTTAATGCATCATGCTATACATCAGATAAAATTTGATCTCGATCACCTCTGCAAATTGTATCACCATCATGAAGATCAAATCTTCATTTAATTTGACGCTGGGGTATTTGTTCCAATGTCAGTTACTAGGTGAGCTACTCGCTCCATACTGATGATTGCCACACAATTCACAACAAGTATGTGAATTGCATGATCATCCAATTGATAATGCCATCTGCTTATTTTCATCACCAATCAGGTCCCACCATGGCATTCTCCATGATTCACTGAGTCAACCATCACCATATCATGGAGACAACATATCATCTCCCATTGATGTAAGCAAGTCCCACTAATGTATACTTTGTAGCTTTATGACTATCAGCTCATCGATGAGACAAGGAAGAGGGTCTCATAGAAGTCCACGAGTCCTGTCGATGAGAGTAAGTGGTCCATCGGGGAGTCAGACATTAAAGTCTCACTAAAATATTTATGTCCCACTGATATGTCGATCTTAGATGTTGCCAAGTCGAGAGAAACCTGAACTTCAAAACCTCTAGTCGAAGGTTAGAAAATTTTTGAAACCTGCGACATCTAGACAACAAGGAGATCACCATGTCGGGAGGTTATCAAACTCATAAACCCCATGACATAAGTTTCAAGGTTTTGGATTTTGGAAATGGTTCAACAATGAAGGCCAACAAAGGGAAAAATGCCAAGTCTTCAAGAGAGGTTCAAGCCAGCAAGTTGAGGCATATTTTCCAACAAGGATCCTTTGTGAATATCCCTTGAAGAAATTCCCTAAAGGTAATATTGATTTATTAGTGTTTGAATTGGGATGGGTTGGATTGTAAAGATTTTGTATAGGATGTGGAGGCTACAAGGAACTTATGTAAGAGGGGAATTTAGGATATGGTTGGGAAGGCATTTTCTTTGTCATAGATTCCATAAGGGTGACCAATAGATATGCATTTAGGAGTTGCAGAATAGCTTGTGCTATTTGATTCTTGGTATAAAGTGCTTATGCATGGGAAATTGGGAGCTTGTCACAAGATTTCTTGAGGTAATATCATCTAAGGTTTCATGATTGAATTCATCTTGATCCAAAAAACTCTCATCATCACCATTATCATTATGTTTAAAGAGGCCATGCTCTTCTTGGTCAATGAAACTACCATCATCATCATCATCATCATCATCATCATCATCAAAGAAGTGATTTTTAGATTAACAAGGGAACTCATCAAAACAAAATGGATTTGTGATGATGGTTTAGATTGGGATTGGTTTTGAAGGTGTGAATTAGATGGAGGATGTTAGATTGAATTGGATGGAAGGTCTTGGATATTAATAATTGTTTTTGTATCAACAAATCTTGTGATTAGTTTATTAAATCTCAAATTTTGGGATTGGAAGGGTTAGATTGGAGGTGGATAGGGTTGGTGTGGGTTGAGTTAAATAATGATCAAGGATCAAGACCTTAGTATGATTTTATTTGATTGAATTTCTACTACACTTAGGATAGGTAAAGTTCCTTAGCAAGAATTGATCTACAATTTTGGATTATTATACTTAGGATAGGAAAAATTCCTAAGCAAGTTTGATTTTGATCTAATTTTGGATTTTTAAATTAAGGATGGTTAAGGTCTTAAGAAAGCTCCATTACGATTAGAAAAATCAATTGG
The DNA here is from genome assembly GCA_007115665.2 of Sequoiadendron giganteum. Taxonomy (NCBI): domain Eukaryota; kingdom Viridiplantae; phylum Streptophyta; class Pinopsida; order Cupressales; family Cupressaceae; genus Sequoiadendron; species Sequoiadendron giganteum. The sequence continues at coordinate 257,001,532 of CM021110.1, read as the reverse complement.
AACCATTATAGTGGAGGTGTTGATTTGTGAAGTGGATACAATGTGAAAAATTGGATATGTTATTTTGGGAAAAGACACATCATTTAATTGAGCCTATAGTCAAAGGGTAGGAGTTATCCACACAAAAAATGCACCAAATCCACTAGAAAAAGGTGTCAATCAACTAAATGGTTAAAAATCCTCTCAAAAATCATGCAAAAATATTAGAAAATAGAAAAAATAATATGAAAATGAGAGTTATCAAGTTGAGTTATCTCTAGGTTATAGCCAAATACTCACAGGAAAGGTGGACATGTAGAAACATTTAAGTGAAGGAATCAAAAGTAGAGCGGGCATGACGACTTGAGAACTTACAACTTTAAACTCACAAAGTGTTTCAAAAGGGATTAGTTTTAGGGACATGGGTCCTACTTGATATACCAAAATATGAACAAGAAGAATGTAGAAGATAAAATAAGGGTTCAAATAGAAAAATCAAGTCTTATTCTACTTCTAATTGTACCTCTAATTAAGTAAAGGAATTGAATCAAAGATGAAAACAAAAGTATTCTATCACCCATAACTCCTTGTTGTAAACACAAAATGTGTATGAATGTGCTCCAATAGATTTGTGCTTGAGAAATTATATATGATTGGTCTTCAAACCGGCTGCATGACTTTGCATTCAAGAGGCCTGGACTTTAAATAGCTTCCAAGCTAGTCTAATTATAGATTAGATGGATGATTGATCAAAGGTTTTGATTGATCCAAGAGATCAATAGTTGTGGATGACTATAAATATTGGAGAGGGGAAGAGCTTCCAAGTGGAACCTTGTGATTAGTACACTTAAAGAGGGCAAATATTGAAGAGATTTGGATAGTCAAGATTATCTTAATTTGAATGGAGGGTGTAGGTTGATGATTCTCATGCATGCATGAGAATAATCATGGAGGTGTTCAAGATTGTTACATATAATTTATCTCACACATATGTGAGAATCACATGTGAATATGTGATTTGATAGGTAAGAAGTTTCATGCATGTGTGAGATTCATATGTGTTAAATAAAAGGTATAGATTTTCTTGGATAAATAAATAGATATGGTTTATGAAAATATTTTTGAAGAAATGGGATGGATGGAACAAGTGCATGCCAATTTTTTTGATTGCTTAAGAATTCTTTAAAATGTGCAAGTGCATTGATTAGTTAAATGATTGGTTTTAGTCAACTAATTGCTTGAGGTGAAAAAATAATGAATTAAATAAATAGTTTGTATTTATTTAATTTTTGGAGGATAGGAACTTACTAAATCTAAGAGAAGACTCATACATTTCAATATTTCAATGAAGGTTACTATAACAATGAAAATATACAAAGACATCTTCGTCAAGCTGTTGAAAAATGGGTTCAAGCATAGGTTAGCAAAGAAGACATCGAATATGAAAGGCACTGATCGTTTAACAAAGAAGATAATATTCCTTTCCTGAGAAGCTACCTGTAGCTTCAAAAGAAACACAATTACAAAGAAGAATACTTGAAAAATATGAGATCCCAAGGAGGACCAAGATTCTTTGTGAATTAGGTATAAGACTACATAGTGGAAGTGGTGATATCTAATGAAGAAATGTCAATAATTGAACCATGAATCATTTGGAATGATGTGGACCCAAGTGGAAATTAATTTTGTAAAAGTTGTAAAACAAGTTATGCTTATTCATATTCTATACCTTATCTTTCTACTAATCCGTAAAGCACAAGTATGCTTATGTATAGTCTAATCTCATAACTATCTAGGAAAAAACTGGAATATATGATATAATTTTCTTTTGATCTATTAGTAGTAAAATATAAGCAATTCAAAAAAAAATGGAGGATAGGAATTTGAAAGGTGAAATCAATTAAATAAATGTGAATTTATTTAATTAAGGTGAGCTATAGAGGAAAGGGGATAAAGGATAAATTAATTAAATAAATTATTAGAATTTATTTAATTAATGCTAGAAAGACAATTGCAATGTCAATTAAATAATTTAATTTATCTAATTAAAATAAAATAAAATAAAGTGTGGTTAGGATTTGGATGAGTTTAAGCATCTATAATATGGTTGATCCCAAATTTAATGTAATTTTAATTAAAACTAAATAGAACTTTATTTATGGTTTATAGATAGTCATCTACTTCTCCATATATGAATTGTTCCATTGAGATAATGTAAAGCCACATTTAATTTCTCTTCTAAATCTAAACTTTTTAAATGTTAAAAAATCCATAACTATGTGTACCTCAACTTCTTGACCAAAACTATATTATAATTAATTCATCCAAAATTTAGAAGAATATTTCCCTTAGCTTTTGTCTTCACATATTTGTTGGAATATAATTATATTATACATCATAAAATTCCATCATCATAATAATTATGCCAAAGGCATTCCCTATATGAACTAAATGAGTTGACTTTGCAGATCAACGATTCACAATGCTTGAGAATGCATGCAAGATGATCAAAAGCTTGCTTGTTGTTCATTGTTGTTTTTTCCTTCCTATTTGTCACCATTCTTCCCTTCACGCTTAGTGCAAATATAAATTTACTAGCATAATTATTTAGTGAAGTAAAAATAGCCGCAAAGAATGATTAAATGGAGGATTGGAAAATTTATGATAAACTTTAATTTAAGTAAGCAGGCGTGAATGGTCATATCTACAATGTTGATTGTACCACTACCATTTGAATCACTATAATTTTGTCTCCACAAGAAATATGAGTAAAGCTCGTTTAAGTGACAAAGAAAGGTTTTCCAATCATGTCATTCATATCAGTCATATCAAAGCGAAAAAAGAAATTGTTTAACCATTTTTCTTGAGTTTGTAGGTGTAGGGTAATAAAACAACCCATAGAAAATGTAATCTCCATATAATATGTATTATATAGATATAAGCCATATAGTATATATAAATTAAAATCATATATTATTAATATATTTATTATGGATAAATATAATATAATATGTTAAAATTTATCATATTATATTATAATTTATCATTAATAACTATAATAGATAAAAAATAATATTAAATTATTATATATAATATTAATAAAACTAGCAATCACATCTTAGTGTGTGATGGATATTTCGAAGAGGTGTGGGAGGTCATGTAGGGAAAAAGTTCTATTTTTTCATACATTTATGTTGTACATTAGGTCATTTAACAAATGATGTTATTTGTGCAACAAAGGTCTCAATAGAGAAGTGATAGCTTCAAATCAACTATGTATCCACTTACAGTAACTTTATATATTATTTTATATTTTAGATTTAGTCTTCTAAGTGCAACATATTTGAAATGAAAAATAAATAAATAAATAGTTGTTATATATAAAAAAATACTATTCTCTATATGCCTCTCTCCATCTCTATGCATTATTGGATCCATTGATATAGTTGACCAACACTATTTTTGAATGCATATGAGTTTCCATAATTTTCTACTGTTTAGAATCACTATACACATTTATTTTCCTTATAATTAGATGCATATGATTCAAAAAATATGTTTTCACATAATCTATTCTTAATCCATTCTCCTCATTTAGATAAAGAAGAATCCATATGCTTCCCCATCTAATGGATTTGAGCCATATTGCATGTGATGATTGGACTTGGCAACTATGACATTTTAAGTGATGTCAGGGCTCATGATATTCATTTATATAAAATTCATTAATTGCATTAGCAAGCAAGACCAATCAAATCAGAAAAAGGATTTGTGTTTACAACTCGAACAACTCCATCAATTTGTTGGAAGTTTGTTTGTCATTGAGGAGATTGTTAAGATTATGGCATATGGTGTTGTCATTGATTTCAACCCATTGTATATATGCAAAAGAGTTGGTCTAAAGAAGATCAAGTGGTTTGGATAATTGCCTACATCCTGAGTGCACTTTTAGTGGTACAGTGAACCGATTTTATGGTCTACACTGCTCCATTATGTAGAATTTTGTCATGCATTTTTGAGATGTTCATTGTGCATGTTGAATATGTTCAGATCCAAATTTTCATAGTTGTTTGTCTTTTGTGGTTGAAGATATTGTTGATAGAGTATCAACTAAGTTGTGATAGAGTTAGTGGTGCAGAGTGAATGTTGGAATGCTTTACATTCCACTGCAAATGAATATTATGACATGTAGATTTGTGGAAGTGTTTACAGGTGTCAGTAGTGTTTGTGATCCAAGTGTAAAGTGTTTTGGTGGTTCGCATTTCAAGATGTGGATGACAATTGGTTCATTCAAATATTCACCATTTTTTTCTATTTGATGCCAACCTAAGTACTTTGGGGTCATGTAAAGTTGAGTTGTGTAAGGAGCAAGTTCATGGGGGAAATTATAGGTCATGCTGACATATTTTAATGTGTTACACAATATTTTGGTTCTTTTTTCAAGGCATGTATGTTGATGTTTTGGGCCGATAGGTTATGTGGTGCAGGATACATCTAATTAGGTTGACCTAATTGATGTTCTAGATTGTTGTGGTATATATACAAGGTTGATTCATTGTGTGAATATGCGGATATAGAGTGTAGAGTGTGTGTGTGAGATTTAGTGTAGAAAGAAGTGTCAAACATAGTTGTGGTGAAGTATGAAGTGTGTTAAGTCAATTTTTTGAGCTTCAGTGGAACTGTATCTTTGGCATGTTGTAGATGTATTATTAGTAGTTCATTTAGTAGTGAGCCACCCTTTCTTTTATCTCTTTCTATTTTGGGTGGTGAGCCCTCTAGTAGTGAACCATTCTCTTTTTAGACAATGATTCCACCATTTTCCATCAAACATTATAACCGGTTATAATATATTGTGAGCTAATCCTCATCATAATTTTTCCTTTTTTGGGTTTTCCATGTAAAATCTGGTGTTTTTATGTATATTGATGTGATGCATGTTATTTAATGTTTCTTTCCATTACTACACATTGAATGAGATGTTTTGAAATGCATTTTAAGTTTATAAATTTTAGGGAATACTAATTCACCCCCTCTTAGTATTTTGGGTGTTCAACAATTGGTATCAAAGCTTGGTTCCTTTGATTGGCTTGATCATTGAAGTTGATCTTGGAGGTTGAAAACATGGCTACAAGGAAGTATCCCATCCCTCCAGAAGAGATTATCTATGAAGGGTTTATTGAAGAATATTGTGAGGTTGATATGGAAGGAGAACTCAAATCAACCCTTGATGATTTGGATAAAGCAGAAGCTGAGAATAGAGATTTGAAAAAGGATCTTAATGATGCATATGAGTGTATTAAGAAGTTGAGAGAGAAAATCAAGAAAGCTACAAAAAGAATCAAGGAAATAAATGAGTAGCTCAAGCAATCAAATGAGACTATCACCAGTCTGAAATTGCAGGTTGAAGAAGGAAAAAGAGTTGAAGACTACCTAAATTCTAAACTGAAAGATAAATTTGAAGAATGTTCAAAGCTTGAACAAGAGATTGTAACTTTAAGATCAGATCTGGTGAAAGGAAAGAATCAGGAAGACAAATTCAAGAAGAGCTCCACATTGCTTGATGAAATGATTGCAAATCAGAAGGCTTGAAAGGACAAAGAAGGTTTAGGGTTTGAGAAAGGAGAAATCTCAAAGGTAAATCAAACTCCAAAAATGTTGAAAAAAGGAATGACAAGAAGAACAATGTCAAACAAGTCCAGAACCATAAGAAAGAATTCAAAAGGCCTCCTATTAGACAACCTACTACACAAAGGTATTCATATTTTAATGGTTACTATTATTCTTGTAATAAATTTGGACATAGAGTGGTGCAGAGCACCTCGACCCTTAAATTATAATAACTTAGGCATCTAGCATTTCGGGGGACCATGTTAAATGGTTAAGAATGTAAATTTGCAATGAAACTTCATACAAAAAGATTGGAAAACAGTTGTAACCGAATGGGCATAACAGGTAGGGAACGGTTTAGTTAACTACCTTAGAATCTCTTTTAAGAGAGAACATGTGTAACCGAATGAGAGGGAGAGGAGGAATAGGGTGTAACTATGAAAAAGAGTGTGAAGAGAGAAAAGAACAGAGGGAAGAAATCAGGCTCTCTGGCCAATCTTAAACGTGTATATTTCTGCAATGAAAAAATTAATATATAGTTTCGATGTTGTTGGAATGGCTTGTAGTGTTGTTATCAGTTTGTTTGTGTCAACGGTGTTAAGGCAAGCCAGTGTTGATATGGATCGGTTCTTTATGACAGTCCCAAATGGACTAGAAGTGATGGTGGATGCAGATAGTTTGCAGAAGAATCGTTCTTTATTGTGGGTGAGCTCGACTGCAATGTCCCTAGCTAAGCTGATGCAAATGGTGTTATTTTAACTCATGGACATTTCGTCAGACACTCCAAGTGCAATTATTGTTTGTTGTTTCAGTTTGATTTGAAATGCTTATGATGAATTTTTAAGTGTTTTCCCAGATATGCTAAGCAACTATCATAAGAGAAGTTTGATGTAAGTATAGTTGTATGGCTATTGAGGAAAGCTTGCCTCTATTCTCAGCTACCACAAGTTCTCCCAGTAATAAGTTGACTCACCTTAATGAAGCAAATCCACCGTAGTTATGGAAGATAGAAACAATACTATCTATTGTTCCCAAAAATATACAATGATGGCATATATTTAACTTCTTGATATTAGCTGTCGACTCTTCACAAATGGTGGATGTTTGGAAGAGGTACAAATACTCCCCCAGTGGTTGCACTTAAGACCTTTCCCGTGATGGCTCCTTAGGAAGCGATGAGTAGTGAGATGGCTTCAATAGATGTCAACGAATGCCAAATTTTTGTCTTGCTCTAATTTGTCTTATCTAGAGTATAATCGCACCTTCAATCTGCCTGTCCAAAACTCCTGTGAATTTATTCTTGGTCTTGAAATATGCCTAGAGGCCAGAATCACGATTTGTCTCTATCTCAATATATATCCCTTCTTCCCATCTCCCTTTCCCTCTTATAAATCTCATTTGAAATATAAATCCATTTATTTTCACACTATGCTTCCATGGAAGGAGACAACGCTTTAGATGATCACGGCTTTGGGATATTTTGTTGCCTCTTAATCTTTGATCATTTTAAAGATCGTTGCTTGGTATTTAGTATTTTATTATACTTAGCTTTTTAATTTATTTATTTTATATTGGTTTTATATGTATATTTCACTATTTATAGTTATAATAATTTTAGGATCCGAATATTCATATTTTAAATTTAATATTTATTTTATAATTTGAATTGTCAAAATTTGTATTTGTATATAATAATTATAATTATAATATTAATTATAATGGTGTTTTATATTCTCGTATCTTTAATATTTATTTTAGATTAATATTTTAATATTCTAATATTATTGTCAAATATTTATATTATATTTTTTTAATACGATAATTATAATTATAATATTGTCTTTTGACAATTATAATTTTAATAATATCGATCGATTAATATTTTATTTATCTTGTTTGTTTATTTGTATTTCAATATTTGGTTATTTTTATATTTTAATGTTGCAATTCAGGGGACATGACAGCAACGTGTTGAAAAGTAACCTGTATGTGTGAGCAGTGTGAGGCTCGGCGTAGGACAATGGAAGGTGGTGGTAGTTTCATGTCAGCCGACACTTGCAGGGAATGCAGTTCCTATTCCATGCTAGTAAGACTTGCAAGGTATAAGGGATTGGTGACTGTGGAGGAAGGAAAGGTATGATATGCAGATTGCAAGTAGATAGTAGGGTCTTTAGTAATGTGAACTGTGTGACAAGGCACGAGGCTGCAGGAAGTTTAGTATAGTTTTAGTTTTACCACACCAAATTGGTATCAAAGCAAGTTAAATATTTGGGAGTGAAGTTTGTATGTCAGACTTGGAATCAAGTGGTTCCACAATCATGGTGACAAATGTTGAGTTGGCAAAGAAGATTGAAGACCAAGAAGATAATAGAAGATTGAGGGAAAGACTAGCACAATTGGAGGAGACATTGAGCATTGTATTAAACAAGGACAGTGAGGACAGTAATAGGGTACCAAAGAAAGAAGAGGTTGCAGAGGAAGACAAGATCCCTGAACCTAACCCTGTTCTACAAGAGGAGCCTTTCTTGAAGGCATTGAAAGCTTTGAGTGGGAAGGCACTTGAAGGCATACCAATGTTCAGTGGGAAGATGGAAGTTGATCTAGTCATGGACTGGATAGAAGGTATGGAGAATCATTTTGAGTGTGATGGGGTCACAAAGGCACAGAAGGTGAAGGTGGATAAATCAAGATTGAGAGGATCCACCTTGACATGGTGGAAATTCATCCAAATAGAGAGGAAGAAGGAAGGAAAGAAACCCATCTCAACTTGGAAAGGTATGGTTGCAAAGGTGAGAGAAGCCTACATGCCTGATGACTATGAGATTCACCTACACAAGAAGAGACAAAGATTAAGGCAGAAATACCTAGATGTGAATACCTACACAGAGGAGTTTCAAAAACTTTGTATGAGGTCTAATGTTTCAGAAGATGAAAGCCTCAAGGTGGCTAGATATCTTAATGGATTGAAATGGAACATTCAAGAGGAGATGGCTCTTTTAAGTCCAAAGATAGTACATCAATGCTATCAATTAGCTATCAAGATTGAGGAGAGAAGCAAGAGGAAGCAAGATCAAGTTTCTAAGGGCAGAGGTAAACGTAGAGATCATAGAGATCAAAGAGGACAGTGTGGTGGCTACCAAGGTAGAGGTAATGACCAAAGAAACCAAGGAGAGTTTAAAACCATAGATCATGGCAATGAAGCACCTTCTAGAGGAGGGTATAACAGAGGTAGAGGCTCTCAAGGAGGATCCAATAGAGGAAGAGGAGCAGGCAGGAGTAATTCCTATTTTGCAACCATGAAATGCTATCATTGTGGTCAAGTTGGACACCCAACCTATAGATGCCCGAAGAAAGCATCTTCATCAAGCAATGAGAAGAGAGTGGCTTATGCACAAGAGGACACCATGAGTCCTAAGAAAACTGAGGTCAGTCATATTGAATCTGAGAATGGAGAGAGTTTGATGTTCAAAAGAGTTTTGATCAGACAACTAGTCAAGGAGGAACCAAAACAAAGAAGAGCTCTATTTAGAGTAAGATGCGAGATACTTAGTAAAGTATGCAAGGTCATAGTAGACTCGGGTTCAACATAAAATATAATCTCAGAGGAGGCAGTAATGAAACTAAAATTGAAGAAGGTACCCCACACCAATCCCTACAAGGTCACATGGCTTAACAAAGGGCAAAGTGTTTTGGTAAATGAACAAGTAACGATGGAGTTTTCCATTGGAGGGTATAAGGACAAGTTAGTTTGTGATGTCTTACCCATGGATGCATGCCATCTACTGTTGGGCAGACCATGGAAATATGACAAGAGTGTTGTGTATGATGGAAAAGAGAATACAATCTCATTTAAGAAGGATGGGAAGACTTTTAAATTGCAGTCACTATCAGAAGAAGATGAAGGATAGTCCAAGACCCCAAGTGTTCTACTAAGTAGTGGAAAAGAGTTCCTCAACACCCTACATGAAGGTGGAGAAGGATATGTAGTATTGTTGCAATCCAAGGAGGAAGATAAGACTGAAAAACCACTCATACCCAAGGCAGTCCAGAATTTATGTGACAAGTACAAGGACATAGTAAGTGATGGCACACCTGCAACTTTACCTCCTAAAAGAGCTATTAGTCATCAAATTGACTTCATACCTGGAGCATCATTACCTAACAAAGCAACATACAAGCTTACACCAGATTAGAATTTGGAAGTGGCCAGACAAGTGCAAGAGTTGTTGGATTAGAAATTGATACAAAAGAGCATCAACCCATGTGCAGTACTAGTAGTTTTGGCAACCAAGAAGGGAGGCAAATGGAGGTTATGTACTGATTCTAGAGCAATAAATAGAATCACCATTAGGTATAGGTTCCCTATTCCTAGGATTGAAGACTTAATGGATTGTCTAGGAGGAGCTCAATACTACACTAAGTTGGATCTCAAGAGTGGATACCATGAGATCAGAATTAAGGATGGTGATGAATGGAAGACAACATTCAAGACAACAAATGGATTATATGAATGGAGAGTGATGCCATTTGGTCTCTCCAATGCCCCTAGCACATTCATGAGGCTCATGAATGAAGTGCTAAAGGACTTCACAGGGATATTTGTGGTTGTATACCTTGATGACATCTTGATCTTTAGCAAAACAACGGAGGAGCATCTCAAACATGTGGAGTTGGTACTTAGAAGATTGCAAGAGGAGAAGTTGGCTATCAACCTAGAAAAGTGTGAATTTTTCAAACAAGAACTTGTATATTTGGGATTTCTAGTGTCTAAGGGATCATTGAAGATGGATCCAAGCAAGGTGGAGGCAATCATAAACTGGCCTACACCAACAACAAGGACTGAGGTAAGAAGTTTCCATGGATTGGCTCAATTATATAGAAAATTCATAAGGAACTTTAGTGGTATTTGTGCACCGGTCTTAGATACAATAAAAGGTGGTGTGAAAACCAAGTTTGTGTGGACACAAGAAGCTGAGAGAGGGTTTGAGAAACTGAAACAAGAAGTGGCAACTCAACCCATACTCTTATTACCTAGTTTTGACAAATTGTTCACTGTTGAGTGTGATGCAAGTGGAGTTGCAGTAGGAGGAGTGCTAAGTCAAGAGGGCAGGCCTATAGCCTTCTTTAGTGAGAAGCTTAATGAAGCAAAGAAGAAATACTCAATCTATGACTTGGAACTTTGTGCTTTGGTTCAGTCACTTAGGAAATGGAGGCATTACCTTCTACCTAAGGAGTTTGTAGTCTTTACAAACAACCAAGCACTCAGTTACATGAATACCCAAGAGAAGTTGAGCAATAGGCATTTGAAGTGGATGGAATACATCCAAGCTTTTACCTTCACCATCAAGCACAAGAAGGGGCAGATGAATAAGGTAGCAAATGCATTGAGCAGGAGGTTGTTGACAGTACAAGAGATACAATTGAAGAGCATAGGGATTGAAAGCTTTAAAGATCTCTATGGTGAAGATGAAGATTTCTCAGAAGCTTATAAGGTATGTTTAGATTTTGAGAATCATTTTCATAGTCAATATGTTGAGTATACATTGCAAAGTGGTCTATTGTTTAAAGGGAATCAGTTGTGTGTTCCAAGAGGGTCAATGAGAGAAAACCTCATTCAAGAAAAGCATAATGGCAGTCTTAGTGGGCATTTTGGCATCAATAAGACATTAGAGCTAGTTCAAAGATTTTACTATTGGCCTAAGTTGGCAAGAGATGTTAGAAAGTATGTGGAACAATGTGTTGTATGTATGAAAGCTAAGGGAGGAGCTAGTAATGCTGGTCTTTATCAACCCCTACCCATTCCTAACATACCATGGGAGTGTCTGAGCATGGATTTTGTGGTAGGACTCCCTAAGACCAATTCTGGTTTTGACAGTGTGTATGTAGTGGTGGACAGATTTAGCAAAATGAGTCGCTTTATTCCTTGCAAAACCACTCATGATGCTAGCTACATAGCTCATCTTTTCTTTAAGGAGGTTGTAAGGATTCATGGCCTACCTTTAAGCATAGTTTTAGACAGGGATGTTAAATTCATGAGTCACTTTTGGAAGACTCTATGGAGTAGATTGGGAACCAATCTGTCATTTAGATCAGCTTACCATCCTTAGATCGATGGTCAAACAGAGGTGGTTAATAGGGTGCTAGGTAACCTACTTAGGTGCCTAACAAAGGAATATGGACAGACATGGGACATGGTGATCTCACAAGCTGAGTATGCTTATAATGACAATGTGAACCGAACTACAGGGAAGAGTCCTTTTGAGGTTGTGTATGGGATGCACCCAAGAGGAATTTGTGAGCTCAGAGATCTAGGAACCATGGAGAATAGGAGTGGACATGCTGAAGACTTTAGTTAGACCATGAAAGAGATTCAGGAGTAGGTGAAGAAGACAGTCACCGAAGCTACACAAAAGTTGAAGGAGAAGGTAGATTTGACAAGGAAGGATGTACAATTTGCAGTGGGTGAGTATGTCATGGTTCACCTCAACAAGTCTAGGTTGCAGAAGGGAGTGTCAACCAAGCTACAAATGAAGAGAGTAGGACCATGCAAGATCTTGGCCAAGTATGGGAAAAATGCATACAAGGTTGAACTACCTACTGACTTAGGAATCTCACCAGTTTTCAATATTGCTGACTTGATCAAATATAAGGGATCAGTCAAGGAAATGGATCAGAACAGTCAAGAGGTCTTCAAATACATCAGCAACATACCCCTACCTTCTTAGGACAAGCACCAAGCTGAGAGAATCTTGGAATCAAGGGTACAAAAGTCTACAAGATACAAGGTGTACATGGAGCACCTTATCAAGTGGAAGAATAAGCATGAATCAGAAGCTACATGGGTACAAGAAGATCAGTTCCAGAAGCTTGGAATTGACTTGTCCTTGATCTCTCCTTCTTCTCCATAGTGTTTATGCAGGGAGGGGGAGAATGGTGCAGGAGCACCTAGGAGAAACAGGAGAAACACCTAGGAACACTAGGAATAGGAAAGGTTTGTGAAGTTTTGTTTTAATTTGATAAGGTCATGTTGACCAATGCAAATGAAGGAGTGGCTTACTAAAGGACCTTGGTCAGGAGCTATCAGGAGCTATCCGGACCTATTAGGAGAATAGGAGTTGTGAGTCTAGACACTTAAGTTCTAGTAATTGGAAATAAAGCCCAAAATGTTGCTTTAAGCAATTTTGGCCTAAGGTGGTGGTTATGTCCGACCAAGGGGAAGGATAACCACCTTTTGAAACTTTATAAGAGTGCCTCTACCTGTTTGAAGGGTTGGAAGGCTTTGTGAATGTTTGAAAAGTTTGTAATTTGACAATTTTCATGAATGCTAAGCGAACACAGTAGGAAATAATTGAATTTTCTGTCTGAGTTCTTGGTAGTGTATTAATGGTGTAATCAGGTATCTAGATATGTGTGGAATGAGATGTAATTGTTTTTCAAAGCTTTGTGTGGTCAGTAGTTAAGCATTTCCATTGTTTCATAGCTTGTTCTTAGTTAAGTTTTGTTTTCTTTCCATTGTTGATCAGTTTGGTAACTATCAACCATGGAGTCTTAGACCTCTATCTTTCTCTATACCTAGTGTATAGTCTGAGGGGAATGAGGCTAAGATCCATGCCTATACATAGGTTAGGTCTAGGAGTCTTTAGGGGTTGAGTAGCTATGAGGAAAGTCACTTCTTAGGCGAGCTTGGTAATGCCCGGCTAGGAAGGATAGTGCTTAAAAGCACATAACTTGCAGAGATGACTTCTCCAGGACAAACCCCGTGGTAGAAGTGTGGAAGGAGGTCTCACAGTGGTCTGGTACCAAGGAGGAGGTCCCAATAGTCCATTTGCTAGGCAAACTCTTTGACAGTCCAACCGGGTGGTCAGGAATTTGCCCGGCTAGGAAGGACAGTGCTAAAAAGCACATAACTTGCAGGGGCGACCTCATCTTGCTAAACCCCGTGGTAGAAAGTTGGAAGGGGGTCTTATGAAGGTCTGGAAACAAGGAGGAGGTCCCAACAGGCTGTTTGGGTTGAGAACTCTTTGATAGTCCCAAATTGGGTGGTCAGGAATTGGCTAAAAACCCTACATTGTGCAAAGTTTGTGGATAGTCCTGTGTACGACAAGGCAAGGCCTAAGGGTTTGGAAATATTGTAGAGGTTGATATTAGGTTCAAGAATCCATGAAAAAGATTTGGGGTTCTTTGGACAAGTTTTGTGAAAATTCCATTTTTCTTGGGCTAGGAAGGCTAAAAAGAGACTCTTGGCTTGTAGCCTTTTTAACCCAAAATGAAGGTTTGGGAGAAACGATGATGAGATGGAGTTTAGTGGTTGTTCAAGAGACCTAATGGGATGCTAGGGAGCATGAAAACACATCTTTACACCCCTGCAAGCTTTTAGTTGAGTATTGAGGGTATTTGGCCTTTAGGGAGGATTAAGGGTCAAGGGTGAAGCAGAGTCAAAGCACCAAGATTGGATTGAATTGTGTATTGTGGTTGGAAGAGAGGATGGCCAGTAGAAACATGGGTAACTGAGTTTGTGTCAGGACCTATAGGTTGAGAGGTGGAGGAAGCCACCAAAGGGAATTGCTGAGGTGAGACCTGGAGCATGGAATTGTGATTTTTCCATCCATTCCCCCTTTACACCATAGAGCTATAGAGTGTAGAAGCAGAATAAATCAAAATTTTCAATCATTTCCCAGTTAGTGTTTTACATGCAATAGATTTGGCCATAAAGCTAGTGAATTCAAAAACCAAATGATGAGTGGTTATAATAATGGCATGATGTTTCAATATCTCAATGGCTATTGTTATACATGCAATGGATTCAGGCATAAGGCTTTTGAATGAAGATACAAAATGCTAAGAAGTAAGCTTGTTAAAAAATGTGTCACATGTCACAATTGTAACAAATCAAGATATATTGCCAAGTTTTGCACAAACAAGAATGTGAAACCATTTGTTTCAAAAAAGAAGAAGAATGATCTGGTAGAAAATAGAGTGGATCTAGTTGAGATGAAGAAGGAAATGAGAAAGATCTGGAAAAATAAGGAAGAGACTGAAGTGAAGAATGAGTCGGTGCCTGCTCTTAGTGCAGATGTTTCATCTAGAAGCTAAGATGAAGAGCCTCTGCTTAGGGGGAGTTTTAGTAGAAAATCTTTAAGCCCCCACCAAAGATGTGGTGTTGATGCCTTCAACATAATGGTACAGATGTTGGATGACATGCTTAATGTATTGATGAGGTCTCTAGAATGAAATATCTTGTTGTGGAGATATGCAAAATAATTAAAGTTGATTATGTCAACACAGTGAGGGTCTATCAAATTTTTGACCTAACCTTATCTGCAACATTCAATGCAAATTAGGTCACCAAAAAAGCTTTGTATTTCATTTGAAAAATCAAAATTTATTTGTAATCGAGCAATTGAAGTAGAGAAGTAGGGTAAAGGAAATTTGAAGCATTTGGTGTGTTGTGTGAAACCTTGACTGACAAAGAATTTCAAAGGTGTTTACAGTTTCTTGCTATACCCTAGCTTTGTGAAGTTTCAAAGATGTTTACTCCATAAGTAGTTGATGTATTGGAACGATCAAGACCTAAGCTCAAGAGACATCCATTTAAGTCCATGGAGATGGACCCTGAAGGAGCATTTTTTAGGGTTCCATATGGAGTGATGCACATAGAGGATGTGTGGATTTACATTCACACAAAAATTGAAGAATATGATCATATGAAGGCTGCAGAATATTAGGTAAATGAATTACAAGAGATAATTTGAATTGAAACCTAAATTTGGAAGTTTGACGGAGTAGAAGTTGGATGTATGGAACAATTTTCCAAATTCCTGGCATGAGGATAAGTGGGTAAAGTATGTGCTCAACATAATTCATGACAAGTTCATGTGGTTAGATATGCCACATATGATTAACAAGCAAGCAATAAAGGCGGTTATAGGATTATGCTCAAATGGACCCATTTCGACAATGAAGGTTGTGAAGAATGAAATGGTAATAATCTCACCAGTGTGAAATTTAAAAAAGTGTGCCCTAATGATGAAGGACATTGATGATCCGACAGTTAAGTATGCATCAATGGTGATTGGCTATAATATCTTTTTCATAAATAGAGTTCATAAAAAAAGAGAACTTTGTGTCGGCTACCACTATTCATAGTGCTCACCAGATGGTGAAAGAAGGTTTGGATATTGATTTGTGTGAACTCCCAAGACAATAGTTGATGGAGAATATTCAAAAGACCAAGGAATCTAGGTACCCCTTCTAGTATGGTACCCTAATTGTATGCTCATTATTCTACTTTCTTAGAGAAGTTTCTAGAACAAAGAACATTGTGTGGTTGGACAATATTCTTGTTGCTATTAAGATTAGAGATCATGTGAGAAGGTTAGGAGACCTAGAAACCCAAAAATCAATGTTGTGGGGTTTCTTTAACTAATTTCAAGGAAAAATGCAAGAAAGAGAAAGGATACCAATAAAATTTGTTGAGAAGTATAAAAGGATATCACTTTGATGGCTAGTAGAGATAATTGCATTATAGAGGTAGTTGAACCTAGAACTATTTGGATTCTAGGGTTGGGATATGAGGTTACAACATAAAAGCTTACCGATCCGACAAAGATTATGTTTAGCAAACCAAGAGATCCATATGTGGACAGGTTTGGAACCTATGAAGAGAAATCAATTGAAGTAAATCTTGAGAAGAGAAAGAGGGAAATTGATAAGAATGTGAAGATGAAAACTCAATTGGAAGATATTGTGAACCCACCTGAGTGTTCTGTGGATAAAATCAAAGCTCCACGGTTCTCCCAACACAAGAAGGTCAATTAGGACCTCTACCCCCTCTCCTACTATTTTGAAGTCCTTTGAAACTAAGCCCGCAGAGAGATCAAAGAAGAAAGCTACATCTAGTGCCTTTGTCCAACAATAGACTCCTAAGTAGAGAAGAATGAAGGAAAAGGCCACAAGGGAGAAATACATTAGCTATGAGGATGGAGATGATATAGAAGAGGAAAGATCATAGGTGATCGAGAAAAAGAAAAATTCTCAAGCCTTCACGAAAGAGACTAGTGCCAACAAAACAAAATTCGATATTCTTGATATTAAGAGTGAAGAAGAAGTGGAAAGAGAAAATAAAACTTTCAAGATTTAGAGAAGAGAAAATAAGTCAGGAGAAGGAGAGATATCTCCTAAAGGCAAAGGGAAGAAGAAAGAAAAGACCCCTCCGATAAGGGAACATAGTCCCTTGAAATTTGATGCTTTATTTAATAGCATTTCATAATTTGGTCTCTTGGAAGAGACAACCAAAATGTATCTGGAGTCTAATGATGAGGATAAGGAAACCATTGAAGAATCCATCATTAAGTACATGGTAACTTTTGACACTATCTTAGATAAAATTGAAGATCAATTTCCTGATGACTTGAAGAATTTTTTAACTGCAAGAAGGCAAGAAGCCATTGAAGAAGATCCAAAGATAAAGGCATTTGCCTTGGAGAAGACTGGTTCTTCTCTTATAGCTGAGGAAAGGTGCAAATTTTCTAAACTATAGAGTAGAAAATTCAGAACAAAGCAAAGATTCAACATTCTAATGAGCAAAGACAAGGAAGACATTGAAAGACTAAAGAATGAGACTCAGTAGAAAGTTGAAGAACTAGCTAAAGGGTTGGGAGTCCCTTTGGATAGTGAAGAGAAAATGCAGAATGGTTCATCTATCTCGAAAGATAATAAGCTTGTGATTGAACAACATGAGCAAGAGATTGAGCTTAAGGGTGGACAAGAAAACATGATGACAGATAACATCCCTTTGGATGAAGAGATGACTAATAAGCTTGGGAAGGAAGATGTGTTAACCGATAACTCCCCTCTTAATGTGGAAAATGTTGTTGAGGAGAAGAATGATGATATGTAGGATGCCTTGGAGAAGGTGAAAGCTCAAACAAAACAAAATTTTCTCCCTCTAGATATGAAGTAGAAAGAAGAAATCCTAGAGAAGTTTGAGGCACAAAAGGATGAAAACTTGCCTCCTCTAGATAATGAGTAGCCTGCTGAAGAAAAAAATAATGTAGATGACTGCTCTGCTAATGAAGAAAAGGAGAAAGATAAGAAGGAAGAAGAAAATGCTCAAATAGTTGGTGAATCCTTTGGAGATTCAGGAGATTCATTGAAAAGTCAACTAGATATGTAGCTATAGTTCCAATCGGTGGCATCTACATAGTTATTGTAGATTCCCATGCAATAAGGACAAGTAGATATGGACAAAATGTCTCCCCTACATAAATTATAGCTTGGTGATGCCTTTCATGCCTCTATAAGAAAGGAGATACTCTAGACACACCAAAAGAGTGCAAAAATGATTGATGAAGCAATAAAAGTGTTACAGGATAGTTTCCCTGAAGAAAATGTTGATAATTCTCTGTCTAGTGTGCAACAACTAAGGCTATTACTTGATTCGTTTAAGGAATATTCTATCGACCTAGAAGAAAAGTTGGAAAAAGAAATGAAAAAGAAGGTCAATGATAAGAGATTGACCGAAATATCTAATAAATGTAGTGTTGCACATGGTGAGTTGCAAGGTAACTTAAAAGATGTTCAAAATTGTTTGGAAGAAGCGAAAGTTATATTTCAATTCTCTTTAAAATGGCCTAATTCTACAAGGAGCATAAAGGACCAAATGGACTCAATAGAGACAATTTTTTTAGGCCTCCAATGTTTATGATTTGGCTAATGATGTAGTATAGTCAGCTCAAAGACTTGGTAAGTGCAAGGATTACATATTTGACTAGATTTTTAATTGATGCTGAAAAGGTGTTGCAAAAGTATCTAGTGCCCAGTTCTCTAGATGAAGGAGAAGACCTTCTTATGCAGTTTAAGAGTCCATGCAATTTTCTTGCCTTCACCAAGAAGGATTGGGAGATAGGAAAGAAGGATTGGGAGGCACACCTTATAAAATTGAAGGTGTCTAATTAGGGTAGTTTACCCTCAAGTTAAGTTGTACATTTTTGCTTTATATAGATAGTTTCCTTGATTGCAATGTACATATGCGAAAGTATTTAATGATGTTGCGATATAAGTATTTATCATTTTGGTAGTAGATAACATTGTTAGGGGGAGTTACATTGATGTAAATATCAGTAAGGGGGAGTAGAGAAAAGTAAAGAAAAACATATTTATTACCCTTTACCCTTGATGTCAAAGGGGGAGTAGTTTTGGCTAGGTGTGTTGCCATCAATGACAAATGAGGAGATTGTTGGAAGTTTTTTTGTCAATGAGGAGATTATTGAGATTATGGAATATGGTGTTTTCATTGATGTACAACCATTCATTGATGTCGGCCCATTGTATAGATGCAAAAGAGTTGGTCTGGAGAAGACCAAGAGGTTTGGATAATTGCCTAAGTCCTGAGTGTAGTTTTAGTGGTACAATGAACCATTTTTGTGGTTCGCACTACTCCGCTATGTAGAATTTTGTCATGAAATTTTGAGGTGTTCATTGTGTATGTTGAATGTGTTTAGATCCAAATTTTCATGGTTTTTTTCTTCTACAGTTGAAGATATCATTGACAGAGTATTGACTAAGTTGTGACAAAGTTAGTGGTGTAGAGTGTATGTTGGAATGCTTTGCATTCCACCGTGAATGAATATTATGTTATGAAAATTTGTGGAAGTGTTTACAGGTGTCATTAGTGTGTGTGATCCAAGTGGAAAGTGTTTTGGTGGTCCACATATCAAGGTGTGGATGAATAATTGGTTCATTTAGATATTACTTCACTAGTTTTGCTATCTTGTGCTGACCTAAGTATTTTGGGGTTTTGCGGAGTTGAGTTGTGTAAGGAGCAGATTCATGGGAGCAATTATAGGTCATTCCAACCTATTTTAATGTGTTACATGTTTTGGTTCTTTTCGCGAGGCGTGTATGTTGATGTTTTGAGCTGACAAGTTATGTGGTACACGGTACATCTAATTAGGTCGACCTAATTGATTTTTTGGATAGTTGTAGTATATATACAAGGTTGGTTCATTGTGTGAATGTGTGGATAGAGAGTGTAGAGTGTGTGTGCGAGATCTGGTGCATAAAGAAGTGTGAATCATAGTTGTGGTGAAGTATGAAGTGTGCTAAGTCAATTTTCTAAGCTTTAGTGGAACATTATCTTCGACATGTTGCAAATGCATTATTAGCAGTTTATTTGGTAGTGAGCCACCCTTTCTTCTATCTCTTTATATTCTAGGTAGTGAGCCCTCTAGCAATGAGCCACTAATAGTGAGCCATTCTCTTTTTGGACAGTGACTCCTTAGACAATGAGTCCACCATTTTGTATCAAACATTGTAACCAATTATAATATGTTATGAGCTAATCCTTATTGTGGTTTTAAAATTTTTGGGGTTTCCATGTAAAATATAGTGTTCTTGTATGTATTCATGTGATGCATGCTCTTTAATGTTTCTTTCCATTATTGCATATTGAATGAGATGTTGTGAAATGCATTTTAAGTTTATAAATTTTAGGGAATACTGATTCTTCCCCCCTCTCAATATTTCAGGTGTTCAACACAATTATTCTCCACTTAATAATATAAATTCAACAATACTATGAATATTTTAAAAACCAAATTTGTAATAGTTCAAATCCACAGGAACATTAAAGCTAAAATATATTACTGAAAGAAGACCACTTACAATAAAAATTATTGTTAAACTTGGTGAATTTTAAGAAAAGAGTAAATAATTAGGCTCATGTTCAACTTAAGAAAATTTTGGTTTCTCCTCAATCTTACAGTCATATTGTGTTAGTGTTTTGTAGCGACGAGAATCAAGACAAGTCGGCCTTTCTATTATAAAATAAATAATATATTTTCTAGGTCGGCTCAAGAGGAGAGCTCGCCTAGTTTGGTATATAATGGAGATAGAGTCTCCACATTAGGCAATCAATTCATTTCATTTCAAAATTCGATCTCCTTCAACAACAGATTCACATTCAAGAGGAGCAGATTCGCATCAAGGAGAAGAGTTGATATTTTGTGTATCTAAGGAATTTGCACTATCTTTAAGTGTTGATCTATTGTATGAGATTCGACCTTTCTAAGGCCTGATTTTGAGTGTTATTTCTGCACTTCTATTTTTGATTTATAAGAGAATAATTTTCTGCTGGGTTTTTCCCTTGTGTAGAAGGGTTTTCCCAGGATAAATTGTTGTGTTGTCTTCTTTGTGTTGTGTTTTCTACTTAATTGCATTTCTAATCTGAAAATTAACATGGTATCAGAGCTAAGATTCAAGAAAACTGATTAGATTTAAAGGAAAAATATATGTGAAGGATTAGAAAGAAACACAATGAGAAATCAGTCTAATTTCAAAGAGTTTTCATATTTGTTCAATGTTGAATGAGGTTTGTAACCTGGACTATTCTGAAGAAGTATTATACATTTTCACTAGTCAGGAGCTCGTTGATCGATGAATACTGGATGATGAATACTGATTTTTTTGAGATATAAGCTTACATTGGGAATTCAGTCAGCTATTAATTTAATTTAATAGCTTCAAATTTATTATCGTTTTACATACTTAAAGAGTCATTCAAGATTCTAAGTGCTTTTGAAGTTTCTTGGAGCCACCCATACACAAGTGATGTCATTGGAGTTGAATGGGGGTGTCAAGAGCAGTTTGTTCTTGGTTGCAAACTAGTCATCTATCATAATATCAAGAAGCTGTTTATTTTATCAATCAATTGACTTGTCTTTTTAAAGAAGTTGATTGGATTTGAGGAAATCCGATGACGTGACAGAGACATCCGGTAAGAACTGAAAGAGAACTTATGAATTCAAGTTCATATTGATTTGGAGGAGTCACCCAGATTAATAGAATAGCCACCACAACATATAACAAGAGTCGTGGAAATTAGAATTGGACAAAATTCAATATTCCTGTTGTTTCCTTCAAGAAGAGTCGTGTGAGGAAACTAAATATCGAGCCTTAGCATTATGAAGGAGTTAGATAGTTGTTCCATTAGACCATTATGGAGATTCAAAGGAAAGTCATTTGGTATTAACTAATTTTATCAGGAGCCCTGGCGTATCAGGTAACTGTCGCTTACTCTATTTTCAAGAATAAATCGATAAAATCTCCTTCAATCTACTAAACGTTTTAATGTCATATCGAGAGTTGCTTAAAGAATATTTTCATCACTTTATGCATCTTACCAATATTTCGAAGGTAGCCAAAAGATATTTTAAATTTCTAAAGCTAAAAGGAGGAGGCGTTTAAGATATGAACCGTTAGGCTTATATTAAGCAGTTAATAGTAATTGGGACAAGAAGGCATCAAATTTTAAATGTTATTGTGAGAACTTGCCAGGTGCAAACCTTGAAGTGGTTCTGCTCATGTTAGAAGGGAAGTAATATTATCAAATGTGGACACGTGACCAAGGGAAAATGCCAGAGGAAGGAATGCAATGGGATAACAGAAGTGGATCAATCTAAGAGAGCCGTGGCATTTAAAATACATGAATGGAAACTTAGGTAGTATTCAATATATTATTGGTAGCTTCAAAAATTCATATTCAAAAGGGGTTGCCATGCTAATATAAGCAAGACTCATAATGTAATCAATTTTGTTTAGATGCATTGGGTGACTTAAATATTATTTCCTGAGTTGTAGTGTTATCGAAAAACTTCAAGGATAGGCGTTGAATTCTATAAGGAAGGAATAGCTTCAGTCTACCACCACTGTGTATGTTTTTTATTGTTGTCAATAAGGCATATCTAGTGGCTCGGAAAGACAGTTATATTATCAATTTGAAAGTCTCATTATGGACAGATGGTAGCTTAATATGGAACATAGATTGTTTATTTAAACAATGATTTCACATTGTTATGTGGTCTACTGCAAGTGTCATTGAAGGCATAAAGATCATCATCTATGGTTGGGATCCAACACACTATTCTAGATCCATCAAAAGATAGATTGCAGGTCTGTGACCAGTACACCAGATTAAATTGTAAACAACAAATTTAATGTGACTGCTTGCAAGTATTTGACAAGTGTGCCATATCAGGTAGACACAATAGATTTAAGTGGAGTTGGAAATATGTCATTGTTTATCCAGAGCAACCATAGCAGCCATGAGTTGAGAACATGTCTAGGAAGAGGATTAAGATTCTGAGATCAGTCCATGGAGGGGAGTTCACTTCCAAAAGATTTTTTTGTAATCTCTGTATTGAGGTAGGGATCTAGAGGGAGTTCTATGTTCAACAAAATGAAGTCCTATGACATGAGGAACTAGTGTGACTTGATGAGAATAAGTCAACCTTGTTTTGACATTGGTAGCATCACAAACCTATTTAGAATAGGGTGATCTGGGATGAGGTCGAGGAGGATTAAGTCTTGGACTATTGCAAGACAGTTAAAGGTGCTGCTAGCAGTAGTGTCAAAAGTGTGTGTTGGAAACCGTTCCTCTAAGGTAAGCATTGTAGGAAACCTTGGACGAGGAGGTCAAGAGGTTGATGCAGGTACTTGGAGGTCCAAAGGGAGTCACAACATCATCAAGATATTCTCCCTATGTCTGGAGAATGGACAGAGTGGCGGTTTGATCTGTCATAGTGTATATTTCTCCGAGACAGAGAAATATGATTTGAAAGCCCTTGTAGTGTATATTTCTCTGATATGGATAAATATGAGGTGAAAGCCCTTGTAGCATATATTTCACTAAGACAGAAATATGAGGTGAAAGCCCTTGTAGCGTATATTTCTTTGAGACAGAGAAATATGAGGCGAAAGCCCTTGTAGTGTATATTTCTCTGAGATGGAGAAATATGAGGTGAAATCCCTTATAGCATATATTTCTCTAAGACAAAAATATGAGGTGAAATCCCTTGTAGTGTATATTTATTTGAGACAGAGAAATATGAGGTGAAAGCCCTTGTAGTGTATATTTCTTTGAGACTGAGAAATATGAGGCGAAAGCCTTTGTACAAGATCACATCTTTGAGACTGAGTTGTGTTCACACAATTGGGTGTAGCCATTGTGGACGTCATGTTGAGAGACTCCATGATGAAGATACTTGAGAATACCTCCCTAGCTAAGAGGGAGTGTTAGTGTTTTGTAGTGGCGGGAGGTATTTTTCTCAAGAATAATTTATTCAAGGCAAGTTGGCCTTTCTATTATAAAACAAATAATATATTTTCTAGGCCGGCTCAAGATGAGAGCTTGCCTAGTTTGGTATATAATGGAGATAGAGTCTCCACATTAGGTAATCAATTCATTCCATTTCAAAATTTGATTTCCTTCAGCAGCAGCTTCGCATTCAAGAGGAGCAGATTTGCTTCAAGGAGAAGAGTTGATATTTTGAGTATCTAAGGAATTTGCACTATCTTTAAGTGTTGATCTATTGTATGAGATTCGACATTTCTAGGGCCTGATTCTGAGTGCTATTTCTACACTTCTATTTCTGATTTATAAGAGAATAATTTGCTGCTGGTTTTTTCCATTATGTAGAAGGGTTTTCCCAGGATAAATTATTTTGTTGTCTTCTATGTGTTGTGTTTTCTGCTTAATTGCATTTCTGATTTGAAAACTAATATATTGTTCTCCCAGTTAATAGTGTGAATTGTAACAATACTCTTTGGAACTTATTTAAGAAAAAAAACCAATAATTCAAATTTATAGAAACATTAAAAAATAATATATTATGAAAAGCAAATCTACTTAAAATTATAATTATTGTCAAAGTTGGCAAGGGTGAATATCTAGGCTCATGGTCAACAATGGAAGAAATATTTTTCTCCTTAAATTTACAAATATTTTTGTATTGCATTGAATACCTGTCATCTAAAATGCAATTTTATATAGCTCCAAAGCCTGCTGAATGATGTAAATATTAAAATTATTCAACTCTTTGGCACCGATTCCTACAATTTGGGTATATTCTTCAATAATAATCATCCAGGCAACTCAAATGTGCACTATAATTGGCATCTCTTCAAGATCCCAACTCTAAGTATGTCTCTATTTTTATAAGATTTGATATATCGAAGGGATCTAAATACATGTTTCAATTTCCTATAGGACCTCAACAAAAGACAACTTTATGTTGTTATCGGTGATAAAATCTACTTCAATTACATTTTCAATGTGCTCAAGGTGGAGATATTCAAAGCTAGCACAATATTATCTTTGAATGAATTTTTCTTTGCTAGTGTACATCAACATGTTGTGATGTATGGTAATCCTTAGATTTTTTATCCAGATTATTTGCTTTATATGTTTGTACATCCAAATAGTTTCTAAAAGTGATATTATGGTCCCATGGGGAGATATTATCTTGCCATTCTATTAATTGGGTGATGGCTTCATCATGTTGGAATAACTCCAATAATTTGTGCATTTATTGATCCTAGTTAGGAATGTTAAGTGATGGATTGTTAGGGTTAGGGATAGAGATAGGGACAATGGTATCGATGAAAGGATTGGTGTTGGGGGTGACGGGGTTGATGGAAGGATCGTTAGCAATAAAATTTTGATAGGAGTATTAGAAGGAATCCGTGAAGTTGGAATAAGTTTATTTAACATTTGTAGAGGTATTTTGAATGTCTTTGTAATAGGATTTATAATCGACACCCCACATGATCTTGAATTTTCTTTGATTTTATAGGTTCCAAGATTCCTTGCTCATGAAGGCCTAATCCTCTATTGTTATAATGAATATTTTTAAAAATGTGATTTAAAATGGGATATTTGTTGCTTTAGAAACAAGACATGAATCCATTTTTATATGGATAAGGATGATGGTTGTCGTAGTTTCCTTGATAGTGATAAAATATATCAGATAAATGTGAAGGAACTAGGATGATATGATTGTGCTTTAAGGATGGGTTTGATATGAATGATATGATTTTGATATGTTAAGGGATCATGGAAAGGATTAGTTAGGATGCTTGGATCTTGATTTGGATGAGGACATGTTTGGGCATGCTTTGGAATGAGCTCTTGAAATATCTATTGTTTTTGGATGAGACAAGGGAGGAGTGATATTTTGCATTGTGATAAATTAATATATGGATGGGCTCTTTTAGTTGTATACATGGATGAGAGAATTATCTTTGATATTTATGGATATAGTGTTTGCATCTTCATCTATTCCCTCTACTCCTAGACTTGTAGTTGTGTGTGTAGATTTTAGTCCCATGGGGAGATATTATCTTGGAATTCCATTATTGGGTGATGGATTCATCATGTTGGAATAACTCCAATAATTTTTGCATTTTTTGATCCTAGTTAGGAATGTTAAGTGATGGATTGTTAGGGTTAGGGATAGAGATAGGGAGACTGGTATCAATGAAAGGATTTATTCTAGGGGTGATGGGGTTGATGGAAGGATTGGTAGAAATAATTTTTTTTAAAGGAGTGTTAAAAGGCATCTATGAAGTTGGAAGAAGTTTATTTAACATTTTTAGAGGTATTTTGAATGTCTTTGTCATGTGATTTATAGTTGAGACCCCACATGATCATGGATTTTCTTTGATTTTTATAGGTTCCAAGATTCCTTGCTCATGAAGGCCTAATTCTCTATTGTCATAATGCATATTTTGAAAAATGTGATTTCAAATGGGATACTTGTTGCTTTAGAAACAAGACACGAATCCATTTTAATATGGATAAGGAGTGATGGTTGTCATAGTTTCCTTGATAGTGATAAAATCATATCAGATAAATGTGAAAGAACTAAGGTGATATGATTGTGCTTTAGGGATGGGTCTGATATGAACTAAGGGATTATGGAAGTGATTAGTTGGGATGCTTGGATCTTGATTTGAATGAGGACATGTTTGGGCATGTTTTGGAACGAGCTCTTGACATATCTTTTTTTTTGGATGAGACAAGGGAGGAGTGATATTTTGCATTGTGATAAATTAATGTATGGATGGAATCTTTTAGTTGTGCACATGGATGAGAGAATTATCTTTAATATTTATGGATGTAGTTTTTGCATCTTCATCTATTCCCTCTGCTCCTAGACTTGTTGTAGTTGTGTGTGTAGATTCTTTATTTGTGCTCTTACTGCACCATCCATATCTTTGGGTGTATCATAGGAGGATGCAATTTGTATTGTTTGTGCCTCCAGTTGTGTAATCTGATCCTTGAGGTTTTTGGTGAGGTTTGTCCATTGGAGAAAAAATTAGTAGAGAATATCTGCCTCTGTTATGCCCCCTTCTATGTTCTTTATTTATTTCTCCAACTGTGAGTGGGTTGTCACATATCTTTTTGTGGCATCCTCTTTTTTATTTTTTAATAGTTACTCTCGTGACTCCTTCCTTATCTATATTTATGTGCCTTTAGATTTTCTTGTAAGCTATCCACTAGTTGCTTTAGTTGTTGTGGTGGTGGGAGGGATGTGTCTCTTTATAGTTGTAGTATTATATTTTGCAATATACCCACTGCTTCTTGTAATTGTTCTGCACTTTCAACATGTAATATTTCCTCCCTTGTAGTTGCATGGAATATATCTGCTAATTGAAGCTTTTTCAATGGGGAGATATTGGAGAGGTTCACCTAGAACCCTATTGCTAGCAACTGTAGTAGTTACATTGTGGGTGTTGCTTCTAGTTTCTTTTATTTCACCAAAAAATCTTTAATTGATTGGATAAGAGATTGAGAAGTGGAGGCTTTTGTACTACTCACCTCTTGTTCCCTTTCATCACCTCCACTTGGTTGGCTACTTTCTAAAGGAGGTGTTGTTTATTTCCTTGTTTTTTCTTCCTCCAAGAGAGAATTGTGGGGTTTTCTAGTCAACTTTGTTGTTTCATTTTGTATCTTCTTCATATGTGTTTATTCATCTTCTATTAGGGTATCTACCCTCTACTTTATTCATAGTTCTTTATCCTGGGCTTGTGCTAACTACTCCCTTTGCTCTGTTGTGAGGTCGGCCCCTATCTTTTGGATTGATTTATCCCTTATCTCTTCTATTTTTAGAGATTTTTCTCTCTTTTATGAGAGTGTAAAAATTATTGGCTCCAAGAAGCCTTTGATTACATCCTCTAGGCTCTTGTTGAACCTTATTATATACTTTACTAGGCATTGTGTTATCTTATCTTTATTTTTTGCATCTAACTCTTCATTCATGGTTAGGACTTGTGGTGACATACTGTGATAAATGATGGTGTTTGTTGTGGCCATAACATTGATTTCCTATTGTGGTTATTTTGGAGCCTTTGGCTATTGTATTTCTACTATATGATCCTTCTTCTCCTTCTTCTCCAAAAAGTTTGTTTATCTTTCTTTTTACTAGTTGTTTAGACCTTGCCTTGTGGGTTTTCTTCTCTGCACTCATTTGCAGTAGTGTTTTTATACTTCTTTCACCTTTGGGGTGGTTATCGTATATGAGGATGAAATAGGACCCTCATATTGTGCACTAGCTACTCCATGTAATCTTCTGGGACTTCTTGTTGTTGGTCAGTTTGTTTTTAGAAGTGGTGTAGAGGAGGAGGGCTGTGTTGGCACTTTTGGTGGGATTCCCCATTACTTTTGAAGTTGTTTCTTATTATTTTTTAACTTCTCATTTGTATTCTTCTTATGGATTTGGTCCATGATCTCTTTGTATGTCCCAAATCTCTCTACATTTGGGTATTTTGGTTTTCTAAGTATGTTTGTGACATATGTATCTACTTCCTGATGTGATACCTAATAGGGGATCTTGTGAATCCATGTTGTCTTTGGCTCCACTACCCCCATATATGTATAATATTTATACATCAAGAAAGTGATGGTGTTGATATATTGCTTAACAAACTCATACGGTATTTTCTCCCTAGCCTATAATTTATTGTTGGTTGCATTTGAAGAAGCCCCTGTATGCGACGGTGTATGTTAGTTTGTCCTTGAACTACAAAGTATGCATCTTTATTTATACCGCTACGAGTAGATTTTTATACCATACTTTGCCTTTGAATGTGGGTAATTCATTTAAGAAGTAGAATACTAGAAATATTAACAATGTACCATACCAAAAATTATACCAGAGGTTTTGATTTTATAAATATTCTCCATGATTTGTTCTCTCATCACCACACAGAGGTTGAAATCCTTCCCATCCACCACCATTTGATACGTGGTGTGAATTGTTGTTGCTATTGTGGAGTCCTCTCTATTCACATAGTATATTTTGTATGTGACACCCATTGTAGCACACCACATAATAGGGTTTGTAATTGTGTGGATTCTCAAGCTTCGTCCATCTAGTGTGGCTCCAATAATCTCTATTACTTTGTCATTTTCCACGTCTTTTTTGGAAAGAAGTTCTACCATACTCAACCCAATTACAGTGTGAATTGTCTCCTTTGTAATTCAGTAGGGTTTGTCAAGGTAGAGAAATTCATCATGCACTCTACTTGAGACTAACCTAACCTAGTCACGTTCATCACATAAGTCTAGGTATTCTTTCCACACATCCATATGTTTTCATCCCACCTCCTGGTACTATGGTTAATACGTGCTATAGAACAGAGTTAATAGTGTTTGTTGAAGCTCCTCAAAATTTGTGTGGTTGATTTATACTATGGAATCGTGAATGTATTTTCTTACATCCTTTGTATAACCTCATCTATGGGGATTCATGAGAAAGCCTCATCTTTGTCTACCTCCATTGCCTTGAATGGGTATTTCTTGTATTTCAAGCATGGCTTCTATCTGATGTTTACTAGGGTTGGTGCTTCCATTTTTCAGCTGTGTTTTCTTGTAGGAATAGCAGAGATCATTTTTTTTTCACTAGTTTTTTAGTACAAAGTAAGAATGGAGTGGGTGTAGTGGCATTTACATAGGTTTGGTGCTATTCATTAGAATTTATTTCTTTTTCATATTGAGTTTCATGAGATTTTCCATCCTTTTGTATTCCTTGACTGTTAATAGTTTGATTTTGTTGTTTATTGGTCTCTAATGTGTAATTTACATATCTTTACTCTCTTTATGATATTCACCCTTCTAGTTGGTGGTAGTGTTTAAGTCTTGCACCGTTGACATAGCCTATGTTGTGTCTTCGTCTAGCTTTCTTAATTTTATTGCTCCAAATTTGGAAATTTCATGTATGTAGTAGGGACCTAGCCCTATACTTTTGGCTTTCCTTGTTTTTTAAAGATGTCATCTAATAGGACTAAATCTCCTATTTTGAGGGTTTTGATCCATATATTTTTATCATGCCATTTTTTTTGTCTTTTTCGCTTTAGTTGTTGGTTGTATAAGGCTATGAGCCTATTCTCATCAAATTTCTCTAATTCTTCTATTCTTTGTGCTAGATATTCATCATCATCCAACCTCAATGTTAGCACGATGCATAGGTTAGGAATTATGAAGTTCATTGGAATTGTCACATCAGTTCCATATGCTAATTGGAAAAGTGTAAATTTGTTAGTTCTTTCGTAGGATGTGAGGTAGGCACAAAGTATCATAGGTATTTTTATATCCCAATCTAACATGTTTCCATCACACATATTACTGAGTGTTGTCCCTATTATCTTGTTTAGAGCTTCACTTGCCCTGTTTGCTTGAGGATGAGAGGGTGAGATCTTATTGTTTGTAATCATTAAATAGCTCCCCATTTACTTTATTGATGAAGTGTTTACCTTGATTCCTTACAATACTTAATGGGAAACCATACCTAGTAATGGTGTTCTCATATAAAAACCTTGTGGTAGCCTTTGCAGTGCAATCCTTATTGAAATTTTCTTTTTCCCACTTTATTAGATATTCTACCCCTGTTATTATAAATCTTTCTCTAGAATGTTTGGCGAGGGGACCAATGGGTCCAATGAATTCTATTGTTCACTTTTCAAATGGTATTTGTGCTAGTATTGGTTTTAGGGGTATTTCATCTCTTGTGTTGGGTTTCCCTACCCTTTGATAGATGTCATCATTCTTTACATAATCATTCACATCTCTATGAAGAGTTGGACACCAAAGTCTGGCTAGTTTAACTCTTTTGGCTATTGTGTTACCACAATTGTGTCCTCCATATATTCCCTTGTGTGCTTATCTTAGAATGGGTTATCTTTTATTTTTATAAAAACCCTTCTTTCAATTTCATCCCATCCCATGTGGTGTAATTCTCCTTCTATCAATGTCTAAGGCACAAAATTCCACACCAAAGATTGTTTATCTTGTGGTGAAGGATATGTAGGAAATTATCTTGTTGATAGAAGTATGGCAATATCATGTAACTCTTTCAATAACACATTTACCCTAAGTGCACTGGGGAGATATTTTGGCTGATCCTCCATTTCTTCCCCTATTTCTACTCTGGATAGGTAATCAAGTCCTCGATTTTTCTTTCTTGTTTTCACCATTATTTTGAAATCAAATTCCTAAAACAAAAGTAGCCATCTACATATTCAGCCTTATATGATATGTTTGTAAAGTAATTATTTTAGTGGCTCATGGTTTTTAAAGAAAGTAAATGGTGTTGATAATAGGTAGTGTCTAAATTTTTGGAGTGCATAGACCATGCCTAGTGCCTCATGTTTGGTTGTATTAAAGGTTTTCTTTTCTTTTGATAATTTCCTTCTTGCAAATGCTATGGGGTGATCCTTATTTCCTTTGGGTTGAGCTAGCACTACTCTTATTTCAATTCTAGATGCATCCACATGCACATAAAATGGTGTACTCTAGTATGAGGAGATTAAGATAGGGGCCTTCGTAATTTTATGTTTGAGTAAGTCAAATGTAGTTTGACATTCCTACCAATTTTCTTTTTCAATAATTCCTCCAATGGTGTAGCTATCTCAACATAGCCTTTTATAAACTTGTAGTGATAACTGGTGTAACCTAAGAAGGTTTTAACTTCCAGATTTGTATTAGGAGGTGGTAGTGTCATAACTAGGGTAACCTTCATGGGGTCTACCATCAACCCTTTGCAGATAATTTTCCCTAGTAGTGTTCCATAGGGTACCACAAACATGTATTTATTAAGGTTTAGTGCTATCTATGTACTTTGGTATCTATTTAACATCATTCTAAGTACTTATACATGGTCTCTTACCAACCCATATACTATCCAATCCTCTAAGTATACTTCCAAGAATTCATGTATGAAATATTTAAATGCATTTATCATTATCATATTGATGATCGTGAGAGCATATTTTAGGATGAATGAAATTATTGTGTACATATAAGAACCTCATTTTGTCACAAATGTAGTTTTTGGTTTATGTTTTCCCCTTATTTTCACTTGGTGGCACCTAGAGAAACCATCAATGAATGAGTAGATATCTCTTCCATCCATTGATTCTAATATTTATTCAATGAAAGGTTTAGGGAAGGGGTCCTGTATGATGGCTTTATTAATTTCCCTGAAATTAACACATATTCTTACCTCTCATGTCTTCTTATTTTTTATCACCATAAAGCTTATCCATTTTACATCTTCTATCGGTTTACTTATTCCTACTTCAAGAATTTTATCTAGCTCTTATTTGGCTTTCTTTTTCATGTTTGGATTGTTTGTATGGTCTCTTATGTACTGGTTTAGTCCATTTTTTTAGTTGAATTTTCATGAGTCTTGCTTCTTCTTTTATCCCTTTTAGGTGTTAAAATGTCCTAGGGAATAAATCTTCAAGTTTTGATAGGGTTTATGCAACTTGTGCAACCACTTTATCATCTCAATAATCTCCTATTTTTCCAAGTTTATGGTACCCTTCTTTTGTTATGTTTTCTTCTCTTAGCTTGATTGGTTAATTCTAATATTTTTTGTTTAGCTTCTATCGAGGATTTTAGTTCTATTTATCCTTGGTTGAATTCTATATCTAGGTTGTGTGTATCATCATCTTCTTCTTGTGTTAGAAGACACCTTTTCTCATGGAATGTTGATTCTTTGTCTAACCATTCAATATATTTCCATATTCTTTTTGATTGTGGAGGTGGTCTAAGAGGTTGAAGTACTGCTAATTCATTGTTTGTGTGTAATTTGAATATTATTTCTTTTATTTTAAGTGTTATTGTATGTATATGGTTATCCTTGTTGTAAAAATAAATAGGATTTAATAAATTATCTTTAAAGTTTTTTCCAATCTTTAGTTTCTCCTCATTGCTCTTTGTTTTATATACAAAGTATGGGAAATCAGTGTTAGTTTCTAGTAAAATAGTTGGATGCACAATCATTCATCATACTCATTTTGTGTTTTCCACCTTGTGATACAAGTATTTAAGTGATCCTCCAATAAGATCTTTCTATTATATTTTGGTATCTCCATGTATTCTCCTTCTTCCAATAGGTATCTCATTTTTAGGATTTTAAATATTTCCCATTTGGTTAGATTGTACTTTTGTGTATTGTGCTAGCTTGTGACATTGCAAAAAAATATGCATTGTAGTATGTTGAGTCTTAGCTCTTCATTATTGAATATTTTTTCTATTTGTGTAATAAATGAGGAGATATTTCCTACTCCTGAGTACTTGGGGAGTTTTATATGTGAAATTTTGTGTGATACAATTTGATTTCTTTGGTGACCTTGCTCAGGTGTGTCATCTTTAGGGTATTCCAAGTTGCCACACATATTCTACGGTATGTTATATGTATCTGCAGTAAAATGCGAAACATCCTTCGGTTTCCTCTAGATCATAAATACCTTACAGAATCTAGTAATCCTTTAGGAGTAAAGTTTTGGTTCTTCCCACATCCATGCATCCAATAATTCTTCACTATTTGTGCTATAATTATTTCTTTCTATTTTGACATCCCCTTTTGAGTTTGGTTCTTCAAGGGTTTCATTTAGTGGTAGTCTTGAGATTGTGTAGATGTTTTTGCTGTCAAAGTTGTGATATTCTTATGTGTTTACTTCCTTTATGTATGATTCATTTGGGTTTTTCCCTAGGGGAATGTGAACTATTTTATTTTCATTAGCAAATGATATTTCTTCCTTCCTAGTCTATAATATCATTTACGTTGACAAACCACCTTAGTCCTAGTAGTGTGTTAAATGAATCAAAGGTTTATTTGATGCCAACTACCTCAAAATTCTACAATTTGTTGCACTCCTCTAACACTTTACTTATTTTCAAGTTTCCAAGGATTTCATCCCGGTATCATCTGCTTGTAGGGTGTTTATTCAAGTTTAGGTTTCCCTATTTGTTCTCATACCCTTTTTAGGAGCATGTTTATGTTGAATCCTAGATCTACCATCACATTGGTTATTTTCATATGATTTATGCTAATCATAATCACGATGGGTCTTGTCTTCCATTATCTCTCAATCTTTCCTATTGTCCTTTTTTGTGGTGATTTATATTGTTGCTTATTCCAGTATTTATAAAATTGTTGTAGTTTAAAAATAAATTAGAGTGTTTGGAAATTTTTATTAGTTACTTTAATATTCCCACCTCTTGTTCAAAGAAGTCATTTTGTTTTGCTTCCTGACATTGTTCTTTGGTAATATTTTTTTTCTCTACTATTTGGTCATGGTGTTTCTTCATTGGGTGAAATTATTCTTCATTTGTAATATTTTCTTCCTCAATAGCGACACAAATTTTATTCGCAATATTTGTTCCTTGTCTGATGATGACTGCTACTTGGTTTTCCTTTTTGTTGCTTGATCTTATATGGGTTTGATATCCTTCTTCAAAGCTAGTGGTCTCAATAATGTCAATGTTGATCTATTATGTATTTTGGCATCTCCTACTTGTTTCATCTAATTCCTTTTGTATCTTTTGTAGGAGTCTCGCTCCTCTAGGTGGATTTAAGTTTTGGAGTTCATTGCTTTTTGATTGTGGTGCCACATTCTTATAATAAGTTTGGGCTTTGTCACAATTGAATATGTCATGCTTAGTGCTTCTGCAGAATCCACATTTCTTTTTTATCTCCCCAAAATTTAATTACAAAGTGATCATGCTTATCACAACTAAAGTAGGTCACATTTGTTTGT
Source organism: Sequoiadendron giganteum (assembly GCA_007115665.2). NCBI lineage: Eukaryota > Viridiplantae > Streptophyta > Pinopsida > Cupressales > Cupressaceae > Sequoiadendron > Sequoiadendron giganteum. The sequence goes on along the minus strand of CM021110.1, from coordinate 256,967,062 downwards.
CTTTTTCTTCCTCTACCTCAACTTCTATCTCCTCTAAATTGGCCTCTATCACTATATGGTCCCTAATTATGTTGGTTTTGTAGGGAATTTATATTCCTTTGGTTTTTCCACATTGGCACTTTATAGCCATGGTCTTATAGATAAAGTGGTATTTTTGCCAAAAATTTTGCATATGCCAACCCTCTTTCATCATTATGGTTTCCTAGGATTGGATCCTCTCTTAATTGAAATAGTTGTGATGGACAATCTTATGTTTCTTGATCATCCCACTCTCCACAAACTCTACAATAAACTTATTTCATATTTTTAGGTAGTGCCCTTAGATCTACCCTTAGTGCATTTGCTTTCTTCTCTCATGTTGTTTTTGGGAATTCATTTCTTAGGTGACTTTCCCACCTACAATAGGTACACCAGATGTTAGGTATCTATGGAAAAGTATCTTGTTTTGCCATAATCTCTTGTCAGATTCTTAGTTGTTCAACTTCCAATCTAGACTTTTCTATTTCTTTGTTTTATTTTGCTTTCTCAAGTTTTCACCAAGATTGGTTTTCTATTCGGCAAGAAAAAGTGAGTAGTTCCAAATATGTATTAAAACTTCTTCCATCTAAGGCCATTATGATTTTTAGTGTTACTCCAAATATGGACCATTCAAATTTTTATTTTTCAATTAGTGGTTCTTCCAACCTCCTAGTTATTTATTCGAATCTCTTATTAAATTTGGTTATAGTTTCATTTTCATTTTGTGTGAGTTATCTAAGTTTACTTACCCCTTTGATGGGTAGTTTCAAAGATTCAAAATTTGCTAAAAATTCATGTTTTACTGCATCCCATTCCTTATCATTTTGTGGATAAGTCTTGTGGTACCATTTTGTTAAACACAATGATATACTGAGGGGGGGTGAATCATTATATCCAAAAAATTATCCAATTTAAATTTATCAATAAAAAATTCTTGCTTTCTTAAATAGATAAAGTATCAAATGCAATTAAAAACACAAGCACACAACCATAACACAAGATTTACGTGAAAAACCTTAGAAGGGAAAAACCACAATGAGTGGCTGCTTGGAGCTACTGTCCAAATTTATCCTCAAAAATAAAAATAAATTTTACAACAAATTTAATGGGTTGCAACCCAAAGGAAGTTGTAACTCCCTCAATCAGAGTTTTATGGCTACAACAAAAGGGAGTTTACAAATCCCTACAAACAAAAATGATTATAGAATGAGGCTCCAACCTCTATAAAAAATACTTGATGAAATTTGATAATCAAATACCACTACAACACTCTTCACACTGAAATATATCTTCAACACCTCTGCTCAACAAACTCTGCTATGTTCAGCTCACTACTTTCAGTATACACTCGCAATCTTCAACACCTCTACATAACAACCTCTATTTCCTTCAACTCACTACTTTCAAAACATATCCATATACTCAGACATACATCCTTGCATTTAAACACACACACATACCTTCACACAACAACATGATTTGCAACAAACATGATCTTCCATTTATATCCTTCACAAGCTTCAAAAAGTTTCTCCTTATCAGCCAAAATGAAATGTATGATATGAAACATGCAATGACCATTAATAAGTTAGCTCCAAAACATTTGAGGGAAGAGGGAATCAAATGTAGTCCAAACTAGGAGATAAGAAGGACCTATTTTACCTTTTTCACACGACCCCACACTAGCGCACACTTCAAATATTTGGCACAAATAATTCAACATACCAAGTTGGACCAACAAACACTTAACCTTCCATGCATTAACTCCAAACGACAAGCGGTAACTGAGAGATCAAATAACAATATGTAGATCACTTACAAGCATTACATGATATTAAAAAACATTCTCATACACCCCTTTTACAACTTCATGCTACATTATGTTGGCACAAGCAAACAAACATTGAATCTAACATCTTTTACAAACCTAGAAAACCCAGTCTTGAGATAGAACATTGAATAGAAAACTTACAGTACACCTCAACACTTGAAACTTGAAATAAGAGAACATACAAATGATTTGAATCTATCCTCCAAACTGCAAGACCATATATTCAAATGTGGAGAAATGTAAAGAATTCCTTTGACCCTTCCTGACTGCAACTACACTGTGTTACTATTCTTCACTCTGCTATCTCTAGAACATTCTATGGTAACTTTACTCCACTAAATTTAGGAACATACATTCCACACACCTATCTCGTTCTATCTTCCAAACTGCAAGGACATATCTTCAAATGCAAAGGAATGTAGAGCATTCTCCCAAGCAACTTTAGTACACCTTGAGTTGTTGACTACATGAAAAAATTTCATACATTCTTTCATATCTTATGCAATGTTTAACTTCAAGAGACCAAGAATGCAATCATTCACAACATTATAAATGACAATTACATCACTCTTCATCAATATGAAGAAACCACAAATTCTTCATATCATCATTCACCTATTCATGAGCAATAGGAGATGTAGTACAACTCAGTACAACATGCTCATGATATTCATCATTATGTCCAATATTTCACACTTTTGATCATCACATTGATTACATCACATTCAACTTTCCACACTCTACCACTCTGTTGACATCAATGACAACACTTGTAACAATCTCCCCCTTTGGCATTGATGGCAACACTAACTTGTTAAGAAATTTCTCCCCTTTGAAATCAACCTAGCAAAGGCATAGTGGTCTTCCTTTGAGCTTGCAACAACATACAAGCTCCCTCTATCTACATAAATCTTACCATCCTTCTCTGATTATTTCTACCTGCTCCCCCTAAGAGTTAGCCCTCATCAAGCCAGGGATAAAAATATGTCTTGAATTGCTCCCCTTGGATAGATGCACTAGCTATGAATCTAGTTAGAAGAAGGAGGGGCAACAAATCCTAACTTCTGTTTGAGATATTAAAAAGTGTCATTAGAAAGTGTCTTCATAAAGATGTTTGCAACTTGTTCCTATGTAGGTACATATTCCAATCTCACCTTTTTATTTGCAACCTTCTCTCTTAAGAAGTGATACTTGATAGATATGTGCTTGGTTCTAGAATTCATCACTAGATTCTTTGAAATATTGATGACACTTTTATTGTCACATAGAATTGGAATGGGATCATCATACCTTACTTTGATATCCTTCAATTTTTGCTTCATTGACAACACTTAAGTGCAACAAGATGTTGCAACTATATACTCTACTTCTACTGTTGATAAGGACATTGAATCCTTACTCTTACTAAACCATGAAACCAATATGTCTCCCAAAATAAAGCTCCATCACTGGCAATTATTCTATCATCAACATTACCAACCCAATCTACATCAGTATGTACACTTAGGGAAAAATCATCACCCTTTTGATACCACAATCCATAATCTAGAGTGCTCTTCAAATATTTGAAGATCCTCTTGACAACCTTCACATGAGTTTCTCTTGGATTAGCTTGAAACCTTGCAACCAAACAAATAGCTTGCGTAATACCATGTCTTCATGTTGTTAATTATAGTAGACCCCAATCATAGAACTATATAGAGTCTAATCAGCCTTACGTGTGTTATCATATTTTCTCAAGTGAATCCTATTACCATAGGAGTACTCATTGGTTTACAATCTTCCATACCATACTTATTCAACATCTCCTTAACATACTTTGCTTGAGAGATTAAAATGCCATCATCTAACTAAGAAATATGGAGTCCATAAAAGAATGACAACTCACCTATCATAGACATTTCAAATTCCTTCCACACTTCTTCTACAAACTTCTTACACATTTCATCATTTCCACCAAATATTATATCATCAACATATACACCAACTATTAGAATTTGTTCACCCTCAATTTTGATGTAAATATTGCTATCTACGGTGCCTTTCTTGACTCCCTGCTAGAATAAGTACTTTTCCAACCTTGCATACCAAGCCCTGGGAGCTTGTTTGAGGCCATACAAAGTCTTCTTAAGTTTGAATACCATGTTTGGATCCTATGATAGTTGAAAACCATAAGGCTACTCTATGTAAACTTCTTCTCCTAAGTCACCAGTCAAGAAAGAAAATTTAACATCCATTTGATATACCTTGAAGTCCTTGCAAACTGCAAATGCAAGAAACTTCTTGATTGCCTACATTCTTGCCTCTAGAGAAATGTCTCCTCAAATTCAATCCCTTCTACTTGTGAATAACCTTTGCATACCAATCTTGCTTTGTTTCTCACTACTTCATCTTCATTTAGTTTATTTATGAATACCCATTTTGTCCCTATCACATTTTTGTCTATAGGCCTTGGCACCAATTCCCAAATCCAATTTTTCTCTATCTTATTTAGTTCTTCTTCCATTTCTTGTATCCATCCTTCATGCTTGCTTGCATTAGAATTTTTTTAGGTTCTATACTTGACAGTAAAGAGAACTTTACCTGTATCCTATAAAAAGAGAACATGGCGAGCAATGAAGGAGTGCGCGGGAGCGAAATTTTGATCAAGGATTAGAGGTTGGAATCAGAACAGGGATTGCAAGTGGAGAAATGGCATGCCGAGCATAAAAGTGGAAAGCAGTTGTCACAATGGGGAGAGGAAATGGATAAGGAGATTCCAATGGAAATTTTGAGGTCAAGAATCAGCAATGGTGAGCACGGATATGGCAATCTATGATCGAAAGCAGAGAAAGTTAAGCAGGAACATCTAGATAACCTCTCTGAAGGTTATAGACCACAATGGGTGTTTGAACGAGTTAAATGGAAGGACAAAACCCACCCAATATATAAAGGAAGGCACAAGAAATAGGCTAAATGAAATCACCAAGATCAGTGGTCACATAAAAGGCAAAAATTTTGTTCCCCTGGGCAGAGAGAAGGCACATGACATCAAAGCACAAATCCCTAATAATCTGTAATCACAGAATGGGTGGAAATGGAAAACAAAGTGGGAATGGGTTCAATCCTAGAAAATTTCACAAGTTAGGGCATCACAACCCCTCCCGAGTGAAGGGAAGAATGATCAAAGAGTTTGGAGGAGAGGGTGACCTGCAAGGAAGAATTGGGGGGCTAAGAAGATAAACCTGTATACCCCCCCACAAGAGAAGCACATTGATGTCACTATCACAACCATATATGCAACAAAGATGGGACCACTTCAGTGAATTGGGATTATTCATCAAATGGACATGCAAGGATGCCCCAAGAGATAAGATCAAGAAATGGTTCGAGGATTACTTTGAAGGACGAGTAAGTGTAATTGCCTAGCGAACAACTTCTTTTTAATTGACTGTATGGAAAGAAAAACCAAAAGAAATATTTTGTATGGTGAATCATTATTTTTTGAAGGATTCTGCTTTTATAAATTAGACTGGGAACCAACTTTAATCCAACTCTGCATGAACCTAAAAAAATCCCCCATTGGATAAAAATAGAGAATCTGCCATTGGAATATTGGAGTGAGGAGATATTGGAAAAGATTGGAGGAACCTTAGGCACCTTCATAGGATTTGAAGAAGACTTATTTTTGGGGAGATCAAAAATACCAAAAATCTTGGTAGACATTGCGAAAGATCACAGATATTTAGACAACCTTGAGATCTTAACAGAAAAGGGCAGTTGGTTCTAGGGGATCGAAGTTGATTGCAAGGGTGGAAGATGTATTATGAATAAGAGTCATATTGCCAGTTGTTCAATAGCTTCAGGGAAGGCAATGCACATTACCTCGAAACAGTTGAGAACACCAGGTCAGAATGTCCTTAGGGAATTAATAGGTATAGATAGAGGGCAGACATCATCAACCGAAGAACATCCTTCTTATAGGCCAGAACAGGGTGAAATAGCTGATAGGAACACTAGCTTGGGGTTGATGCCCGCAGGTGATCGGGACAGGTAGGTCTTGCCTAGTTACGAAGTAACAAGTTGGAAAAATCTCTCAAACATATCTAAGGTAGTGGGGGAAATAGAGTCCCTTTGCATGGAAATTAAAAACAATTGTCTACGTCAGGTTTGGGTATAGATAAGAATCATAATCTGGAAATGATCAACGACTTATACCTTGAGATAACTCAAGTTCGGCTTACAAACAATACATATAACCATGAGGAAATTCAGGCCATAGAGCCATCTCCCACCCTGGAAGAGATTGGAGGGGATGAATTCATAGATGTCAGTGCATCAGATAAATAGCTAGAGGTTGTGAATGAGCTGCTTGGAATAGGTAGTCCCCCTACCCTTTTAAAATGAGGAATCTCAGGAAGAAAAGAGAGTATTGATTCAAAAAATCCTGGAGTTTGAGGCAGTGGAGTGTCAATTCCCTGAGCAAACTCAAAAGGAAAATGATGAAAATAGTGACTTGATGCAGAAGGAATTGGGAATACATCAAGTTCCCTCAAAAAAGACAAACGCAGATTGTGGAAAGGACCTAACTAAGAAAGGGGTTGGAAGGAAATCAATGGCAGAATGGAGGGATTTGGACGGGAAAGCTGCAGGTCAAATGAAGATAACAACTCTTTTGGACACAAGGAAGGGGATCCCCTTCCCCAGGGATCATGATGCTCCTCTCATGGAATGTTAGGAGCCTGAACACCCCTAACAAGAAGTGCCTAGTCAAGCAAAGGATCAACTTGATTAGGGTTGACATAGTGTTGATCCAAGAAAAAAAGAAAACAACAAATGAGGTAGTTTCAACCTTTAAAAGCTTTAAATATTGGAAATTAGCGACAGTCCCAGCTATTGGAGCATCAGGGGGAGTGGCAATATGTTGGAATACGACAAAAGTGTGTATGGATGTTTTGGCCAATGGCCAACAATGGATAAGTGGCAAGGTGAGAAGTTTAGATGTAGATCTTCAGTTTGCAGTCATCAATGTTTATGATCCAGTCTCAGGCCTAGCTAAGAAGGTATTGCGGTATGAACTCGACACCTTCATCAGATCAGTTTAGGAGAAGCACATCATTATAGGTGGGGAGTTTAATGCAATTCTACACTGTCAAGATAAAAGAGGGGGTATTAATAGATTAAGTCAATCTCATAAAGATTTTGAAGAATGGGTCAACAAAAATATTCTCATGGAAATAGAACATAAAAATGGAGGATACACTTGGAACAATAGAAGACTTGGTTTCAGCAATATAGCAAAAAAGTTAGATAGGTTCTTTCTGCATGGAGACTTATCTACCTTCCCTGCTTCTTTAGAAAGTTCCATATTACCATACTCAAGATCAGATCATTACCGCATACAGTTGGTGATATCAATGGAGTCTAAGCCCAGGGGGGCCTCGTTCAAATTTGAAAATATGTGGTTCAAAGATGAATTTTTTTTACCCATGGTGGAAGCCTGGTGGAAGGAAGAACAATTTATAGGATCCAATTTTTTTTGTTTCATGTCAAAGTTGAAAAAGATAAAGAAGAAACTATTGGAATGGATCAAAGCACATTTCAAGAACATCTTCGAATCCAAATCAAATCTAGAAGGAGCCTTAGCAAACCTAAATGAAAAATTCATCAAGGATGGAATGGATAATGACAAGTTTATTGAAGAGAAAAGATTGATGCGGGAGTATAAGGATATTCTAGCTAAGGAGGAAGCTTTCTGGTGTCAGAAATAAAGGGAGCTTTGGCTAGAAGGAGGAGATAAGAACTCTAAGTACTTCCACAATATAACAAGACAAAAAAGAGACTTGAATCGCATCAGTAAGTTGGAATTGGCTGATGGAACATTGGTGGAGGATCCATATGAAATTAGGAGAAATGTTGTCTCTTTCTTTGAAGGCCTCCTTACCACTGAAACTGGGGCCTCCTCAAGAGCACAAGATTCACTTCTGAAATACATTCCTCAACTGATCTCACAAAGTGACAATAGGATGCTCTACGGGAAGTTTACTTTGGAGGAGGTAGAGTTGGCTTTGAAACAACTGCACCTGGATAAGGCTCCGGGTCTAGATGGATTTCCAGCTGGATTTTTCCAAAAATGTTGGCACTTCCCTGGAAAAGAGTTAGCAAAGGCTCTGGAGGCAGCAAGGAACTTGGGTAGGCTCCTGAAGGAGGTAAATAATACATTTCTAGCCATAATTCCCAAGAAAGAGAATGCCACTAAACTAGAAGACTTTAGGTCAATATCCTTATGCAACACGATATATAAGGTTATGGCTAAGGTATTGGATAATAGAATTGAAAATATCCTCCCTGATATCATTTCAGAAGAATAGACTGGGTTTGTCCTAGGTAGATCGATTGTAGATGGTGTGATTATTGCCCAAGAAGCTATTCATTCTCTTCAAACCAATATAGATTCATGCATGTTGATTAAACTAGACATTAAAAAAGCATACAACAGAGTAGATTGGAGATTCTTGTGTCGGTCTCTTAATGCTTTTGGCTTCTGCAAGCAGTTCATCAATTAGATTTTTGAATGTATAGCCACACCTAGGGTGTCAATTCTAGTTAATGGCACCCCAAAAGGTTTTTTCCAGATCTCTAGAGAACTTCATCAGGGTGACCCTTTGTCCCCATTTTTGTATATCATTATGGCTGAGGCACTAGGCAGGGCAATAACACAAGAAGGTAATGGTGGTCTCCTCAAAGGGGTCAGATTGTCTAGGAACATAAGGATCACTCACCAACAATTCACTGATGATAACATGTTGTTTGGAAATTCAAAAATCAAGGAAGCTAGGCAATTCAAGCACATTTTAGACTGTTATGCAGCAACATTTGGACAAGAGGTCAATCAGAACAAGTCGTAGGTCTTCTTCATCAACACCTATCCAAGGAAGGAAGCAGGAATTCTCCATGTACTCAGTTTTAGAAAAGTGCCTTGCCTTGCTCATATCTAGGCCTTACAATTAGTAAGGGTTTAAGAAATACAAAGTTGTGGGACCCCTTGAAGGATAAGATGGAAAAAAGACTAAGCTCATGGAAAGGAAGATGGCTTTCCTAGGCAAGGAGGATAGTAATGCTGAAGGCAGTTATTTCTTTATTGCCTATCTATCTATTATCCTTTTTGTCTCTCACATCAGGGCCTAACAAAACTCTCATACAAAAAATGAGAAGATTTTTTTGGCAGGGGCTATTAGAAAAACATAAAATGGCTCTAATATCCTGGGATAAGATCAAAAAACCTAAAGAAAATGGAGGCGTAGGATTGAGAAATCTTCTTTGGAAAAATAAGGCACTTGGAGCTAAGTTGGTGTGGAAAATAATAAGATCACCACATCTAAAGTGGGTCAGGATCATACAAGAAAAGTATTTGGAAGAAAATGATAACCTAAGTATAGTAAGGGTAAAGGACCCTCTGAAGGGCTCTAAGGTCTGGAACTTCATGCTGAATAGCAAACCCATAATTGGTAGATTCCTGACTTGGGATATTCACAATGGTGAAAAGGCGTTATTCTAGGAAGATTCTTGGGGTGGTTTTCCCAGCATTGATAGTCTTGCTGATATAAAAGTAACGAAGGATTACCTGAAAGACAATTGGGGTTCTAGGGTCAATGATTACCTTGGAAAACTCTCGGAGTCTAAAATGAGCTAGTCCTGGAAGGACTTCAATCTCTTGCCTCTACCAAATCATGAAATTGAGGCTCTCACTCTTATACTCTCACAAAGGCAAGTGATTGTCAAAAAAGGATTAGATAGAATCATTTGGGCAGCCTCAAAGAATGGAGAATATAATGCCAAGGATGGATACCACTGGGTTGCAGACGACCCAAATCCATCCAAGACTGAGCTTCCTTTGGATCTTTGTTGGGACAAGCAATGTGTCCCAAGAGCTGGTACCTTTGCGTGGGCAGCCCTACAAAGGAAAATCCTGACAGCTGACAGGTTTAAGAAGCTTGGGTTTGAAGGGCCATCTTGGTGTGTACTATGTAGAAAGGAAGAAGAAACAATAGACCCTTTATTCATTGGGTGCCAATTTTCCAGGGATTGCTGGCAGTGGATGTGCACCAAACTAGGGTGGATTATAGCTTTACCCAATGACATTCTAAGTCTTTTTCAATGCTGGCCTGGAAGACTGAACTCTGGATCCCTCAAAGCACTTTAGAAGATATGTCCCTCTATGTTAATCTTGGAATTATGGAAAGAAAGAAATCACAGGATCTTTGAGGATAAGGGGTTGTCAATGGCCTCCTTTTTAAGCAAGGTTGAAGCAACAATAGTGGAGGTTGTAAATCACATATCTTCTGTCCTCCAACAGAAATAGGTTGCCTTCACTGATTGGGATGGTAGGATGAGATTGGAATGGTCCGATCTTTGAGTCCTGGTCTTTATAGGGATTGACAACAATCTCAAAAATTCAATGAGGGATTAAGGAGTATGGACTCCCCCAAAATATGGATGGTTCAGATTGAACTTCGACGGGCCTTCAAGGGGCAACCTAGGTCCTTCTGGGGTAGGAAGCATCATCAGGAATTGGGAAGGATTAGTGGTAGGAAGGAGGGCGGTCCCATTAGGAGTCAACACTAAAAATTATGCATAATTAAATGCATTAATTTATGGCCTTCTGCATTGTATTGAGTTGGGTCTGAATAAGGTAGAAATAGAAGGGGATTCAACCATCGTGATCAATGCAGTAAGACTTGAAAAGACACCTAATTGGAAGCTCAACATAGTTCTAGGAAAAGCATTGGAGATCCTTAGTATCCTAAGAGAATATACAATAAATCATGTTTACGGGAAGGCTAACCAGGAGGCAAACCATCTTGCCAACCTCGTAGTAGAAGGGTGTGAGATCAAGGATATATCATATCAGTAAACTTAATACAAAATTTTAAATGCTGCAAATTTGTATAGTTGGTAAAGGTTGATCAAGTAATGTAGAATATTGAATCTCACGGTAAGAGACATGTTGATAAGTTGGGGACCAATTGAAGCCGGTGGTGATTAAGGAGAGCAGGGGCAGAGGCAGGACAAGAAAGGGCACTGTCGAGACTAGATAGACTTTCATTCTGGCAGAGGAGGAGGCAGGGCCCTCTGTAGATATTCCCATTATTGATCAGCTACCCACACATGGTGACTGTGTCTTCATGGACTGTAGCCTACAGGATTACAAGGTCATGTGTCAGTGGTAAGTCAGAGAGGGCTTAGTTTTACGTTTACAGTAGGAATAAAGCATGGTTTTCTGGATTTCCATGCCTCAATAACAAATTGAACATTAGCAAGGTGCTATTGGAAAGTAGAAGGGATCAGGGGAAACTTTGTGATAATGCCCGGCTATATTTGGGAACAATCTGTAGGGTCTTCATTAAAACCGTTGTAATTTTCAGAGATTAATAAAATGGCATTTCCTATTCCCAATCAAAAAGAAGAAGAAGAGAAGTTTACCTGTTCATTTGTCCTTGCAAATATTTTTCTGGTTTACACTCCTTCATTCTTATCTCCAATTATCTAATCTTCTGAGTGATTGTTTTGAACATACTTGGTAGGAGTTTTAGTAATCTTTTCTTGTGTTTCCTCCTTTTCTTCAATTTATTCTTCTTCTAAGTAGGAAGGCTCATCTGACCAACAATTTTCTTGTTCATGTGTGATTTGATGTGACTCTTCCTCAACCCTAACATTTGCACTTTCAACTATCTTCCTCAAACTTTTATTGTAGCACTTGTAAGCTTTGCGCCTTGTTGAATATCCAAGAAAGATGCCTTCATAAAATCTTGAGTCATATTTTCCCAAACCTTCCTCATCTCTTTTGATGTAACATCTACTTCCAAAGATTTTCAAGTATTTGACAGTTGTTCGTCTTCCATGCCATAGCACGTAAGGGGTCTCGGTGTTGTCCACCCTTAGTTGTCCTTTGTTAAGAATATAGATAGTAGTATGGAGTAATTCTTTCTGATATACATTAGGAAACTTGGCTTCATTTAACATTGTTCTTGCCATCTCTTGAATAGTTCTATTCTTTCTTTCCACTACTCTATTTTGTTGAGGAGTTCTTATAGTAGATACATGCCTCTTTATCCCATGTTCTTCACAAAATTCCTAAAATTCATTTGATGTGAATTCACCACCTCTGTCAGACCTTAAACACTTGATTCTAGCATTCATTTCATTTTCAACCATTGACTTGAAAATATTAAACCTACTGAAAGCTTATAATTTTTCTTTTAAGAATGTAACCCATGTCATCCTAGATAAATCATCAATGAGTAACATGAAATACCTTTCACCTTGGAGACTCTTTTTTTTGGTAGGTCCACACAAATTAGTATGAATCAATTACAATGATCTTGTAGAAGAATACTCCTTGGTCTTGAATCTTATTCTTGTTTGCTTCCTAATTTGACATTCTTTACACATAGGGCTTGCAGGCTTGATAATTTTTGGCATATCTCTTACTACTTGTATGGAGCTAATCTTCACAAGGTTATCAAAGTTGATGTGCCCCATCCTCTTGTGCCATAGCCAATGTTCTTGTTTGTCCTAGAAGACAACTTATTCCATTAACACCCTTTAGGTTGTATATGTTATTTTCTATCCTAGATCCTTCTACAACCAATTTTCCAAAATTTTCTCTTCTGATTTCACACCCTTGATCATGAAATATAAGATTGTATCCTTTTTTTCACATCCGAATTAAACTGAGAAGATTGTGCTTGAGACCTTCAACATAGAGAACATCTTTTATCTTTGATTTTCCATTAATGCTTGTGTTGCCCTTTCCACAAATCTTTGCAGATGAATTGTCTCCAAACTTGAATGATCTTCCATTCCACTTAACCAGCTTGATGAATTTGATTTTGTCACCAGTCATGTAACTTGAACATCCGTTGTCTATTACCTAGATATTTATTTTCCCTTGAGCATGAAATGTTGTTTGGACAACCATTGAGTTTTCTTCCTCATTGTTTGTTATATTTTCCTTAACTTTCTCAATAATATATGCCTTTTGAATTTTTGATTTCACTAATCTACTTCTACAATATTTTTCTATATATCTAGCTTTGTTGCAGATTTGACATATCACATTGACATCCACTAGTGAAGCAAGAGAATTTCTACATACAATTTTTTTTATTCATTTCAAATTTGTAGTCTATAGCCTTATGACCATACTTATTGCAGATGAAACAATAACCAAAAAATGCATGATTGAACCTGTTTGAGGAGAGTCTTATTGCTTGGTAAGGTCTTCCTTGAGGTCTGATGGGATCTACTTCTTCTATATTTACATGCTTTGCTTTCTCCAATTCCTTTTTGAGTAAAAGGATTTCTTTCTCAAGCTTTGTACATTCATTTGTCTTGCCTTCAATTATGTCTTTTTTCTTTTTATTCTCTTTCCTTGCACATTACAGATATTCAAGAGCATAAAAAAATTCACATTCAAAATCAGCTTCACCTTCTTCTTCATCCATAGTCTTGTTTGAGCCATCAAAGATCACCTTGGCCATGAATAGTGATTCTCTTCCTTCATCATTTAATGAGCAGTGATCTACTTCTTCTGAGGAGTTGTAGTCCTCTTGGGAAAGGAGGTTCCTCTTGAAGTTGTTCCTTTTGAAAAACTTATTGCTATTTTCATTTCCTCCAAAAGGAAATTTAGAAGCATAATGACCAACTCTTCCACAATTTAAACATTTGAAAGGTAATTTACCTTTATAATTGCATGATCCATTCTTCAACTTTCTCACAAATTTTTCTTCCTCTTCCTCAAATTCACGGTGTGAACCAGATGATCCTTCTTTCTTCATAGCTTTGAAAGCAACTTCTCTTTTGTGTGTTCCTTGAACTCCATTTCTCATTTGATAAACGGTGAGAGATCCAAACAACTCTTCCATGGTAAGTTTTATCAGATCTTTGGATTCTTCAATTGCATAAACCTTTGAATCAAACCGATAAGGGAGAGTTCTTAGAGATTTCTTTACAACCACTGAGTCAATTATATCTTCACCTAGTCCTCTAATAAAATTGACTGCTTCATCCACCCAGAGCAAATAGCTAACAATTTTCTTCTTCTTTCATCCTTAGATTCTCAAACATTGTTTTGTAGGATTGTAATTTTGTTTTCTTTACATTATCATTACCTTCATAGAGATTTTTGAGTGCATCCCATATCTCCTTGGTTTTCTTACACTGTGTACCACCTTGACAAACTCAAAATTTGTTAAGCTACTCAAGATAGCATTCTTTTCTTTGGCATTGTTCTCACGGGCCTTCTTTATATTAGCATTTTGTTGGAATAACAATTAGCACCTCTAGAGTGTGAGTGGGTACGAACAACTATGCATAGTGCATAATGAATGCTCTTCAAATTAGGAGGGGAAGCTCCCTCTTTTGCTGATATGCATGAAAAAGTAAATGATTATAAATCCTATCTTTTTGATTCAGCTGGAAGAGGCACAAGGTTAAGGAAACCAAGAATGTTGCAAGGATTTTCTCTGGTTTTGCAGGTCTTAACTACAACTAAAACTAAATGCTTCTAATCTATCCTATTCCCTCAAGAAAAATAGAGCATGAGGAATTAGGAGCAGGAATGTGATTATACGATAAACTCTACCTCAGGATTTCCAAGGAGGAGGGACCCCTATCTAAGGCGTAGGCTGCTATGAAGCTTATTAGGCACGACATCAAATGATGAGATTAATTACTAAATTTACAAGGAGGAGGAACCCCTTTCCGAGGCGTAGATATGCAACAAGCTTATTGGAAACAATACTTAAACGATAATTCTTCTTTCCAAATTTCCAAGGAGGAGGAACCCCTTTCCGAGGCATAGAAAGAACAATTATTAACACAACACAAGCTAAGCAAACTAGGACAAAAAATTGCATTGGCAAGACACGCATACAACAAACGATCAAACTAGCAACCCCATTTAACTAAGTTTGAACAAACACCATAATAATAACATTTAGGAAAGGTGGCTCAACTATTTATTACAACAGTAAAAGCTCGTGAACAAATACAAGAACAACAATATTTCAGGCAAGGTGGCTCATCATATATTACTATCACGTGCAAAAGTTAATTACAAATGAGCAAAGAGCTCTTATTTATAAACATCAAAGGTGTAGGGAACCCTAAAATCACATTGAGTCAACTATAGTCTCGCAAGCATGCGAGATTTTATTCTCTAAGTCTAAATAAATGAAACTATACAGTTAACTGGAAAGCTACCATCAGTTAACCAATACAAACAAGACTAAATGGGCATGTGCAACATGCACGTCCTTATTGAAAGGAGATTTAACTGATAACTACCATCAGTCAACTAGTTCTAACTTAAAATCCATCCTCCTACGAAGATATCTCAAAGAATAAGATAGGCGTGCATGAGATCAGCAATAAGAACTCAAGAAATGGCATTGAATTAACTGTTGCTTCTGACTCATCCTCGTAAATAACTGCAGGACCTAACTAACTGTTTACTACAAGCCTCCTTTGTCTATCATCTCATCCAGGAACTTGTCGATGGACTCATCCTCTGGCACTCTGACACTGTCCACGATGATGAACTTCTTGTTCACCTCCTCTCCATCCTTGATCATCCTCTGACACTCTTTGACCTCTGTAGTCGCCTTGTTGAAACTAGTAGTCATCACTAAGAAGTGACTCAACTTGGATGCCTCGAGATCTCCACCTAGGTTATCACGAGCCAGTTTCTCAAACTCAACCTGCAACATCAACTAGAAATTCACTGATTGGTAATTGGCGGCTCTGTAACATGAGTGATGACCTCTGCTTCTTCTGCAACTTTATGCCTTTGACACTTTTCTCGCTTCTTCTCATGCAAAAGTGTTGCATGACGAAACCACAAAGTTTGACCGTGAACACTCTGGTTGTGAGAAACACACATGAACTCACTGCACACGCAAAATTCCAATGGTATCAACCCTCTAAACTGGCCTGGGAAGGCTATCAGCTATACGAGGTATGAAACCATGTGGACTTTGAATGACTATAATGGCCAAATTGTCTAAATCAACCCTCTGGATGCACTTGATGCAAAACGGTGTTAGCTTTTCTTATGAAATCATGAATTAAGACCAAGTTGGTCCTGAATTCAATTTGAGTGAATTGCAATCTAAAAAGCTTGCTTGTTGACTGTAAACACAACTATGTTTTGACAACTTTTCCGGAAAGCTAAAAATAACTTATGACGATGCTAAAAATACCCTGTTGAAGGGTAATTTTCATGATTTTTTTTGAGATATGGGTTTTGTAGAGAAAATAAGTCTAAGCAAACCCACAACGTTAGAAATTCAAAAAAATGCCTTTTGCCTTGGCATGTAAGAGCTTTTCAATTGAGAGCTTTAATGGCTGTAGGGGGTTCTTGGGAAAATTTTCCACGAGAAAAACTGGCATATGGGTATTGAAGGCGTTGATGAGCTGAAAAGACCCAGATCCTCCATTTTTCAAAAAATTGAGTTTTAGGCCTGCATGCAAAAGGTTTTTAGTTGAGAACTGCAATGGTTGTAGGGGCAATGGGGACAATTTTTCTCGAGAAAAACTGAAACATGGGTTTTGTAGGCAATGGAATTCCAAGCCAACCCAAATGATTCGATTTTGGAAAAAATGAGTTTTAGGCCCACATGCAAAGAGATCTTCAGAAATAAACACAGTGCTCTAGAATGGAGGCAGTGGGGCGACTTTCTCGAAAAAATCTAATACATGGGTTTTGTTGTTGTCGCTGAAATAGATGAACCTAGATGCTCTATTTATGAAAATTTTGCCGTTTACTTTGACATGCGAAGAATACCTAAGATGAGAATACAAGAATTTAAGATAGAAGATAAAAGTTTTTATGTTTCTACTTTTGTAAAAATCACCTATGCTTGAATTGAATTCGATGTAACCTGCATGCAAATGGAAAATGAAGTCTATAATATCCTCCCTCTAAACATTCTGGATCTAATGCTATGAAGAACACTAAAATCTGACACTTGTAGCATCTTCAGATCATTATTTGCTCAAGAAAGGCATGCTTTATCTCGCTCACAATGAAGAATAATGGACGCCTATGCCTTAATAAATAATAAATTATCCTCAAAGGTGTCATAAATGCATGCATAATCTTGGAAATGGTGCTAGCCTTCTAATTGGACCTCCAATAGTAACACATAGCTTGTAACTGGTCCTCAAAATAGTTAACTAATTGAAAAATATGCACTAATTAGGGCGCCACCTCCAACACTTCAATTAACTGATGCATGCAAAAAGAACTTGCCTAGTTACAAGCTAAAATAAGCCAAGAAGAAGTCGACTTGAAAAGAGTTGAACTGAAGATGCAAGCTCAGTTAACTGTCTCCACCTTTAAAGGGTGCCACTTCTCTTGAGTTCAAAAAGTCAACCTTTGACTTTAGGCATCTCTTTCCAAACTTAGAGCCAAATTCTTGAAAATTTGGATTTGAAAACCTCACCGGAGCTCACGTCCGATCACTAATTCCGATTGACTGACATGTCAGATTGACTAGCTGATAGTTTCATTAAAGAGCAGGATCAAATCTGACAAAAGTCTCCTTGAGGCTGCAAACCCTAATTCATCCATCTGAGGCCTCAAAATGCAGGGCGCACCTAGCCTTAGGGGTGTTTTTGACCTCAAATAGAAGAATTTTCAATGCATTTTCATCATTTTCAAGGTGTTTTTGACCTAACTTCATCTCATGTTTCTCGGTGTTCGGCAAAACTTCAGAGCTAGCTGACAAGCTCATTGCGGAGATGGATAGATTCTAAACAAGAGCTCTTAGAGCACTTCTCATAAAACATCATTTGACAACTTAAAAACATGGGCGCCCCTGGCCTCTAGGGGCGCTTTTCTTCCTAGACTTAGCCATTTTTTCAAACTGGCTAAAAAACCACTTAAACTCTTGCTATAGGTTGTTGACAAGTCCTCTGACTTGGCTGAGGTATGCAACAAAATGTTGGAAGCATCACAAACAAGATGAGTATCTGAGATAATAAAAAATACAGAGTTTGAGGCTTCGAAACCTTGGGTGCCCTTGGCCTCCAGGGGTGCTTTTGCCTTTTCTAGACATTTTGACCATGACTAAAACCCTATGTTTGACTCCTGATACTAAAAGTTCAACAACTCAGATTTACCCGTTGATGGATGCATTGCAAAGCTAGATCAAGTCTGAGACAAACAACCTAGGTGTCATTTGATAAAAAACCTACATCTGGTGCTTCAAAAAGATGGGCACCCCTGGCTAAGAGGCACACTTTTCACTCCAGTGTCATTTTTTCATCTCCCTCATTTCGCGTTCAATCTCCATTTTTAGGTGCTAGACATATCTGTTGGATTGGTTGGCTGGCTCATCACGAAGTTGACAAGATTCCAGAAAAGTTCCCTTGGAAGTGACAAATCTCAAAAAGTTGATTTGGACCTCCAAAATCAAGGGTGCCCCTGGCTCACAGGTGCACTTTTGTTGTAGAGAAAAAATTTCAACATTTTCACCTCGACGAAATCCCCTTCGAGACGAAGCATCATTTCACATATCTCGCCATAGAAACTTGATCGAAACGTTTTAAGCTTAGATTTTGACACCTGGCACCTAACACCTGACCATTTGCCATTATTGACCTCACTAGACTTAAATTGAGTTTTAACTGAATTTGACTTCACCATTGTGATCATGAATCAAAATAAGCTAATCAAAACAATTTTCAGTCAATTCTGACAAGTTTCATTTTTTAAGGTTTTTGACCTAAAAAAAGGGGTCCAGAAACCCTAATTTTCATTTTTTTCAAAATTTTCCAGTACCTTCTTGACATCACATTGACTCAAAGTCCATATTTGATTTTCCTAAAAAATATGTTTTGACATTATTTTAACAAGGTTAGACCATTTTAAGTAAAATGCCTTAATGAATAAAAAAATTGGTTTGGGTACAACACATTTGTAATAGGATGAGCAAGTTTAGTATAAACATCCTTTGCAGATCTCCAAACATCATACCCTAGAAAAGTAAGGTAGGCTTCCATCCTCACACTTCAGAAGGCATAGTTGCTTCCATCAAACATTAGTGCTTTAGAGGAGTCTTTCTAATCCATGTGTTCTAAACCAAGATCTACCTCTAGATGTTAGGGTGCACCAACTCATATCTAATACCAATTGTTAGAACAATGATATACTGAGAGGGGGGTGAATTATTATATCCACAAAATTATCCAATTCAAATTTATCAACCAAAACTTCTTACCGTCTTAAACATACAAAGTATCAAATGCATATAAAAAACACAAGCACACAACCATAACACCAAATTTATGTGGAAAACCCTAGAAGGGAAAAACCACGGTGAACAATCTTCTTGGAGCTACTATCCAAATCTTGACTCACAAATAAAAACAAAGTTTACAAAAAATTTAATGGGTTGCAACCCAAAGGAAGTTGCAACTCCCTAAATCATAGTTTTATGGCTACAAGCAAAGGAATTTTACATCTCCCTACAAACAACACTTACAAAATGAGGCTACAACCTCTATACAAAATAATTGATGAAATCTGTTGATTAATTACCACCACAACATTCTTCAACTGACATATATCTTCAACACCTCTACTCAACAAATTTTGATGCCTTCAACTCACTGCTTTTGACATACACTCGTAATCTTCAACACCTCTACATAACAACCTTTGTTTCCATTAGCTCATTGCTTTTGACACATTTCCATATACTCACATACCTCCTCATTATACACCCACACACATTCACACAACTACACTCTTTGCAACAAACATGATCTTCTATTTATATCCTCTGCAAACTTCAAAAAGTTTCTCATTGTCAGCCAAAATGAAATGTATGACATGAAACATGCAAAGGTATCAGGACATAATAACCCGACCAAAATAACCTAGGTTCATAATAACCCATGGACAAAATAACCCATGGTCAAAATAACCCATGGGCAAAATAACCCATGGTCATTTTAGATCAAGCTAGTAAACTCGAATATTAAAAAACTATTCTCATCATTACTGTCATGAAAAAGAAACTTTTCCCCTCTATTGGTAATATTCAACTAGTTTACTAGCTTGATCTAAAATGACCATGGGTTATTTTGTCCATGGGTTATTTTGTCACTGGGTTATTGTGACCGAGTTATTCTGTCCAAGGTTATTTTGGCTAGGTTATTATGTCCCGTAACCACGTGCAATGCCCATTAATAAGTCAGCTCCAAAAAATCCAAAGGAAGAGGGAAACAAATGTGGTCCAAACTATGAGATAAGCATGACCTATTTTACCTTTGCACATAACCTCACGTTGGCACACACTTCAAAGATTTGGCACAAATGCTTCAACATACCAATTCAACCTAACAAAGATTTAACCTTCCATGCATTAACTCTAGACCACAAGCAGTACTGGAGAGATCAGATAACAATATGCAGATCACTTACTAGAATTACATGATTTTCAAAAACATTCTCATACACCCCTTTTACAACTTCATGCTACATTATGCTGGCACAAGCAAACAAACATCGAATCCAACATCTCTTGCAAACCTAGAAAACCCAATCTTGAGATAGAGCATTGAATAGAAAACTTGTAGTACATCTCAACACCTAAAACTTGAAATGAGAGAACATACGAACAATTTGAATTTATCCTCCAAGCCCCAAGACCGTATATTCAAATACAAAAAAAATGTGGAGCATTCTTCTAACCCTTCTTGAGTGCAACCGTATTGTATTACTATTCTTCACTCTACTAGCTCTAGAAAATTTTGCAATAGCTTTCCTCCACTAAATTCAAGAACATACATTCCGCACATTTATCTCTATCTATCTTCCAAACCACAAGGCCATATCTTTAAATTTAGCGGAATGTGGAGGAATACAAAGCATTCTCTCGAGCAACTTCAATACACCTTCCTAAGCCATTAACTACATGAAAAAATTTCATACATTCTTTCATATCTTATACAATTTTTAACATCTAGATATAGAGAACACAATCATTCACAAAATTATAGAAAACAATTACAACACTCTTCATCAATATGAAGAAACCACAACTTCTTCATATCAACATTCACCTATTCATAAGCAATAGGAGATGTAGTACAATTGTGTACAACATTCTCATGGCATTCATCATTATGTCCAACACTTCACAACACTTTTGATCATCACACTGATTACATCGCATGCAACCTTCCACACTCTACCACTTTGTTAACATCAATGACACCACTTGCAACAAGACAACACCTACAACAATCTTCATTCTGTTGACATTAACGACAACACCTGCAACACATTTGAGGGCGTCACTTCGTAAAGTACCAATGAAATTGAACAATTAATTAAATTTTGTCTTTGCCACATTGATTCCAAAATTAATATATGTTTTATGGCCTCATTGGTGTCCTTTCCAAAAAAGGGTAGCTTCCTAGATGTATTTATGTCTGCTTGTTCTTCGTAGTCATTGTATGTATCTCCTGAATTTATATTGAAGAACTATGTCCCCAGGTTACCATGTTATTTTCCTCTCCTTCCCGTTCTAATGTGTCTTGCTCATGTAGGATGTGTTCTATTGCTTAAGTGGAAATTCTTCTTGAATTTATTGCATTAAGGGTGACTCTTGGTCTAGGGGTTGTGTTTGTTCAAAGTATCTTTTCATCCTTGGAGACCTTCTTTTGTTGGTAAATTTCATTTGATTAGTTATTGGTTTTGTTTCATTATATGTTGTTAAACTCACTAGATCTAATTTATTGTCTATCACATCCTCTCACGTATTTTCAAAACACTTCTAGTCTCCAACACATCTAAGTATTTCACATCAACTGTTATTGTTCGGATATTTTGTATAGCGATAACCATTGGTAAAAAATCCCCATTTATCCTTAATTGAATATTTTACCAATCTAGATAGGTAGTTGATGTTTTGGTTATGGGTGGTGTCATAATTCTTGTAATTTCTTGCTTTAAATCCTTCCTATTTTTTTGTAATCCTCAATTTCTCCCTCTATATTATGTATAACTTGACTTATTCTATCCATTCTAAAAATTATTTGCGATATCTCCTTCATTAATTCCTTGATTGCACCCATTATGGTGTGATCAACAACACCCTTAGTAGCACGCTCACCCTTTTAATTCATATTTTCTACTGCTATCTCTTTGTCTTGTTCTCTTTGTTTCTTTTTTGCTTCTTCCATTCTTTTGCAACATCTTTGCTATCAATCCTGGTTTTATTTCAACCTTCCCTCTTTTGTGTTCATTTCTATTGCCAACCTAATTCTTTCAATAAGCTCAACTTTCCTTTTATTATCTCCTTTTTCCATGGGTTTTTTGATCTGGATTTCCATTAATCCTTATATATCCCATGGTTAGTTTAAATTTTGAACAGTAGCATATTTTCAGGGATCTTTTCAAATTCCTCTCCCTTTTTCATTTGTCATCCCTTAAGTACCTACCCCCCTCTCACAAGGGTGGCCCCTAAGAGTTGTGTTCAAAAAAATTTCCTTGTTATTACTATCCTCTTTTCTACCACTACCGCTTCTTTTCCTTTCCTTGTATTTTCTTTATTGCTCACTCTAGGGTCTCGGTAATTGAACCAATGTTGGCAAGAGGAAATGGGGAATTACAGTCTAGAGATCTATATCCTAATATCCTCTATGTAGTCAGTTTATACCCTAGAGGATACAGTGAGAGAAATGAGTATTTATGAAAATAAAACTATATCTAATTGCATTCCATATGTAACTTAGATAAGAACCACATTCATTTATAACACATATATTGATCAAATCCTTATAACTCCTTATATGTATATATATATTCACATGAAAAATACTATGGCAAGTCTTAGTCTTTATTATGTATTATCATGTATTCTATATCCACTCTCTTTGTTTCCTCTTTCTTCTATATCTATTGCATACATATATCTATCCTTTGTCTCTTAAAGAGACGTAACCCTTGTAGGATACCTTTTACTTAGTCTTCCCTATTGACCATAGGTTACACAAGTTCTAAGCAGTAGCTTTTTATCTTTGTCTTGTAACCTGCTAACAATATTCATAAACGTGAATGGAGTCTCAGTTGACAATGTGGAAGAGAAGACATGAGACAAAGAAGCATCGAAAATCCTTGTGCAAATATGAACATCTTGGAGATAAGAGTAGAGTCACAAAAGAAGTAAGGCAAGAGAGCATAAGAAGATTGTGTGAGCCATTTTTCTCCACTCAAAGAGAAACACTATAAAAAATCCTTAAAAAATCACGACAAAAGAATCTCAAATCATTACAAAAAAGGAGTCATGTATGAAACAACAATTGTGAGAAATACAATTGTGAAGCGTAGAAAACTTATTGTCGTGAATCATGAAATGATGTTGTTAAAAAACCCTAAATTATAGATTCACAATTCATGGGAAAGAGCAATTTTTTTTTAAATGACAGAATCATTAGATTGCAAAAGCCATGAGGAAGTAATACATACATTTCTATATTTCTTTTTCCTACTAATCATGTAAAAAATGGAAGAATCATTAAATCCCAAGGAATTTTGAAAAATGGGGATATTTTCTTTAGGTTTTTATGAAAGGAAGTTAAACTAATTAAGAAAACAATCTTTTTTTAATTATTTTTATTTTTCTAAAGCTAAAATAAAAGAATTTGCAAATAATATAGTTTACCAAAAATTAAAATTTATTTTATTTTTTACCCTTACAATATTCTCTCTTAGAAGTAAAATAGAATTTCAAAAATGACAAGCCATTTTTATTATCTGTTAATTATATTATTCATTTTTTATTTGAATTTTAGAAAAATGTGAATATATTGCTTCATTGTTAAATAAAAAACAAGTTGTTAAAAATTTAAAGCATTTCAAAGCCCTTGTAAAATGGTCAATGACTATTCACTCCCTTAAGGCCTCCACTTAGATTGAGGGGGGGAATGTATTAGTAAGGAGTTTTAATCATACTTGCAAGAACATTGGATCAATAGATAATAAGGAGTTTTAATCATACACATCTCAAAAAAATAATGTTGCAAAGAGGTGGAATTATTCTCTTGTGAAAATGGTGCAATGTATTTGGGTCCTACATTATAGACTAAAGCAATTCATAAAATTATGTATTTGTTGAATCAAACACCAACCAAAGTACTTGAAAACATAACTCCTAAAGACATGTGAATCAAGAAGAAGCCTTCAATTTAATATCAAAGAGTGTTTGGGTGTACAAGCTTCATGCACATTTCTAAGGAGCAAAGGACAAAGTTGGATGAAAAATGCTCTAAATGTTTTTTTTGTATAGTTTAGTGTTAGAGGGATATCGGCTTTTGAATCCAACTACAAAGAAGGTGTATATCAACAAGAATATTATTTTTGACAAGGAAAAAATATGTAGCGCCTCTTCCTCACCATCACCTACAATCATCAAACACTTAGAATTAGTAAGCCTAAAGATAGGGAACTTGATAACACTTATCTTAGAGCAAACTTGGATGAAGAAACATAAAAAGAGGCTTTGTTTCTAATGGACCAATTTCCACCTTTGGCTTCAACATTTATGTATATAAATATTCCTAAATGGTATTATACCACAATGAAGGACATAAAGGCAAATGTAGTTGCAAATAATTTTGCCTCTAGGCCAATGACTCATAGAAAGTCTCTTGAAGAAGTAAATTTGGCTCTAATATGCACATTTATTCAAATTCCATACCAAAAATACTGCAACAAGCTCTTGAGTCACCACTTTGGAAGGATGGGTCATGGATACAACATATCAAGCATTACAAAGGAACAATACTTTGGAACTTGGTGATCTTCCACTAGGGAAGAAACATGTAAATCAAATAGATCTTCAAGTTCAAACATAAGACAAATAGTAGCATCAACAAGTACAAACCCAACTTGTGAAAAAGGGCTATACTAAAAAAGAAAGCATTGATTATGAGGAAACCTTTGCGCCTACAAGAAAGATGAAGACTATTTGAAAGGTTTTAGCTATAGCAACAAATTTTGGTTGGCAATTTTATCATATGGATGTCAATAGTGTGTTTCTCAATGTAGATCTCAAAAAAGAGGTCTATATGACTCAACCTATAAGATATGCTACAAGTGGAGAGTATCAAAATGTGTCCAAAATTGTCAAATTCCTCTACAGTTTGAAGCAAGATCCTTAAGTTTGGTATATCAAGATAAATGAGCATCACCTAATCCACACGATCTCAATCTCTACCTAAAAGAGAAAAGGGAAATATTGTGATTTTAATTTATATAACGAAGATTTGGTTATCATAAGGATTTTTTGTAGATGATTACAACAAAAAAGATGAATCTCAAATTATCATTCAACATATATCTCAAGCTCTTGCATTATTATCTTCAACTTGTAGTGTGGAAAAAGAAAAATTAGATTTTTGCCTCATTTAGAATATGTCAAGACATTGCTTAAAACATTTAGGATGGAAGATTGCAAGCTCGTGTCAAAACCTATGGAGATAGGATAGAAACTTTCTTGACATCAAATTTCTATGACTTTAATTAATATTGAGTAACATAACATCAAAATAAATATATCATGATTTAGATTCATAGGTAATGATACAACACAAATAATAATAGTTTTGTAGAAACAAGATGTAACTAACAAGTGAAATTATGTTGCGAACTCAAGTATCCATAGAACGAATGAAAAAATTACCATAAAAGAGATGCAAACTATAACACAAAATATATGTGGAGAAATTCTTGTAGGAAAATAACTTCACCCAAAGAGATCCAAAGTTTATATTAATCTTCAACAAAATCTACACCAATATAACTTCTCCCTCTAAAATTCATGTAGCACTTCATTACTACAACAATTTGCAAAACAACCTGTTCTTACCACTACCCTAAGGCTTTATCTTTTAACCAAAAGTATTACAAGAAACCCTAAATGGTTTCCAATACAATAGGACTCAAATCATGAGTCGAGTGATTTACAAGAAAAATATATTTTATGATGTGTCTAATGGTTACAAGTTTCTTTCTAAAAACTTCAAAACTTTTCTTATGAACTTAGTTGTCCAACCTCGTTAGAGAACAAAAATAACCCACTAGAAGAGAAAATAAAAACTCTTCAAGTCCAAAAAAAGGCCACCAACTTCTTACACATAGTCAAAGATGTTTTATTACACTTTGTACAATGTTATAAATGCATCTTGCAACACCATAAATAGTTAGATTTCCTTTCACTTCATGTCAAGCGTTCAAAGATGTCATAGGCCAAATTAAGCTTCCTCACTCAATGTCACATTGCAAAGAATATTCCAAGTGCTTAGAAAATAATATTTAATTACAAAGAATGTTTCTTCTTGTGTGAGATGTCCAAGTTCCCTTCCATAATTCTTGAAATGCATGAAATAATAACTAGCTATTAAAATTAAAATTAAGGTACATAGTCCTAGGATTGCAAGTTTAATATCACCAATCTTAACAAATTTCTGATTTTATTATTCTAACTTCAAAGTTTTTAGACAACATAAAAAAATTACTACTACTTAATATAACTATGCCTCATCTAAGCTATCAATATCAAAAGAGTTACCTATGTCACTTTGTGTTTGAAATTGTGGCTTGTCCAATGGAACCCTGACAAATCCTTATTACACTCCTGGTTAATATGTCTAACATCTTCAAGATCAGCATCCCAACATACTACTAGAGTCTATCAATACTTAGTAGTTAGTCAATTTTAAAATCTCAAGGAACTATGAACTGCAACTAGCTTCATTGCTCATTACTCCTCTTAATCAAGTGGATGAAGCCCTAAATGAACTGATTTCTCTTTGCAATAGAGGAACTAACAATCTATAGGAGTTAAAAAAATAGCAAGTTGTTTTAACTCCAATGTGCCCTTCCCATGAAATTGCTACCATCCAATAGGCTTTTTTTGTGTAATAGTGACCCTATCCATCCTAGCTAGCCTCCGGTTTGTTGAATATAGGAACTTGAAGATCAAAAAATTGAATCAATTGCTCCTAAAATAAGGTTGCATCCTCAATGTTATACATCTTAGAAAGGACCTTCATAAACCCCCCATTACCTCATCATGCTCAAAAGGAAGAACTCGACCAAGTCTAGTTGCATATTGCTTAAGAGGTGTTCAGTGTGTTTAGTCTCTTTGTGACAACAAGTTCCATAGGGTCCTCATATAATTGTAATCTAATATCCTTGTCACAAATTGTTTGCCTCTTTTGATCAAACGTGCTATCAAAAATCTCAAAAATCTCTCATAAGCTAGGACAGTCCATATTTACATATTGCATTATCCCCACAAGTGATATAATAGAGCAAATATGTTTGTAAGGAACCTTTAAAAAATAAAATAAAAATAAATTACAAACATATTCAATAAAATTTATAACCTAATAGTGGACCACTAAGTGCTGTCAAAGCACCCTTTGTCTCACCTTCTTCTCTTCTTGTCTTTGATTCAGCCTACCTTTTCCACTCTCCACAAACCACCATGGATTGTAAAGCATCTTGCACCTCCAAAATCCTCTCCAATAAAATAAAATAACTTGCATATCTAGTCTCAAATGATATAAAAATATTAGATCTTAGAAAAATATTAGAATAATGCAAGTGAAATGTGGTGATTACATAGCAACATTTATGTCTAGCTTCAACCCCCATTATCTTCACTCAATCTATTTTCTAATGTCTTTTAGAGCATGCACATAACATGGAGTCAAAGAAAAGTATTTATAAGCACTCTCAACTATCAAACCAACTAGCTTACAAATACAAGTTGAATATATCACAACATCCACAACATTAGAAGGCCCAACCTCCTCTATAGCTTTGTTCAAAAAGTCAAATTAGTAATCATCTTTGTTCTTCCTAGAATAATCGACGACTCTAACAAAGTATGAACAAGTAGGACATGTAACAATAATATTATTGAATGGCTAATGTCAAATGGAAATCCTCTCATCCATGATGATGGAACAACCACTCCTAATCCATAGTTGACTCATCTCTTCCATCAATATGTTCACCTTTGAATATTGTTTGTTGAGAATGGAGGTTTTCAATTTATGTTCTCCAAGGCAAAAAAAGTAAGTCCAAGTCAAGGTTGGTTGGGCGTTGGGGTGGGTCGCGGGGATACCTCTGGCGCAATAAAATAAAATAAAATAAATTCTCTGAGAACAATATAAGAGGGTCCACTTGTGATTATATCTCTCAAAATCCCTTTGAAATAAAGAGAACATGCCGACTGAAATAGATGGCCTAAACAAAACAAAAAAAAATCGACGACTAAATCATTTCTATGCTCCTATTTTTACAAATTCAACAATAGTGTATTTTTCTCACATGCAATATAAGTGCTCTTCCTCTTCTCTCTACCATAACCCTCTTCAATTAATTTAATTGGAATACTCGTCAATATATGGCAATAGTATAGATAAATATTCTTAGTAATTTTTGTTTCTCTCTAACCAACTTTGCATTTCAACCAATTGTTCTAATGATATATACCCACAAACTTTAACCCATGTCCACTCTCACCTAATAAATGATGTACAAGCCTCTTATAGCTCCCGTGAAAATCAATTTTGCAAACACGAAACAATTGATGTTTGCTACCCCCTACATTTTTATCTTTATTATTGTTTAAATAGATGACAAATTGTAATAAAAGCTTTTTGGAGATATCAACATCTTTTGCGAACTCATGAAGAGAGAATGAAGAGCAAGCAAAATGGTCTTTTGATGTTGCAACAACACTTGTGTTTGGATTTATAAAAGAATAGGTACCTTGAACACTCCCTTCAATTTCTCTTGTGTTTACTTCTTCACTATTCATCCCATTGTTATCACTACTACTAATGCTCATTTTAATGTCACAGATAAAAGATCAAAGAAATGTTTCAAAAGCTACTAATGTAGAACAAATCGAAAATAATAATAATTATTATTATTATAAACAAACTCCCCAAGTGTTATGTGTAAAAAAGAAGAAGAGTAAAATGGATTGTTACAAGCATGATGAGTAGAGCAAAACATAATGGCTAGAAATGTAGTAATGTAGACTATAGAGCAATGTCCTTTCCTAGCTGTGTGAATGTCTTCAAGGCTCAAGCTACTAAATAATATCACTACTGAGTGTTGACTAAATAAACAGGCGACAAAAAGTGGCATTAGCTTTAAAGTTTCTGCAAATAGAAACAGAGGGACAATAGATACAAAATTAGAGGGAACGACAAATAAAATCTAAAGAAGTTGTGGTTGAGGCAGCTTTGGGCGCCTCTCAAGGCGAGTGGAGGCTGTGTGTGTGGAAAGGGCAAACAACGACTGACGGTAAACGATGAAAGAGGGCCTTCTGAGGTTGGTTTGAGGGTTTTGTCTGTAGTTTGGCGGTAATGGTGGGGACAAGCTAAGGCAAAAGTAGAGGCAAAGGTGGGGCACACAAATCTCAGGTGAGTGATTAAACTTGCTTAAGACCTCGTTTTCTTTCAACAATTATTCCATGCCTAATAATAGTCTGTCGTTCCCGTTTAAACTTGCATATTAGCCCTTTTTCAACACTGATAAACGACAAATTTTAAACTGGGGAGGTTTCTTAGCCTTAAAATAAAACACCAAAAGCAGTTACACAACCAGTACTTTATCAAAGGGAAAATATTTTAGTAGTAAAGTGGAGGCATAGGGGTGGACCAAATGGATAACAATGCAGGCATACTGATTCCTTACGACATGCCTTGCAATCAGGAAAGCTCCGCAAAATACTCTTTCATTACCACAGGAGCTTTAGAATCATTATTGTTGCAATATCAAAAACATAATCAAACTCAAACAAAGGAGATTGACACAGGGTTAAACCTAACATTTGTCAATGCAAAACAATATAAGAGGATATTGCAACACAGACAGGTTAAAATAACAAGTTAAAATGGTTGGGAAGCAAAAAATTTGTAGCAATACTTCCCAAAGTAACCTACAATGCTCAAACTGCATCAGTTGAGAGCTTACATCAGTGTAATGCAACAACACAGGGTGAGAAAAAAAGTAAGTTAAATCTGTTGGGAATAGAGGAAGAAAAACAAATAGATGCAATAGCAAGATTAGAGGAATCAGGGCAACAGGTGTCCAAGGAGCATTCTGAGTCCATCTTAAAAGGGGGAGAGGACAATCAGGACAGTCAGGGGTTATACAGTCCCATGTCAACCCCTTTAACGTGGTCTTCTGAGT
Organism: Sequoiadendron giganteum; assembly: GCA_007115665.2. Taxonomy (NCBI): domain Eukaryota; kingdom Viridiplantae; phylum Streptophyta; class Pinopsida; order Cupressales; family Cupressaceae; genus Sequoiadendron; species Sequoiadendron giganteum. The sequence continues at coordinate 256,936,934 of CM021110.1, read as the reverse complement.
TGTATGTCAAGGAACTATTGCCTCTAAAAGAGAGGCTGGTCATGCTAGAGGATAGAGCACAGGTGAAGGATAATGAGTTTCAATTGCTCTCAGAAGCCAACCAACAGCAGGCGGAAGAAAATAAGTTGTTTAAAGACCAAATAAAGAACTTACAACACATCATGGAAGTAGGGCATCGAGAGGTGTTGGCTCTAAAATCTGAATTAAGTCAAATCAAACCTAAAGACAAATCTCAAATAGGTGAAAAACAGGATTTACAACACCCCAAAGAGTCGCATTCAATTCTAGCAAGCAAGAAGACCAAAGAAAAGGCAAACATGGGAAATTTAGAAGGGGCCAAATCATGGGCACAAGTGACAAAGGGGTCGATAGAGATGCAAAGAGAGGATATAAGGAAACAAATCAAGTTACAAATGTGGGAAGAAAAAGAAAAGCAGGGTAGAGCAAGAAACATAATAGTTAAAGGTTTGAAAGAACATGGTGAGGCTGAAGTCACTAGTAGGCTGGTAAGGGATTTTCTGTTGGACAAGCTTCAATGGGGGGGGGCACATCCTCCGAGCAAACAGAATTGGAAAATCAAATAAAGGAGAAAAGAGCAGAAATATAAGGGTAACCTTGAAGTGTGTAGAAGATAGGAACAAAAATTTAAGAAGTAAAAGGTTCCTCCAAGACACACCATTTTATATAGATGAGGATCCAACTCCATCACAACTAGAGGAAAGAATGAAAGAGTGGGAGCAAGTTATAGCAGCAAGAAAGGTAGGGAATGATGCTTGGTTGTATAGAGGGAAACCTCAATTCAGGGACAACACGAATCATAATAAATAGGAAAGCGGGCCCCCCTAGGATCACCTCTCAATGGTAAGCTGGAATTGTAGAGGCTACCCTTGGAGGAGGGGGCCTGGGTTGGGGCCCATAGCATAAGGAAAAGATATCATTGCTCTCATGGAAACACATGAGCATGAAGGTTGTAGGATACCTAAATTCGAAGGTTATAACAAGATATCAGTTTGGAATGAGTTAACAAAAAATGGCAAGGGGCATGGTGGGGTGACATTCTTGGTTAGGAAAGAATGTGAAAGAATCATAAAAATAGAAAAAAAAAGACCCAAATAATCAATACATATGGGTGAAAATCGCAGATGGGGAGTCTACAATTTGGATCGCAACTTGTTATTTCACCCCTTATGGCTCTAAAATGTACAAGAAAAGGAGCCTAGACAGAGAAGATCCTTATGAAGCGCTAAGAATAGACATAACGAAGTATTGTGCCACAGGCAAGATTATTTTACTTGGGGACTTTAATGCTAAAACAACAAATAACCAAGCTTTATGTTTTAGTAAGGAAGAGGGGCATAATAGTAATCCGTTGTGGTTAGAGGAAGAAAAAAATCAGAGGTGGAAAAGGGTATCTCAAGAATCAAAAGGTGGTGTTTCATCTTTCAGTGCAAATTTGTTGGGGTTTTGCTGCCTTCACAATTTAATCATATGTAATGGCATAAATACATTGCCGAGGTCAGGGGCCTTCACATGTCATACTCATAATGGGCAAAGCGTGGTGGACTATGTCATTGGTTCATAAAGTATTATGCCAAGGATAATTGAGGTGGAAATAGGGTGTTGTCCAATAGAATTGAAATCTGATCATAGCCCTATTTACATAAAACTTGGAATAGAAAAAGATATCCAACAAAGAACTAGCCCACAACCTTGCAAAAGAAGGGACCTCCAAGATAAAATTCTTCTAACTTGCGAGAATCAAGACATATTTTAAAAAATGCATGAAAAACGGTTAAAGGAAATGCAAAACATTGGCAACCCCTGTAGAAACCAAAACATTATAAACAACAACAAACTGATGGCAATCATTCACAAGGCTCTCACAGCTTGCAAAAGAGCTAAGGGTAGAAGAGACTCCAAAAGTAGTTTTCCAACAAATCCATGGTATGGCGAAGAGTGTAAGGTAGCCAAAAGGGGTCTGAAAATTTCTGGAAATGAACATGCAAATAAAAAATTGTACGAGAAATTAGTAAGAGCAAAAAATAAGGAATACATGATAGTAAGAAGGAGAGAACTAATTTCTCTTGGAAGGCACAATCCGAAGGATTTCTAGAGAGAATTGCAACAAACTAGAGGTACCAATGAGAATAACATCACATACATTCAATGGTTAGAATATGCAAAAATATTGTATGAAAGAGACCAAGATAAAACCTTACCTTCGACAATTAACACTAATGATAAACTTTTCACCACAAAGGATATCAAGGTTGGTATTAAAGCTTTGACAGTGTGGAAGGCTTAGGACATCGATGGGTTATAGGCTGAATATTTAAAATTGGGGTTTAGAGCTCTTGGCACCACATATCAAGAAGATTTTCAATAGGGTCATTCAACATAGTTTTCCAACAAATTGGACAACAAGCGTTGTTATCCCTCTCCACAAGAGTGGTGATGTCAACAACCCGTCAAACTACCGCACCATAATGGTTAATCCTCTTTTTGGGAAGCTCTTTGGGAGCATGGTGGAACACAAAATCAGTTGTTGGGTTGAGAAGGAAGGTAAAAGGGCGAAAGGGCAAGCAGGTTTCAGACCAAAGCATTCTACAATTGACCATTGCATCACTCTCAGACACATGGTTGAAAAAGTTTGGGATAAACAAGGTAATGAGGTTTTTTGTTGTTTTGTTGACTTCAAAAAGGCTTTTGACATAGTCCCTAGAAGCAAACTTTCGGACAGAATGGAACAACTTGGAGTTCTGGAAAAGTATAGGGTTGTTGTCCATAGACTTTATGATCAGGTCCAAGCCAAAATCAGAACAAAAGAGGGTCTTTCAGAATGCTTTGGGAGGGACATTGGGGTCAAGCAGGGCTGCCCTTTGTCTCTCACTTTGTTTGGGCTATACATAGACAAGTTAGAAGAGTGGTTAGACAAGCGGGGAGGCAATGGTGTGTTCTTAGCCACTTATGTAGTCAAGTTGTTGCTATATGCAGAGAACCTTACCTTAATGGCAAATTCAGAAAATAGTCTTCAAGATCATCTAAAAGCTCTAGAGTTTTTTTGTCAGGATGTGGGGATGCAAGTGAACATCAACAAAACCAAGGTCATGATATTTACGTTGAAAAGAGCTAAGAAGCAATTAAATTTTGAGTTTGAGGGAAACTCCTTCGAGTTGGCAAATGAATACAAGTATTTGGGTCTCGATTTTTGCAAGACTCTCAATTGGGAGATTTGTAGGGCAAAAAGAATTCAAGGGGGTTGGAAAGCTCTCTACTTGCTTCAAAACAGATGTAGATCAACTGAGCTATGGGATTGGAAAACAAAGAAGAAATTATTTGGGCTGCTTGTTACACCCGTGGTCTTATATGGTTGTGAAGTTTGGGGCTGCAACACATCAACATTAAAATGGAGGCAAATAGAAAGATTACAAAAGCACCTAGTCACAAGCAATTTCAAGATGAAAAATACAGTTTTGTATGAGATTGTTTTAGCTGAGGCAAGAGCTTTTCCAATGGAAATTGCAACATTAATTCATTTATTAGTCTATTTGAAAAGAATTGAGAATATGGGGAACATCGATGGCCCCAAATTGTGGTGGAAGAAAACTTAACTAGAAGGAAGAGCATGTGAACGAGGCAAAATGTCAAGTGGATGGGAAAATGGGGGATAAGCATGCAAGAGTGTCCAAACACAAATGTAGAAATTAAAAGGTATGTAAAAGAGAGTCAAACATATCATGTGGTCAAAACAATTTGGTTGAAAAAGAGAGCACTATGTTTTGCATTTTAACCCCACTTGTGATCACGGACAAAAATATTACGTGGGGGCAGATATAAAGTGGAAGGCTAAAACGTTGATAGCCCAATTAAGAACTAGCTCTCACCATTTGAGGTGTGAAACGGGAAGATGGAAAATACCCAAGGAAGCATGGGCAGATAGGATTTGTTGTTTCTGCTGTTCGGGTTTAGTAGAAACAAAGTGGCATTACGTCATGCAGTGTAAGGCTTACGAGGACATCAGGTGCAATTACTTGGATCTGTTTAAAGTCAAAACGTTAGAGGCCTTGTTTGAAGAGGAGAAGATTGCTGAAACAAGAAGTTACCTAATCAAAATACACAATAGAAGAAACAAAATCAGCAAAGAGTTAGAAGGCTACAAGGAGTTGTTGGTGGGGTTGGCGGTGGCTCTATTTGTTGCAAAAAGCGGTTTCAATTCTGTTCCCTGGGTCCCATAGACTGGCTGGTCTCGTGGACGTAATTAAAAGCATTCATGCATTTAAGGCAGAAAAGAATAACTATTACAAACAATCATTGAATATATTCTATTAGGGTTGGATAAGGGCCGTGCTGAGAGTTTGTGGAACCCCCACATCCCCTTTAAAACAGTTTTCATATCATGAAATATTTTTTTTTAAATAACAGAAAATAATTGTTTGCCATCAAAGACATTTGGCCATCCTTAGACATCTCACATCTGTTTCCTTCCGACTGCTACTGTTTTCGGGATGTACCGAAGTTTTGAGGAATTTTGGGAATGGCCAAGAGACATCTCCTGCTGTCCTACCATTTCGGAAATGTCGTGGGGGATGGGGAGGGCAGTTTGAGGGCCAAGGATACATCCCCGTGGAAGACAAATATTTATAAGAAAGATAGGCATAACCGATGAATTAATTTGTCATATGAGTACAAAACAATAAGACTGTTGCTACAGAATATGAAAGGAAACAATGAAACAAATATTACAAAACAATGTTTAAGTAAAATCTATATTTATAAGAAACCCTTAATCAAGAAAAGGAAAAAGAAAAAGGAAAAAATCCTATATTTATAAGATAAAAGATTTATAAATTTATTTAGTCGAGCTACCAATTTCCAAGTGTATACATCATATAAACACCTTTTATGAAATTGGTTCTGCACATGATATAAACATCAATGTTCCTCCTAGAAGTTGAACGTGTCTTTGTTTTTGCTGATTATGTTCGTATATGATCTTTATGACTCTGCTTTTCTATGTTTGTTAATTCAAGGGTAATCTGGTTATAATAAGAGTCATCCATTGTGAAGTCTTCGCCAGTATGGGATATTAGGCTTCGATATTAGCCTCCTTTTGTACTGTTCTTGTTTGTAAGGGTTTCATCTATTCAGGAGGTCTTATATGTAAATATAAATTATGGTACTATAAAGTTCAGATGCTTAACATCTTTTACCCAAAAAAAAATCCAACTGTATACCTCTTTTTTTAATTATTTTCTTATAGCAATGATTTGCAAAATCCCTCAGTACACTTCAACTACATGTTTAAATGATGCCAGAGAACTCACACTTTATGATATGCTTGCAGGCGAACCAATATGAACTAAGTCTATCTTTCCAGCAACGAAATGCAGCTACAGCTAACATGTAATTAAATATTAATCAGAAGCGCATTCGAAGGATTGTCTTAAAAAACAGAAGCATAAGAAACTTTTTTTATTTTTTGTCAAAAATCGAAGACTACAATACATTTATGCATTTACATAATAATTCCAAGTAAGCAATGATAAATATATTAATTTGAAATAGACTTAGTTCATATTGGTTCGCCTGCAAGCATATCATAAAGTGTGAGTTCTCTGGCATCATTTAAACATGTAGTTGAAATGCAGTTACAGCTAACATGTAATTAAATATTAATCAGAAGTGCATTCGAAGGATTGTCTTAAAAAACATAAGCATAAGAAACTTCTTTTATTTTTTGTCAAAAATCAAAGACTACAATACATTTATGCATTTACATAATAATTCCAAGTAAGCAATGATAAATATATTAATTTGAAATATACACAATCAACAGAGAGATGTATAGCAGTACTTATAGTGTACACAATGCAGGCATTTTTGAATTGCAAGAATCAGCCATACACGGTGGTGATTAAGATAGTCACAGGCTATGTTCTATCATTATGACCTTCCTGTACAGATAGATTACATGGAACTGCACTTTTGTGCAGAGTTCCTACATTTATTCTTGAAAGTTTATTTGTACAATAAATGGAGATTTCTCGCAGTGAAGAAGATACATATGGATATGCCCACTCTTAAGTTCTCAAGTTATTGTTCCACTGAATTTTCTTTGAACTTAAAAAGGGCAGCTCATGTACAAAAATCAATCCCTTCATTGAAAAGTGATGTCATCCTTTAGCTACAATAGGACAGCTAGGGTGGTAATTAATGCTACCACGGTGCACATTAAAGCCTGCATTAATTTGAACACATGCATTATTTATCTCATGGTAATAAGTGATATTAAAAACAAGCATACCCATAGAATTAACTTGCAATATCACTGCAAAACAACTAAGAAGAAAGTTGGAGAAAATAATAAAGCAGCAATCAAACAAAGATCACAAAACAATATAGACTATTGTAACACATACAGTAACCATGAAAAAATAAATGAAACCTATATTTACAGTATTAAAATCTATGTAAGACATTTAATGTTTCCAAATCTTACCTAGAAACTTCCAACAATATATCTCCTTTATAACTAATTTCTATCTACAACAACTTGCGAAAATCCATTAATACACTACACTACATGTTTATTTGATGACTGAGTTACTAACTTATAACTTTAATTTATAGTTGCAGATAAATCAATATAAACTAAGCCAATCTTCGCAGCAATGTAAAATAATACAGGTACTGTAAACATGCAATTAAATATTAATCAGAAGCATGTTTGTTGGATTGCTTAAGAAAACAGAAACATGAGAAACTTTTCTGTTTATTTTTTCTTGGATGAACCAAAGACCCATAGTTCCATGGAATTTCCAGACAGGGGGATGCGGGGATGTGGGGATGGGTTTCAGGGACGGGGGGACCAAGGGACTAAGTTCGGGGACGGCAAGGGGATGGTGGTGGGGTGGCGGCAGGGGGGGCGGGGCGGCACTGAAATACATATAGTACTTGAAATACTAGTTATAAACAGATGTATAAGTATAAAAATTACAAATGAAACTTTGGAAAAGTAGTTTTAAACATTTGAAATTTGAAGTGAACATTAACTTAGTGTCACTCCTCTTCTTGCTCCTCCTCAACCCTTTGCTCTTCGTTCTCACTCTTTCACCTTACACTTGCAGCTCACTCTCACACTCACACTATTAGCTTCTTGTTGATTTGTTTTCGTGAACTAAAATGAGGATAGGATGCAGTTTTATAGAGTTTGTGGGTTTGGGTGGAGCCCATAGGCCATCAGGCCTTGGGCACGAAGTTCAAAGAAAAAATTGATTTTGTTTTTTAAAATTGTTTTTTGGTTGTTTGGCCTGAGGAGACTCCTAGGTGTCCCCGAGACAGTCAGCAGACTCCTAGGAGTCCCTTGGATGTCCTGGAGTCCTTGACGTCTCAATGGCGTTTCGGAGACAAGGGCGCTGGTGGCAGGACAGCGGGGTGACATCCCCCCCAAGTCCCCAAGTCTCTGAGATGTCCCCATCTCAGAAACGTGGGTTTTTTTTTTCGGGGGTGGGGGTGCGTCCCTGTGGAACACTGCAAAGACCACAATACAATTTATGCATTTACATAATAATTCCAGGTAAGCAACAACAAACTTATAATGAGAATGAAATACCCTAGAAATTGAAATTCTTTGTCAATCTCAAAAGGATCCTCATATTGAGATTCAAGCTCCAAAACTTAATGATCTATAAATTAAAATATCTTTGTATTAAGGAAACAATAATGTAGAGGGAAGTGAGTTGGATCTAGGGGGTCAAACTCGATCATAGGATTTATTAAAATCAAGTAGCTGGGTGTCCTTGCTTAAGAATGGAGTGTAAGGGAGGAAATGAATCAAGAGGAGAAGATTACAACATTAAGATATAAAAATTCCTTCTTGGAGCCATGGGGAAACTCATTCATGATAAGAACCTGTTAACAACTAGAGAAATGAATAAGCAATATGGAATTCATCATTAGTTTGCTGATTTTCAAATTACCCCGAGGAAAAATATTGAACTATGGTTAAAGAGATATGGACATGCTTGGTGTGATGTTGATGGTCATGTCCTATGGATGCAACAATTGGAGGTAGCAGGATGGTGAGGGGATGGTAAAAAAATGTACTATATATTGACACTCCAAAGTTATACCTGCAAAGATAAAATGAACACATAGAGACTAACCCTGGGAACAAAGTTAGGGTGGATGCTTAAATGAAGCTCATGATCAAACACGAGTAGTTCAGGCCAACTAATAGGAGTGGGCAGCTCCCCTACACTTCTGGCTCTATTAGGCCAAGAACAGTGTTCCAAAAGATCTCACAGGACAATTACAGAAACATAAAAGAACAGTGCAATAGTATGGTCACACAACTTAGCCATACCCTGTGCACAAGAGTAACCCAAAATGTTTCTACTTATCACCCCTTATTTTAGCTTATTTGTCTCTAAGATCAAGAATTTTTAAAATAGAAAATTAAAACTAGGTTACAATACAAATGAAGATGCAAAATCAAATTTATTTCCCCAACTATGATGTCATTCTTACTTTCTTACTTCATATGCAACCTGTGAAAACCCATAATATGCACAGCTCTCTAAAGATATGACAAATAAGTGTAAGCTCTCTAAATATTTGGTAAAGGTGAGTTTCTATGAGCTTATGCAAACTGGTTGAGACTTGACTTATAGTAATTTATCTGAAAGAACAACATCTGAAAGATGACCAATGGACCATTTGTAACAGATGCCTACACCAATGGAAAACAAAGTCAAGAAGCCAAGAAAAGGGGTAAAACATTTATGCAAAGTCCATTTTAGGTAAACTAGAATTTAATTCTAGAATATAGTCAATCTAGCCAAAAATTCATCCAAAATAAAACTCATTGGAATCAAAATACATCAACCAAAGTGGGGTTTATGAATAATATCCCTTATGCATGTTTGGAAAAGTACATGTACAGCTAGCATTTAAGCATCCTGTCGCTACTTGACACTAGAGACTAATCACAATCATCCAATAAATCAACAAATGTCACCCCAAAAACATTACAAAAGTACCTACTCCCAGAAATACTACACTAACTGTGGCGAATATGCCCCTAATGAGTGGTATCTAACTACAAATCCTTCACCAAACATCACAAAAACCTTTACAACACCCTTTCCCGGCTTTGACATACCTTATTTTATCACCCAAGAGCACTCTAAAAGTTTCCTGTACACAAACACAATCCAAAGATCCATTCCTCTCTAAAGAGAAATATATTTATACCAAAGATCCATGCCCAAATTTCCTAGATAGATGACACATGCTTCTCCACCAAATGTGTATGCTACACACCATTAGGAGAATAAATTTTGTTCATGCACAACTATTTTTGCTTGGTGTGGTGTTCAAAAGTCCTCATACAAGTGAACACTTGACCTATAAGGGCGCACCTCACTAAAGTAGTTTTCTAGTTTCAAGTCTAAAAACACAAAGCACAATGCACAAGTGTCAACCAAGATCCAAGGGTGTACCTCACAAAAGAATGGGATCTAATGTCTGTTGAGGATGGGATCTGATGTACAAAAGTTTGAGTATAGATGTCACATATGTGAGAATGCAAAAGTGAGTAGTCAAAACATTGGATTCTATTAACTTCTACCAATACCACAAAGGCCTTTGGAAGATATCACCAAGAATTTTGTACTAGGATTTCCAAGGACTCAAAGATGCAACCATTCAATTTTTGTTGTTGTTGATAGGATTTTGAAGATGGCACATTTTATTGCATATCAAACGATTTATGATGCTTCCCTCATCGCTAATGTGTTCTTCAAGAAGATAGTCAAGCTACATGGGTTACCCAGAAGCATAGATTTTGATAGAGATTCCAATTTTGTGGGTCATTTCAGGAGGACCCTACGGAAGAATTTGGGAACTGAGTTAAACTTTAGTAAAGCTCATCATCCATAAACTAATGGAAATATTTAGGTGTTGAACCAAAGTTTCGGTAATTTGCTAAGATGTATAGTCAATGATATACTTGAGTAGTGGAACTTAGTGCTAGCACAAGCTGAATTTGCTTAAAACAATTTTCTAAACAAGAGCATTGGTAGGAATGGTGACTAAGTTGAGCTCTAGTAAATCTTATCATCCACAGACTAATGGAAATATTTAAGTGGTGAACCAGATTTTTGGTAATTCGCTAAGATGCCTGATCAGTGATATACTTGAGCAGTGGAATTTAGTGCTAGCACAAGCTGAATTTTCTTAAAACAATTTTGTAAAAAGGAGTATTGGTAGGACACCGTTCCAAGTGGTATAAGGATGTAATCTTAGACATGTGGCATGGTTGCATGGAAGTATCAAATGAAGAACACCTAGAATACAAGGAGAGTGCAAATCAAAGAAGAGAGGAGTTTCAAAAAGTTGATTGACTTTTAGCTCACCTAATAAGGGAGACATTCCCAAGGGATCAATACAATAGACTTTGTTGGAAAAAGATTGGACCATGCCAAGTGTTGAAGAAATTTTCTACTAATGCTTATAAGATAAAATTTCCGAGAGACATTGATATTTCACCAACTTTTAATGTGGCATATTTTTATATTTATCAAGAGACAAAAGAAAGAGAAAGCGCTAATGCAAAAATCCCAAATTGAAAGGTGTAGATGCTAAAATGAAAAAAGGAAGAGAGTGAATTTTAAGATAGAGGAGAAGAGAATATATTGAATATGATATAAAATGGAAGAATTGGACAAAGGAAGATGCAACTAGGTAACTCCTATGGAAATGAGTAGGTATGGGTACACCTTTGAAGGTCTTCAAACTTATACGTGAGTGGGGTCTTACTGCTTAGAGTGTTTGGTGCAAAAGCATCTTGGGGATTGCACAATCAGCATTAAACAAAAAATGCTTTTTTCTTTTCTTTGTTTGTTTGGTAAATAATGACCCTTAGCTTCCCGTGGATTGGAACTTCTATAGATTTTCATCATGGATTTTGATTTTTGAATCCTCCTGTAAAATGGGACATTCCATTTGGTGGCAATCTTGGATTTCACCTCTTGTCACTTGTTACATGGTTCATGGCAAGTTATAACACCTCCTTCAATGTGGAGGTTACCTATGACAGCATCAATGACATGTCAGAAATAAAGAGCATCTTTGACTTGTCTATTTTGATTGTAGAAGATGAAGAGCTCCACCTAGCTACTATTAGCCAGTTGTAAGAGAGTGTATGGAAGAGCATCATTTCCCATGACGAGTGGTGCCTTACCTGACTATTTTTAGCCAATGGATACAATTATTTTGAATTTTTGGGTGTGAGCATTTCATTTGATTTGGCATTCATTCTTGTATTTGTGCATGCAATATGGGAGGAGGAAAACTTGAAATAGGCAAGGGAGATTGAGGAGAGGTAGCTTCCAAAGGTTGTTGATGTTATTTGCAGCTTCGGTCTGCACTTCCCAAGAAAGACAATTTAAATATAACCAAGAGCCGACCCTTTAAGTTCGCATTCTCCTTGTATCAACCTTGAGCCGACTTCATGTTATTTTAATTGTTTATCATTTATTGTATTTTTTCTTAAAGAGGCCGACCTAAGTCAAGAGGCGCCTATGATGTATAAGTACAAGGTTATTATCCTTGCTAAAGGTAATTCGAATCATCAAGAAAGTTCGCCATTATCATTAAGAGCAGAAATTCGCATATATCAGGGAGAACAGAAATCAAGTTCATTCATCATAATTCGTATTCCTAGAAGAAGTTAATACTTGAGCAGCAGATCATCATTTCTGTAGCAGCAGACCGATATCAAGGAAGAACAGATTCATTTGTATCTGAGCATTAAGGAAAAGTGGGAAATCATTGTGACTCCCTATTAGCCATTGTTGGGCTGTGTTGTAAGCAGATTTCTGTCACTGTGTTATCATATATAAGAGAATCATTTGCTGGGTTTTTCCTCCCTCGAGTAGGAGGGTTTTCCCAAGGTATCTTGTTGTGTTCATTGTCTTATGTGTTGCAATTCTATTGAGTAATTTATTATCTAATCTGATCTAAGAAACACTAACATGGTATCAGAGCGGGTGTGAAAAAGATCGTGATCAGATTCAGATCTGTTAGTTTGCAACTCTCATTATTTTTTTTTCAGTCTATCTTCTAAATTTCTCAAGATGGTGAACGGTCTGAAAATCGAGGATAGACTCGAAGGGATCTCGAACTACACATCATGGAGGTTCAGGTTCATGCTAACTTTGGAAGAGAATGATTTGGCTGAGTTTGTGAAAACAAAAGTTCCCGAACCTGAGGGGGAAGAAGAGAAGCTGCAATGGAGAAAGAAAGACACTAGGGCAAAGAAAGTATTGGTTGATTCCGTCAAGGATCATATTGTACCAATTGTCTTCAAGTTGGATACAGCAAGAGAGATGTTTACAACCTTGGAAGAGATGTACGAAATCAACAACACCAGTCGAGCCCTTGCACTGAAGCAACAACTTCATCATGTGAAAATGGCGAAAGGAGAATCTGTTATTACATACTTCATGAGGATTTCAAAGATAAAAGATCAGCTCTCCACTATGGTCACATGATTGATGATAAAGAACTGACTATGCTTGCTCTCAATGGTCTTCCGCTTTCATGGGAGGTGTTCATTCAAGGAATTAGTGCAAGATCTGAACTTCCCAAGTTTGATCGATTAAGGATTGACTGCATTCAAGAGGAGTCAAGACTAACAGCAAGAGGAATTGGTCAAAGCTCAAAGAATGAAGAATTACAAGTTCTTGCCTCTCATTCAGCAAACAAAGGAAAAGGCTTTAAGAAAGGATTCTTCAAAAGGAATCGAGAAGATGGAAATGATGATGCTCCTACCTTCAAAAGAAAGCGAGACATGTCCAAGATTCAATGTTTTCGTTGTGATAAGTATGGTCACTTTGCGAGGGTGTGCCCTCAACGACCTAAGCTTCAAGTTGCCACTGCAGATGTTGAAGAAGTCACTCCACAAAAGGACTCCAGTGATTATCTATTTTATTCAGCCTTGTCTAGCAATGTTTCTACTGACTCTAACACTTGGTTGATTGACAGTGGTGCTTCTAGGCACATCACCGGATTCAGAAGTCACCTTTCAAACTTAATGGAAAGCAACTCTAGTGATCAAGTTGTTATTGGAGATGATGCTAGATATTCTGTAAAAAGGATTGGAAATTCCACTCTTCACTTGGATTCTGGAATTTCTTTGGAGTTGAATGATGTACTGTTCGTACCAAGGATAAAGAGGAACCTTGTTTCAATTTCAGCATTAGAAGACAAGGGTTATCAAGTTGCCTTCTCTAAGGGGAAAGTTCTTATATGGGCAAAGAACTCCAGCTTCAAAACTGCTCAAGTGATTGGAGTTAGACATGAATGTCTCTACACGCTGTGCACTCGTCCTCTTCAAGCACTTGTGCATAACAGTACCAACATGTGTGATCTTTGGCATCGAAGATTGGCTCACATTCACTTTCGTACTCTACCTATCATGGAGAAGATGGTCACCGGTCTTCCAAAATTCAATCAAGAACATGAAGGTACATGCAAGGGATGTGCCCTAGGCAAGAACACAAAAGGTACGTTTCATTCCAGTGAAAGTAGATCTAAATGTATTCTTGATCTCATTCATTCTGATTTGTGTGGTCCAATGTCTATTGCCTCATCTAGTGGTTTCTTGTATTATATTATTTTCATTGATGATTACTCTAGAAAGACTTGGATCTATTTCTTGAGATCTAAAGAATCAGAAGAAGTATTAGAAAGATTCAGAGAATTCAAAGCACAGATTGAAAATCTGTCTGGGAAGAGGATCAAAATATTGAGATCTGATAATGGTGGAGAATACACTTCTGGCACATTTTGAGACTTTTGTATTGAAGCAGGGATTAAGAGGGAGTTCAGTGTTCCCTATAATCCACAACAAAATGGTATTGCTAAAAGGAAGAATAGGTCTATTGTGGAAGCAGTGAAAGCTATGATCCATGATCAAGACTTACAAATCTCTTTTTGGGCTGAAGCATCAAGAACAGCCGTCTATGTTCAAAACAGGAGTCCCCACAGGATCTTAGAGAATAAAACTCTTGAAGAAGCATTCTCAGGCGTGAAGCCTGAAGTTAGTCACTTGAGGATCTTTGGCTGTCCAGTCTATGTTCATATTCCAAAGGAAAAGAGAACAAAGCTAGAACCTTCTGGGAAGAAAGGAATTCTTGTAGGCTACAGTGAGACATCAAAAGCTTACAGGATTTACATTCCAGGACAGAAGTCTATTGAGATTAGTAGAGACGTCACATTTGGGGAAGATGTTGCTTATAGAAGGTCCAAAGGCACTCCTATGGAGATTGATGAAGAAGAACCTCCTCAAGATATGGAAGTTGACCATATTCTAGAGAATCTGAAGGAGGATACGGAACCTAAAGAAGATATTGATCCAGCTGAGCCTTTGGATCCTACTGATGGGCCTCTAGACATTGTGATTGGAAAGAAAAGACCTCTTTGGGCTCGCAGGACAATGCAGGAAGCAGAAAGGTTTGCAGCTCCAAGAGGAGCCTTCAGAGAAAGCAAGAGACCTCACAAGTTCTCTAGTTATGTTGCCTTGATAAGTCAGATTATTGAGTTAGAGCCTTCAAATGTTGAAGAAGCTTCTAGTCAACAAGTATGGAAAGATGCCATGATTGAGGAGTATCAGTCTATACTTAAGAGCGATGTTTGGGATATAGTTCCTAGACCCAAAGACAAATCTGTGGTGTCTTCTAAGTGGCTCTTCAAGATCAAGCATGCAGCTGATGGGAGCATTAAGAAACACAAGGCTAGATTTGTGGCTAGAGGGTTCTCACAAAAAGAGGGAGTTGACTATGAAGAAACTTTTGCTCCTGTGGCTCGTTACACATCTGTTAGAACCATCATTGCTATTGCTGCATCTAGAGGATGGAAGATTCACCAAATGGATGTAAAGACAGCTTTTTTGAATGGCATAATAGAAGAAGAGGTTTACATTGAGCAACCAGAAGGATTTGAGGTGCATGGGAAAGAGTCTCATGTCTGCAAGCTGAAGAAGGCCTTGTATGGTCTTAAACAAGCTCCTCGTGCTTGGTATGAAAGAATTGATCAGTATCTTTCAAGTCTGGGTTTCTCAAAGAATGATGCAGATTCTAACCTCTACTTCAAAGTAGTAAATGGTGAAACATTAATTTTGGTTTTATATGTTGATGACTTGATCATTACTGGTGAAGAACATCTAATTCTAAAATGCAAGAAGGAATTAGCTTCAGAGTTTGAGATGAAGAATCTAGGTCTTATGCATTACTTTCTTGGCTTAGAAGTTTGGCAAAAGCCAAATGAGATGATTCTAAGTCAAGGGAAGTACATTGTTGACATTCTCAAAAGGTTTGGTATGATTGACTGCAAACCTATGTCTACACCCATGGAGTCTAATTTAGATAAGTTGAAAGAAGCTGCAGCTAGTTCAGAACCAGTGGATTCTACGATGTATAGACAGTTGATTGGTTCATTGATGTATCTAGTTAACACTAGACCTGATATCTGCTATGCAGTGAGTGCACTTAGCCAGTTTATGTGTGAACCAAAGCAAATACATCTTGTAGCAGCTAAACATATCCTGAGATATTTATGTGGCACAATTGGATATGGGTTGAGATATTCTTCAAACGTGGATTTGGAGCTGCATGGTTTTACTGATTCTGATTGGGCAGGATGTGTCTCAGATCGGAAGAGTACTTCTGGTTGTTGCTTCAGTTTGGGGACTGCTATGATCTCCTGGTGTAGCAGGAAACAGTCTTCAGTGGCCTTGAGTACAACTGAAGCAGAGTATATTGCAGCTTGTGTGTCAGCTCGTGAGGCAGTGTGGCTTCGCAAGCTCCTTGCAGGATTGTTTGGACAATCAATGGAACCTACTATCATACACTGTGATAATCAAAGTTGTGTGAAGCTTTCTGTCAATCCTATGTTTCATGACAGAACAAAACATGTTGAGATCAAGTACCACTATATTAGAGATATGGTGCAAAGGAAAGCTATACAGTTGAGGTATATCAGCACTGAAGAGCAAATGGTAGACATTCTCACCAAGCCTCTTGCCAGGATTAAGTTTGTATACTTCCGAGAGAAACTTGGTATGGTGGAGAATGCAGCCTTGACTGAGAAAGAGTCTCAGTAATCAATGATCCTTGATTGAGAATGCAACTCTCTGCTGAGAGAGAGTTGAGGTGCAAGCCCTTGTTAATGCAATTCTCTGTTGAGAGAGAGTTGAGGTGTAAGCCCTTGATAACGCAATTCTCTGATGAGAGAGAGTTGAGATGAAAGCCCTTGTTTCCACCCTCTGGGAGAAGCTATGGTGGAAGTCATGTGTGTGACTCCATGACAACATCACGTGAGGGAATCCGTGATGAGTTTATACCATCTATGGGAGTAGCCATAATGGTTAATATCACGTTGAGGTGATATTCTATTTTGCTTTCATTCTAATATGGTGTGTCTTGTGCAAATGGAAGTTCATCCCTAGCTGAGAGGGAGTGTTGATGTTATTTGCAGCTTCGGTCTGCACTTCCCAAGAAAGACAATTTAAATATAACCAAGAGCCGACCCTTTAAGTTCGCATTCTCCTTGTATCAACCTTGAGCCGACTTCATGTTATTTTAATTGTTTATCATTTATTGTATTTTTTCTTAAAGAGGCCGACCTAAGTCAAGAGGCGCCTATGATGTATAAGTACAAGGTCATTATCCTTGCTAAAGGTAATTCGAATCATCAAGAAAATTCGCCATTATCATTAAGAGCAGAAATTTGCATATATCAGGGAGAACAGAAATCAAGTTCATTCATCATAATTCGTATTCCTAGAAGAAGTTAATACTTGAGCAGCAGATCATCATTTCTGTAGCAGCAGACCGATATCAAGGAAGAACAGATTCATTTGCATCTGAGCATTAAGGAAAAGTGGGAAATCATTGTGACTCCCTATTAGCCATTGTTGGGCTGTGTTGTAAGCAGATTTCTGTCACTGTGTTATCATATATGAGAGAATCATTTGCTGGGTTTTTTCTCCCTCGAGTAGGAGGGTTTTCCCAGGGTATCTTGTTGTGTTCATTGTCTTATGTGTTGCAATTCTATTGAGTAATTTATTATCTAATCTGATCTAAGAAACACTAACAAAGGTGAATGTTGGCATGTACCAAGGAAGAAGCAAGGAGGTCTTTTTTGTTTGCAGGTTGTCAGGAGGCTCAAACTTGGAGATAGTTTTCTGTGTTGCAGATTTTTTGTGATTCTTCCCTCTTGGGGAGACTGCCAAAATTTCTGTAGATCTCTTGTATAGCAGGTTTTTAATCCAAGGTTGGAGATGTACAGTGTTGCAGATTTTTGTTGTGATTTTTCTGTTTCTTGGGGAACCCTGTTAAAATTTCTCCAAAACCAAGTGCATGTACATCTTTCTTGTATCCTGAATAAAATCAGATCACTTGTTGAGTAAATCCCTGTGAGAAATTCAATCAATGTTATAGTAACAGTTGTGAAATCTTGTGTGAGTTGTATTTTCATTTCTGAGTAGTTGATAATCCTGTGATTGTATTTATTTCATGGTGGCTGCAAGGATGTGTTCACCATTCATTTGGCTCTCTATCCTTGACTGCATCATGATTGAACCATGGAAACATTGAAGAAATTTCTAGACATGAACATTTAACAAGTATACCGGAATTGGATCAACAATTGTCATATGTTGAATAAGCATATACATCTCATATCAATTTAATTTAAACATATGATCTGCTAGTACATGATGAATACTCATACAGATCTGTGTAGTTATGAAATCTTGTCCATGGAGATACATAGGTGGTTATGTTTCTTATCACTTATATGATATTACATTTGGATTCTCTATGTGATAGGCTCTCCCAACTAGAACATCCGAGCTGTGATATTTCTTATAGAGACTACTTAAGACAATAGCTAATCTTCTATTGAATGTTCAGGATGTTTGAATGTTTGTTAATGGTAAGAACTTGAATCGAACTTAATATCTTTATAGCATATTCATTTCATAGTCATGTCAAGGGATCATTATTGCAATCAGATAGATATAGAGGACTGTAGCTTAAGCAATGAAATTATGAATACTGTGTAGAAATTACTAAGTTGTACTTGGTTTTGTAGACTTAGTTGTGTGGTTTTTAAACCAGACTAGTTAGATTTGATTGGAATATTAATAAAGAGATCTTGGTCTTTGCCTGAATGAAAACCTAAAGATGATAAGGTCACTTGTAGATATAATCTTATCTGATTGAATAGAAAGATTTTCATTGAAAATTGTGAAATAGCATTTGATTGAACAGTTGATAAACTTGTTTATAATTGTGGAATCAGCTTATAGAGAGCTATCAAATACATCATCTAATTTAAGTGATGAAAGGGTAGTATTAAGCAAATAAGCAAGTATTCATATTTCAATAGTGGGATATACTTTGAACCCTTTAAATGACTGGTGTGTGATTTTTTGTGAATGAATGATTACATGATAATAGGGGCAAGTGGAATTTATAAAGAGAGTTACAGGTTTAGGAAACCAAGGTCATATATTTATTGGTCTTGTTATTGCTAATATATATAATCTTAATCTTTTGCATTGTAGATATATCTAAATTAAGGTTATGATACTTGATCCCAAAATCCATTTGATGGAGAAACTATAGATTGATTACAAT
Source organism: Sequoiadendron giganteum (assembly GCA_007115665.2). Classification (NCBI taxonomy): domain Eukaryota; kingdom Viridiplantae; phylum Streptophyta; class Pinopsida; order Cupressales; family Cupressaceae; genus Sequoiadendron; species Sequoiadendron giganteum. Next base: position 256,918,224 of record CM021110.1, on the reverse strand, counting down.
ATGTTTGGTGAGGTTGAATTCTTATTTGGGATGCAACAACTAGGATGTCACGTAATTTGAGTTGCCAAGAAGAAAAAGAAAAAGTTGAAAAACTAGCTAATGCTGTTAATGCTGTTATAGTTTGACTTGAAATGAAAATGTGGATTTTCTCCATGTAATAGGTTATTTAACCAAAGTCCCATGACACAATAAACAACATATGTACTAGTTGCGAAAAAAAATGAGCAAAGGAGCAACTATTACTTGGCTGTCTTAACTTGACAAAAGGCAGCGTTGGCCTTGTCTCACCCCACCTTGATAAACAAGAGAGCTTGAACTTGGAAAAACAAATTATTAATGGATGTATCAGTAAGAATAAAACTATAAGGCAGGATCTGATGTATTAATTGGTATTGACTTAAAATTACCAAATTGATTTAGAAAAAATAATAGTGGCTTAAACTCCCTTATACTCTAATAGGTGGACTAAATAAAAAATGTTAAGAATTAGGTTCTATGTATGGACTCTTAAGCAAAGTTTAATAATGTGATTAGGTACTCTCAAACTATAATTACCTTACAGATTTAAATCATAATTATTTGATTTGATATCAATATTGGAATGCAATGAGTCATTAGACCCAATTACTAAATTATTAATCTCTCAAAAAACTGCAGTTAGACAGATTTGTTCTACCACAACCAAACAAATCAAATATGCCCCATTATGTTCAAAACACCAAAAATCAAATGTTCACTCTGACTTAAAGTTGCTAGCAATCCAATTTGTCAATTAAGGGTGAGATAGTTACTAGCAATCCACTTCAGGTTTGGACCACATGTGTGCACGTAGAGAGAGAGAGAGAGAGAGAGAGAGAGAGAGAGAGATGCAGTTTCAAGGTGATTTCCTTAGGATATCCATGCATTGTTAACCAATCACAAGGCCATAATTACACATCACCATGTTTAGCTTTACAAGCACTACAATGCAAATGACCAATGCCTTTTTGAACAATGTCTAACTATATTACAAAAAGTACGTGAAATTTGAAATGAATCTTTATCATTGTAGTAACCACTGAAAAAATGATAATCACTCATTTTAAAAACCTAAACAAGAACAAGAAAGATAATTAATGTAAAAGGTTAGAAAAACAGATAACCTACAGGACATAAACACCAAGCATCAATAATTTGTATTCTGAAAGGGAAAGTTTTACTTACAGCAATTGCACATGCTGCAAGACCAGGTCGCTCTCGTGGCTGCTTGCGAGAGTACCTTCGCAAGTACAGGAAGGTAGCGTAGTACCAAAGTAGTGGGAAAAAAAAGCCCAAAAGAAAGCTGCCAACAATATCCAGCATGATTTTTAATACTCTTATAAAAATAAATTAAGACAATTCTCAAAATAGTTACACAAATGCATCTTTTAAACCTTCTGACGATTTGTTCAAAATTTCAAATAAACGAATGAAACCAGAACAACATTAATTGACTGATATCTTACTAACTACCATGTTCATGTTTGTAAACGAAGTTCAAAATTATGTTAAATAACAGAGATGATTATGTAAATGTAATCAAATCTTTATCAAATGGGATCCTAAGAAATCTAAAGTTAAAACTAAGGACTGAAATTCTGAGTGAGAAATTCTAAGTCAAAACTAATTTTCAGATTTCTTCTCTTAAAGCCGAATGTACTGATTGCAGAACATTAATAAATTTCGATGTTTGCATATCAATGAGGGAACCATGTTTAATATGTTAGAGACTCACCTCTAAGGGATGTGTCCCTTTGGGCGCGCGGGTTTCATAGACAGCCGACTAACACTCGGCTTAATAAACTTAACACATATCCTCACCTATATGGCGGATGTATATTATATGAGTTCCAATTTTAATCAATGCAGATTTTAAATCATCTTTTATTATTTTCGAATTTATGCATGCTTATAAATTCGACTAACTTATTTTTCCAGAAATATTAAATATGAAGAGCCATTGATCTTATATAAACGATGATGATGCTTATAGCAATCATCGTTTATATCTGACCTAAGCTACCATTCATCAACACTCCCTCTTAGCTAGGGAAGATATTTCAAATCAAATAAGTGGAGATATCACCTTCACACGTGATATCGAAGATATGATATGTTTTCTCAAAGTTGTCAAGTCACATGACATTCTTCATAACACATCTTCATTATGGTATGTGCACTGACATCAAGTCACATAATGTCTACCATAATTCATGGCATATCCACGGATATAAATATCCACCATGATTATCTTTTAAGGATCACAATGATCTTCAGATGATATCAAGTCCCATGATATCCATCAAAGTGTCCAAGAGATACTATCATGACATGTCCACAGATATCAAGTCACATGATATCTATCATGATAGTTTATCATTGTAGAGTCGTCACTTTACAATGTCAAATACAAGTGTTCATTATTAGAAAGATCGTCACCTTTCAATAATGTACACAGGGGGAGTAGGCCCATAAAGTCATGGAGTCACACACATGACAAAAGAGTTTACACATTAAACATCTTTATATATTAGTACAATTTATAAACAATTTGTATTTCAAACATAAATAACAAATTACATTTCAACCATACCAAGTTTCTTCCTGAAGTGCTCTACCTTGATTCGGGAGAGAGGTTTGGTGAGAATGTCTGCAGTTTGATCATTTGTACTAATATACTCCAACTGGATCACTTTCCTTTCCACCATATCTCTTACATAATGATAGGGGATCTCAATGTGCTTAGATCTATCATGAAAGACAGGATTTACAGAGAGTTTGATGCAACTCTGATTATCACAGTGAATAATTGTAGGATTCAAGGGCTCACCAAAGAGTCCCACAAGCAATTTACGAAGCCAAACTGCTTCTCCTGCTCCCATTGAGGCTGCAATGTATTCAACTTCTGTTGAGCTCTGTGCAATTGAAGATTGTTTTCTGCAAATCCAGGAGATCATAGCCGATCCTAAACTGAAGCAACATCCTGATGTGCTTTTCCGATCGGTTACACTTCCAGCCCAATTTGAATCAGAGTATCCATGTAGATCTAGTTGATTATTTTTGTAAAGGAGACCATATCCAATAGTGCCTTGAAGATATCTCAAAATATGTTTCACAACCATTAAGTGAATTTCCTTTGGCTCACACATGAACTGGCTAAGAACATTCACTGCATAGCAAATATCAGGTCTGGTGTTAACCAAATACATCAAGGATCCAATCATCTGTTTGTAAAGGGTTGGATCTGCACATTTGGATTTTGTTGCTGCTTCTTTCAATTTGTGAAGGTTGGTTTCCATAGGTGTAGACATCGGTCTACAGTCCAACATTCCAAATCTTTTCAGAATATCAATAGTATACTTCCCTTGGTTTAGTATAATGCCCTTTGATTTCTGCCATACTTCCAAACCTAGGAAGTAGTGTAGAATGCCCAAGTCTTTCATGTCAAATTCAAAAATTAGATCCTGCTTCCCTTGAGCAATGAGGTGATCTTCTCCTGTTATCAACAGGTCATCAACATATAAAATAATTATTAGCATATCACCTTTGATTACCTTGAAGTAGAGATTGGAGTCAACATCATTCTTTGAAAATCCTAATCCCAAGAGATAGCTGTCAATTCTTTCATACCAGACCCTGGGAGCCTGTTTAAGTCCATAGAGGGCTTTCTTCAATCTGCATACATGTGAGTCAGGTTTATGTATCACAAAACCTTCAGGCTGTTCCAAATAGACTTCCTCTTCAATGGTTCCATTTAGGAAGGCAGTTTTCACATCCATTTGATGGATCTTCCAACCTTTAGCTGCTGCAATGGCTAACACTGCTCTCATTGATGTGTAACGGGCAACAGGTGCAAATGTTTCTTCGTAATCAATGCCTTCCTTTTGAGAAAAACCCCTTGCCATAAAACGTGCTTTATGTTTTTCTATTCTGCCATCAGCAGCATGCTTGATTTTGAAGAGCCATTTGGAAGAGACAACAGATTTCTCTTTTGGTCTAGGCATTATATCCCATACATCATTCTTTAGAATAGACTGATATTCCTCTTTCATTGCATCCTTCCATGCTTGATGTCGGAAAGCTTCTGTAACACTGACAGGTTCTGAGTTTATGATGTTGTTCATTAGAGCAACATAGCTAGAGAAATGTTTGGGTCTTTTACTCTCCCTGAACGTTCCTTTGGGTGCTGCATGATCCTCTGCTTCTTTGATCATCTTCCTGGCCCAAAGTGGTCTCTTTCTGCCGATGTCATTTGTATTTTCATTTGAAGTGGAAGGAAGTTCATGTGGCATTTCCTCAGGATGCTCCCTCTGAATCTCAGGAGCAGGTTCCATTTCAGGTACTCTAGGGAAATAGGTTTCTGTCTCACTAGAACTTCTTGCCCTCTTGAATGCAATGTCTTCTTCAAAGATGACATCTCTGCTCAATTCAATTTGTTTCTGCTCGGGTATGAATATCCTGTAGGCTTTGGAGGTTTCACTATAACCCACAAATACTCCCTTCTTTCCAGAAGGTTCTAATTTGGATCTCTTCTCTTTGGGCATATGAATATAGACAGGACAACCAAAAATCCTAAAATGACTAATGTCAGGTTTTATGCCAAGAAAGGCTTCTTCAGGAGTTTTCTTATCAAGATGAGAATGAGGACATCTATTTTGGATATAGACAACAGTCCTAGAGGCTTCTGCTCAGAAAGAAGTTTCAATGTTTTGGTCAAGCAGCATTGCCTTAGCAGCTTCTACAATGGTTCTGTTTTTTCTTTCAGCAACCCCATTTTGTTGAGGGTTGTAGGCAACTGTGAACTCCCTCTTAATTCCAGCACTCATGCAAAATTCCTTAAAAATCTCAGAGGTGTATTCTTTCCCATTGTCTGTCCTTAAGGTTTTTATTTTCTTTCCGGAGAAGTTTTCAGTAAGGGCTTTGAATTCTTTGAACCTTCTAAGGATTTCTATTGACTCTTTGCACTTAAGGAAATAGATCCAGGTTTTCCTAGAGAACTCATCTACAAATATGACATAGTATAGAAATCCTGCCTTAGAGGGTACAGACATGGGTCCACAGAAGTCTGAGTGAACCAATTCTAACACATTTAGGGTTTTGCTCAAACTATTGGGAAAGGACCCCTTTGTATTCTTACCTAAGGCACAACCTTTGCAAGTTCTTTCATGAGATGGTTTTAACTTAAGTAAGCCTGTTACAAGTTTTTCCACAGAAGGTAGGGCACGGAAATGAAGGTGTCCTAATCTTCTATGCCAAATCTCATTTGAATCAAAGGTGTCAAGGGTAAGGGCTTGGTTAACCTCAGTGCATAGTTTGTAAAGGTACCCTTGTCTTACACCTATAGTTTGAGCTTTCTTGATTGTTGAGTTTTTAGGCCATGCTAGAACTTTCCCATCCATAAAGGTAACTCTATAACCATTGTCTTCAAGGGCAGAGATGGATATAAGATTCCTCTTTATTCCAGGTACAAATAAGACTCCAGTGAGTTGTAGAGAAAGCCCAGATTTCAACTTGATGGAACAAGTTCCAACCCCTTTTACTGGGTGTGCAGAATCATCCCCAATGGTTACTTCTTCATTAGACCTTTCGGTCATAGTATCTAAGTGTTCTCTAAACCCTATGATATGTCTAGAGGAACCACTATCAATTATCCAGTTGTGGGTGTTGTTGGATACTTGACTAGATAAGGCTGTATAGAACACAAAGTTCTCAGATCCATGGTCTGAATTTGGCTTTCCTACTTTAGCAAAGGATGCTTGTTGTTTAGTCCTATCAGGGCACTTCATTGCATAGTGACCATATAGATCACATCTAAAGCATTGTACTTGCGAGATATCTTTCTTCTTATAAGATCCCTTTCCATTGGAATTTCTCTTTCTTTTAAAAGATCCTTTCTTGAAGGAGTTTTTCTTACTCCTTTTATTAGACGTGGAGTTGAGTACATGAATGTCTTCATCTATGTTCTTTTGTTTATTTTCTTTTGTGGAGAGTCTGGTTTCTTCTTGAAGGCAATCAGTTCTTAGCCTGTCAAACTTAGGAAGTTTAGATCTCGCACTTACTCCTTGAACAAATGACTCCCATGAGTTTGGTAGGCCTCCTAGTGCAATTAGGGTTAACTCTTTGTTGTCAATCTGATATCCAATTGTGGATAATTGATCCCTCAGTTCAATAATCCTCATGAAGTATGCATTAATGGACTCTCCTTTGTTTATTTGAGCATTGTTGATTTGCCTTTTTAATGCAAGAGTCTTGCAGGTGTTGTTGATCTCATAAGTACTCTCAAGAGATTTGTACATATAGTATGCAGTTTCATGTTTTGCTAGGATGGGCACTATATGATCCCTAACTGCATCTACTAGGATTTTCATGGCTTTTTCATTGTTTTCAATCCATTGAGTTTTCTCAGGTTCAGCCTCTGGTTCCTTCTTATTTTCTCTCACAAGTGAGTCTAGTTTAATCTCTTTAAGGATCATCATGATTCTAAATTTCCATGATGTAAAGTTCTCTGCTCCTGCAAGACGATCTTCAAATCTGATCACACTTGACATTATGAAGAATGTGATGTGAATTCGATTTTAGAAAATACGAATTTTCTTGAGCAATCTGATATTTAGATTTGATTTGGATTCACACAACGTGGCTCTGATACCATGTAAATGTAATCAAATCTTTATCAAATGGGATCCTAAGAAATCTAAAGTTAAAACTAAGGACTGAAATTCTGAGTGAGAAATTCTAAGTCAAAACTAATTTTCAGATTTCTTCTCTTAAAGCCGAATGTACTGATTGCAGAACATTAATAAATTTCGATGTTTGCATATCAATGAGGGAACCATGTTTAATATGTTAGAGACTCACCTCTAAGGGATGTGTCCCTTTGGGCGCGCGGGTTTCATAGACAGCCGACTAACACTCGGCTTAATAAACTTAACACATATCCTCACCTATATGGCGGATGTATATTATATGAGTTCCGATTTTAATCAATGTAGATTTTAAATCATCTTTTATTATTTTCGAATTTATGCATGCTTATAAATTCGACTAACTTATTTTTCCAGAAATATTAAATATGAAGAGCCATTGATCTTATATAAACGATGATGATGCTTATAGCAATCATCATTTATATCTGACCTAAGCTATCATTCATCAACAGATTATGATTAAGAAAAAATTAAGGTGATCTCAAAATCTCCACACATTAAAATTTAATATGTACCTTTCTTAAATATTGAAGAATCTTTAAATGGCTTATAGTCCATAGTTAGTTGCCTATGATAAGTTTCTGGAAGTTGATTCTCAGAAAGGGAAATGGAGCCAGAATAGTATTTTGTCAACTTGCTGACTTCTTTCATGTTTTAGTGCATGTCTTCTAATGTTCTGACTGCTTTACATAATTTAGGAATTCAAAGTTCTCGGTGTTATCTATTTTTTTTAAATTTCAATGTTGTGTAACCAGTGTGGGAAAGTAAAAATGAAGCAACAGAACAGATAAACAATGCTTCTGGAAGAAACTGTTGAAATTTTTTTGTGTCGAAAAGCAACATAAGATTTTTTTTCTTAATTTCATGGATTGTGGAAATGTCATGCCTTTAATAGATATATTTGTATGTATGATTAGTTTGTGATATTAACTGTGGAACTTGTCTTCAAAGCCATGGGGCTTTGAATGTAAATCCTGCTCCATACATGATCCAGGGGCTGTGATATTTAAATTTTATGAAAGCAGAATGTTTTTTGGAATCACATTTTAAAATTTTAAAATTCATAATGACAAAACTATATTGCTTCTTCAAAAACTTAACCTTTAAAACTGTAATCAGTTTATCAAATAATATCATCTCAAAATATAAAACAAAGACAACCCACTGTGTACCAGCTGGCAAGGAATCAAAATTATAAAGGAAATGGAAAATGGAATGAAGATCTGATGAAGATCTGTTTGCCACCACCAATAAAGGAATAAGTCATCAAAAAATGAGGAAATATAGACTCCCACATTGAGGGGTTGTTGGAAGTTGAGCTCAGATAGGGCATCTAAGGGAAACCAGGGACCAGCTAATATGCAGGAAGACAAACCAACAATGTGACCAAATATCTTCGCATACCAACAAAATGCCCATGAGATATCTTTTATGACACTTTATTTTGGACGTGAGTTTATGCTGGCATGTGTGTTGATATAAGATCTAAAGTGCATGGCTTAATCACTTCGTAAAAACCATCTTTAATTGATAACTATTTGATTTTCTGGAAAAATAAATATATTGTTATATTAAAATATTATACCCTTGTCAAATGGGATGAGCTCAAGTGGTAAAAGCATTGGAGCTTTAATAGTGGATGTCCAGGTTAAAATCCCCAGGAGACATGATCAAGAGAGATCTAGAAAATCAAATAGTGAACCCTAATGGGAAAGGCTGGGTAAAAGTCACATGAGACTTCAGTGGAAGAGACACCCCTCAGTCATAGCATAATCTGCATGTTACTTGCAAGGGAACTATTATATTATACCAAATCCAAAAAGAAAGAATACCCACACTTAGTATACTTATGATTTCATTCATATAAAATCATAAGAGAAACTTGATTCGTTTTGTCCATAACTACCAAATCCTATTGAATCTGTCACAGATCCTGTCCAATCTGGATTATTGAGACAACTGCATTGATCTGATCTGATCTGGACTTTTTTTCCATTTTTGCTTCCTTTTCTTTTAATGAAATTTCAGCTCTCTACAATTCCATGTCCAGACCACTCAGTCTAACAATTAACCGTATTGATATTTCAGTAGCATAATGGAGGTAAATGATGAATATGGATGACATATTGATATAATTGACTTCCATCGTTTTCCAGCAGACCTCTACTTTTTCATCTCTTTCTCAGAAAGTAAAGCCTCCCCCTTCTCCACATAATATGTTAAAAAATTCTTTCTTCAAAATTTCATCATTTTTGAATGATTCTTTGTAGATTACTGCCCTTAGTAATGAGTCTTTTGAATTGCCTGCACTTGGCACAAGCTTATTACCTTACATGTGGCTTTTGTGAAGTAAAAAATTTTGGTTGCTTCTTCGTTGTTTCTTCACAATCCATGTTTTGGACTGTGGTTTTACTTCATATCTCTTTGCTTCCATTGTGCTTGTGCTTGAGATCTAGAGAGATGTCAATACACACAAACACAGATTTTGAGCATATATTGTGGCGATGCACCTTGATATTGGAAGTGTAAGCTAGCTGAAATAAAAGTGTTGTTTTGGGTCCACTTTTTATTTAAATTGCATGCACCTAAAACCACAAATCAGACTAAGGGATGGAGGGAAACCTATGTCTATTTAAAGTCGTCTATAGCAGGATGAGGAACACACGTGCACTTGACAATTGGAAAATATGAGTGAAGCATTAAAGTCAACTATGGCACAATGAGGTATGACCCTATAATTTACAGAGAAACAATAACACAAATGTTTTCAAAAAGAAAAGTCTGCATGTCAATGGTTGAACATGCACCATAGCATACAAGGGCAGACAATTTAAAAATTAACAAAATCTTGCAAGTGTTTATAGAGGCATGCACCTTGTTAAAAGAGGAGAACAGAAGTTTAAATGAACAGCACCATAGTTCATCTGCATGCACTAGGTGACAATGAGTATGAACAGGTTTCCTAGACTAATTGTTGAGCAATACAAAAGTGCACACCATGTGGTATAGAGGGTGATTTTTGAAAACAAAAACATGCGAGTGTCTGTATCAGTGCACTCCATGTAGCGTGTGAAACAAATTCGCAGAAGTTAAAACCAACAGAACTCCAGTAAGGCATGTGCCTAAAGCCAGGAATACAGTTTTAAGACGAACAAATCTGCCCCCATATTGACTGGATAACACCTTACTAAGTGGTACCAAATTTTAATTTTTGGACAGTCAAAATTGCAAGTTGTGCTAGAAGTGTGTACCAAACATAGGATAAACAGAGTTCTGAAATAAAATTGCAGCAATGTTATGAAGCACACACCAATATGAAGGAAAGAATAAATTTGGAGTTCAAAAATCTGCACAGCACTATGAAGCCACATGCCTCATTATATAGGAACATTTTTTTCACAAACACAAACTACATATACAGGTTAAAAAGCATGTCCCTATAATGTGTTTGTGCAACTTTCAAAAAATTCAGACAAAACAGTGTGCAATCATATTGCCAAATGTGTGCCAATGTGTAGAAATATGTTTTCTGAATCAAGATTGTAGGATGGTGCATGGGCACATGACAGTCGATGGTTAATGAAGTTTGTTTCATGAAAAAGTTGTGAGAGCATGTAGAATTGTGCTCCATACAAAATGGATTCATATTTTGATTTTGAAACAAAGTATGATATAAAAGGACCATCAGTTCAAAGAGAAGATTAGTTTTAAAAAGCAATAAAAAGATCAGAAGGCAGGAAAAAGCACTCTAAACATAGGTGATGGTGGTGCTGAAAATAAAAGAGTATCACAGGGTTTTTGCAGCAGTTTTCAGTCACCTACAGCAAGGCTTAATGTCAGACTTCATCAAGTTTCAACAGGGGCGCCTGATTTGAGAAGGTCTTCAAGTAATTTCCATTGATTTGCAGTGATTGTTTGGCATGATCTTTGTCAAAAGTGCCTGATTGCAAGCAATTTCCATAATGTCTTCACTTTCAAAAAAGGTGCAAAAGAAACAACTTTATGCCTGCTGCAAAGTACCTACTCTTAATCCCCTTTCTTTAAACAGTTTAAATGTTAAACATTAACTCAAGAGCAAACAGAATTATAATGTTGTAACTTTTATCCCTGCTGTTGTTTGATTATTTTTGGTGGGTGTACTTGTTTTGTGTGTGGGAGAGATGTCATCACTTTTGTATTAGTATAGAAACCGGGGAAATAATCACATAGTATTTATCTTCCCAGTAACTGTAAATCATATGATGATAACAGAGGAAGGTAAATTGTATTGTTGTTTGAAGTACTTCCTTACGGCATATTTGAAATTTGTAGATAAGATTTTACCTTATAAAGGTAGATTTTATTTACACTTTTCGAGCTATAGTTTTAATGCCCCTTTATGAGCTTCAGGCTCAGATATCCTGATTTCCAGCAGGTACTTAGCATGCAGGATTCAACACCACTCAGATTTCCTTTTGCAGATGGCATGGATAATTAAAGCATGTGAACAAGCTTATACCAATTTTATAATTGTACAATGTCAAATGCCAAGTATAATGATGCCAAGCTATCTTGTAATCACAAACAATTCTCAAGCTCTCTTTGGCACTTTACAACTTCATGCTAAAGTTCTCTTCTGTGGGGCTTCAGGTGGTTATGCTGACTGCAATCTTTTCTGGTGTTCTATTTAATAGCTAGACAATCGGGCCAAACATGGAAGAAGCATCAGCTGTCAGGATACATGGTCAAAGGGACATGACTTGAAGAATGTGTCTAGTTTTAGTTGGAATGAAATGGCTGTGTCATAGAAGTGGAATTATAGGAGGGAACCCAAACAAATTGACAAAGATACTGAAGATTTGACCTGTGAAGATCTATGGAGTGAGTCCCATTAATCCCCACAATGCCAAAGGCTACACTTCCTTTTCAATACACTGTAATGTTTATCTTACTACCATAAATTTAGCTTTCGCTCTAGGGCTTGCTATGCTGGAAAATGCACATGCAGAGCAACCAATTTCTCAAGCCACTTCCACTTGCTTGGAAAGAAAATTGGATAACCTCCAGAGTCATTTGTTAGGGACTTGTAGAAATACTAAGTTGGCTGTGGAAATCTCACTGGTTCATAATCCCCTGAGTTTTAAAATGCTTGCTCTTAAGGGTAAAACTGTAAATCTGCTGGTGCTTCAGGACAGAACCAAAGGTGAAGGCTGTTGATTTTGTTTGTTGACATCAGATTCTGGATGATGGTTTTCATTGCATGGTTTGTTGGATCCAGAAGGAATGCCTGATACGCAAAAAAGTAATAATTGAGATGCAAAAAATCAGCTATAGAAAGATGGACACAGCTATGGTGGACCATAAGCCCCATTCAAACAACCACTTGGCCTTTAAATTCCTTAAAGATAGGACTGTTACTCATAACAGCCATGGAGCTTGATCGCCTTATGTGCTTCTTTCACCGGTTATTTTATGTCTCTGTATATTGTTACCATCCATTCTTCAGAATTTGTCAATAATTGCTTTACTTGGTGGGCATCACTCTTGGAATAAAATTAATGCAGCCATAAGCAGTATGTTCAATGTTTTTGACATCATTGTCTGACCTTTAATGAATGTCAAAACTACTAGTTTTGTTATATATTTAATGCTTCCACAGTCCATAATATTTAAAGAAAAAGCTTTTGGATAAAAAATTGTTAAACTTTTTAGCATCCACATTCTGGATTGACAGAATATTTAACATTTGTTAGTTTCGTTAAAGGTTCTCCTCAGAAGCCCTTTTTGTCAATGAATGAATGAAAACCAAACAATTGGGTACATTACCCAAGGATACATTCAAAAAACTAACTAATATAACTAGATTGAATGTCTGAAATTTTTCCTCACTTTGAACACAAACTATTATTAAAAGTACTATAAAATGCACTGCAGTATTGGTGACCCTAATAGAATTTTAATTAATTTTATGAAGGACGCCAATTAAACACAAATTATTAGAAAAAGTACTATAAAATGCATTGCAGTATTGGTGACCCTAAAAGAGTTCTAATTAATTTTATAGAGGAAGCCAATCATACAGCTATACCTTGCTTTGACAGTTAACATCTATCAATCCAATTCCAAAGACAACTATCTCACTACCACTCTACTATGTTTCGAAAACAATAAAATACACAATTTTTCCCACTAAACCCAATGTGAAATGCAAATTACGTCAAGTTTCATAAGTCATCTCTACAAAAAATAAACCGACAAGGAAAATCTAACAAGAGCTAAGAAAATTATTCAAAATTCACTTTATGTGCAGCTAAATAAACAAATGCATGAAATTTTTTCTTCAATTTATTCAAGGTCAAAAGGAATCAGCTTACCAGAACCAACCAATTCCACAACCAAAGCAAGGAAGTGGTTCATCATATAGTTCATAAAGATGCGGCTCTGGTAAATACCCATCACTATCTTGTCTAAGCAACTTCTCTTCCTCTGGCTGCATGAGTTTTCCATTCTCCAGATCTGCTCCTGAAACAATATTTAAATCAGGGAATGCGTCTTTAATTTTTCTATCTAATGCATGGTCATCAGGTGACAAGGACGAGGATGCAAACAGAAGATGGGCAGGGATGGAAACAGTGACGTGGACTCCAATTTTCAGTCACTAGGTATATACATGGAGATGTCAAAAAATTAAGAGTGTATATTCACATATTCAAATTTCAGAAAACTAAATACATCAAATTCTGTATTCATAAAACATAAGCGTTGAAAGATGATATAAAATTCAGAAAGATACAAAATGCACAAAAGGTTTTAGCACATCACATAATATGCTGAAGAAAGTAGAAATCGTTTTCAACGTAAACTTTAAGTTCATAAAACAGTAGTGTCAAGAGTACATACTGATATGTTCCAACAAGTTGGCATACAAACGAAAAAGGTGAAACCTACTAAAAGTATGAACAATTCTGAATTCATTCATCTACAAGATCAATGCCCTCAACAACTCTCTCTTCCAACTCCATGGCTTCTGCTAAGATACTTGTCAAATAGACATTGCTCTTGAGCTCTAGCTACTCAATAGTTAGTCAAACTATGGTTAAATCATTAAGGTCATATAGTTCAACTACCCCATCCTCCAAACCCAACTCATTTCCATCAAATTGAAGATGGTCAATATGTTTTTGTTTTTTTAAATTGTTTAAAGTATTTAGGGTAGGAAACATGGACTTTCCTAAGAAGCACCCATAGGAGATGCTAAAGACTACAAATGAAGATGTCTCCATCTAGCATCTTCAAGATGCATCCTTATACCTAAGATGCATTCTAGCCACCAAAAGATACATCTTCCTATTTCCATAGTCTAATCGAATATGAGATTTTTTTTTATATCATGAAAAGGTTAAAAATATAGTGCAATTGAGAAACAAATATATCATGTCACCTGATAAACAAAGCATCCCAAAACAAAAAACCAAATATCAAACTGAAGGGCAGAGACAAAAGAGGGGGTAATCAACAACCATAGGATCAAACTCTGTACATAAATGTTTAGACCAATATATCACTAGTGGGAAGGAAGATGTGGAATAGAGCCCAATATACCAATATCAAAAGAACCACGCCAAGACAAAAAGCTAGCATGATGAAGAAAGGCACATAGCATAAGCTATCCAAATCTAGTGGGCTTAGGAGAATTAACCTGTAAGTCATCGTTGGATGAGGATCTAGCATGTGTGACCAAACGTTAAAAGGTAAAAAGGGTAAAGCATGTTGGTGTCATGTCCCAAGCTAAGATATTAACTAACTTTACAAATCTTCTTAAGTAGAACACAAAACCTAGCTTGTCAATGATGATGATGATGTTGGTCTTGATGAAGATCCATAGGACATTGATTGACCATTGTATTATTTTAATATTGAACAATGAATATCTATAATGACATTTGAGTTTTCCAAATTGATATCAAACTTGTATGTTGTATTTTAAAAAAATTGGTAATTTTATTTAGCATATGCACGGTATGTGGTATACTTAATTCACGTATTTCAGCTGCAAATATATATATATATATATATATATATACATGTATAGTTTTTATTTGTTTTTGTACGGACATACCCAGAATGTACCTAGGCCAAAAAAATTTACCATATCAATGTACTATACACATGTACCCGTACCCAATTCGGCAACTTAGGGCTTTTCACAAGCACCTAAGGTGCTATTACTAGTTTGTGACTTGAGGCCTCAAGTGCTACTTCTCCCATATGAGAATTTTGATGCTGCAATTATCTCTCAAAAGATCTTGTAGTAGTATCAATTGAACCTCAACATCCCCCTTGCAAGCCATACTCCTACAAACTGCACAATCAATCATCAACCACAATATCCATATAGCATAGGGATCCCTAACGTAAACATATTCATCCAACAGCCATCCCCTTCTATCATACAAATCCATTCTCTCCCAATCGTCCATAGTGTAGCCTCACATCATCTCCATGGCCACGTATGAATAATGCAAAGGAATTATCAACAACTAGAGCCAAATTTTTCCATGCATGCTCTCATCATCATATCTCTCACCCGAGGACAAATTGATCAAACATT
Source organism: Sequoiadendron giganteum (assembly GCA_007115665.2). Taxonomy (NCBI): domain Eukaryota; kingdom Viridiplantae; phylum Streptophyta; class Pinopsida; order Cupressales; family Cupressaceae; genus Sequoiadendron; species Sequoiadendron giganteum. The sequence goes on along the minus strand of CM021110.1, from coordinate 256,902,909 downwards.
TTGTCAACATTGCCTCCTCATCTCAATGCAATTACAATACTCAAATGTATGGCAAGCAATGAGCATAATATGATAGACATCTATCATGCATCCATGTTATGTAACAGGGCCAAGAATGTTCTGTATCTCTTCCAAATGACAATTGAGGCCTATAGTGCCTCCTAGGTCCCAAGAATCCCTCATGTTACAAGCGTGCCTTGTCATGTCCCCTTTACTCAAGCATTTATTTCTTTATATGAAAAAGGAAAGAAGAGTGAGTAAGCAATTGATTTCGATAAAATTGACAATTCTGCTAGATTTTCTATTTGGTAACTATTCCTTCAATTAGTAAGCACCAATGGATACAATAATATTAATATCACCTTGTTTGATTTGGATGGATTCTGCTGGTAAATGTTGGATTCACCTTGAAGGTATCAGGCCCAGCAGTTCATTGTCCATGTATTAGCAGCATAAACCGAAGAGACTTGATATCTTAAAGCCACTCATGATTCCTCACATGTTATGAATGCAAAGCCTTGAAGTATTATGTGCTCCATGGTAAGACTTAAGGGTGTCTTCATATTTTATTGGAAAAGGCTAATGGTTTCATGGTTTTCGAACCTAACTTAATATTAAGACTTGAAGTTAAGTTTATAAGTGATAAATATAATTAGAATATAACTCTCCAAAGCCCATGGTGGAATGATGACAGTTTTATTCCTAAATGTTTTAATGGAAAGGCATGCCCAGTTAACCACCTCACCACTCATGCTCATGTAGACTTTTGTCATTTAACCCTAGTTGCATTAGGGCACACATTATTTTGGCTATTCATAATATATGTCAGATTGATTTGGGAAGGAGATTTTTTTAATTTTTCACTTGTTTTGTGGCACAGGTGGTGCTTGAATTCATAAAAAGGGGGTGGAGAGGCTTGTACACCCTCAAATGGAACCAAGCATTTTCCTCCTCATTCTAAACTTGGAATACTTTTTTATAAGGTAAGTATAATCTATCCTTCCTAATTAAAGGAATTTTGTAAAGGTAAATCAGTTGAAGCTTTTCTAAATGGAAAAATTCTGGTGGTATATGATGATCAGTTGCAATAGAGAAGGGTTTGTGGGTTGTTTCTCTACTAAGGGTTTTGGGTTTTAATGATTCAGTGGCTGCTACAATCATACACAAACAATGCCTAAAGATTAATAAGTTATATTCCTCTCGTTGCTGAAGAGAGGGTTCCATTTTCAAGCAATTCTGAGGGAAGTATGCTTCTCTATGTTACCTTGACTTTGCTGCTGTTAGTAGATAAGACTTAAGGAGTCTAATTCTTGACCTCAATCAATGATATCCTTGTGTTAGGGCATTGCAGTTATAGACTGTGGATTCCTTTAGATGCTAACATTACGGTTGTTGCATCATAATGAAAATAATGAAATGGGTTAAGATGACAATGAATGTTGTCGATATAAGACACTATGGGAAACATGCCCCTATGCCATTCATTCTGTGATTGATGAGATGAATTATGTTGGATATGGTTAGTTGGTACTGTGAAGCGGCATGGCAGTGCCAGTTGACTATGTTAGAAATGCTGACAGAACTAGGGAAAATGTCTTGTGCAGTTTGACAGAGTTGGTGTATTCTTGTGTTGGGGTTAATGAGATGCTTCCATCAGCTGAGCAAGTAAATTCCTGGTATCATTGTATGTTGCAACTGTCAATAATGTTATTCATTGATATAAACTTGTAAGTTATCTATCTGAACGGCAGTATCTTTGGTATTCAGCTTATTGTAGGGTAGGTATAAGAGTAAGCATAGCTATCTCTATTGCCAACAAGTTGACAGAAGTCGCATAACTTCCTACCTAGTCTAAGTGCTCAGTTGAACTTAAGGTTGTGTTATAATAAAAAGGTTTGATATGCCTGCTTACTGTTATAAAACCTGAGTTACTAGCTTCTAATAGGATATAACTGCTAACTTGATAAATGCTTATGCTACTTGACCTAGTACAATTGAATAGATTATCATGCTTTAGTATCATGATTCATTAGGTAAAATGCAATTAAGTAGTTACATCACCAGCAAATTGTCGTAGGGTTGGATTTCTATGACTAGTATAAGCAAAACCTTGTGCAGTGACGTCCTAAAGTAGTTAAGATTGGATGTATGAAGGAACTTTGATAGGCCAGCATTGTTCTCTATGCAGGGGTATCAGAGGTATCCCTGTATATTGGCAACCATGATACTTATTATCAGTAATACTGAAGAAGAGAATCCATATGTTGTCAAGATTTTTGTTTGGCATATGGTTGTCATTGTGAGCTGGGTTGACAGCTTCTTGTGAGGACCTATGGTAAGGTTGCTGGCCCTGTTTATTGAGCAGTGTTCCATCTGTAGTAACCATGCGTTTTGTCATGCAAATAGTGTTTTGGAAGGATGATACTCTAAATATTATCATACTCAAGATAGATATTTGTGGAGACTTATTTTTTATTGATAAATACATCCCTGCAAAACTGGGCCTTCTTGTATGTGATATATTTTTAATTTGAGTCATTAATCAAAGTAAATGTAGGGTTTAGCTTTACGCAGTGAGACTGTTTCCCTTATTGCTAAAGTCTTACTGTTAAATATCGGGGTGATAGTCTCTGTTTACACAAGATTTCCCTTTTTTCTTTTATCAGTTTTATAGTTGAGCTTCTGTTTTGACCATACCCTTTGTACATCAATTAAACCATATCACTTAGATAGGAAAGCATCTTCCATAGATGGTTATCATCATGAGTATGGACCCTGCTCAGCTGGCTAATCATCTGGTCAGATTAATATGTCTTTTTTTTTGAGAAAATAGTACATATAGAGAAGTAAAGAGCCCTTATCATGGTATATTGGCTGAGTTAATGGAAATGATAGGAATATCATAGTGCAATATGATTATGATACGTTGTATCATTTAATCATATTTAACCCTATTATATTAGGGCTTACAATAGCTGCACTGTATAGAAAATCTCCCTGTGGATAGAGAAAAGTTGTTATACAGCCTTACAAAAGGTCTGAGTTATGCATGTCAGATGAACTGTATAACTATATACTGTTTAAGAATTGTGATCTTATAAAAATGTTGGGCTACCAAAGCCGGATCGGATAAAAGAGGTCATAATGTAAATATCCACGTCTTATCAGTAGCAAGGATTTTGTGATCACTGACGTAAATAACATTGGGAATCAATGAGACTGTAATGATGGTTGGGATGTGGTTTTTGTACCATCCAAGCATGGTATGATTGTAGATGGGTTGTGATTTATGGATAGTGCTATATTCAGATTTATCATTTTTTATATCACTGCAAAGTTTAAGATGATCTTGACCTGAATATAATGCTATCATTGTACTTGGAGTGTTTCATGTGTGTGCAAGTCAGAATTAAATAAGATTTTGATCTCACTGGACACAAGTATGTAGGCAGTTCTGTAGCAGAGGAAGTCAGACGAAACCAAGTCAGCAGTTTCGTGTAGTTGGAACAGGCCTAGGCTTTGATTCCTTGGGGTCTTGCTTGTACTCATTTTTAAATGTAGGAGATCTAAGTTAATATTGTGATTTATTAAATTTTTTGAACATCTGCCACTATGGTATCGATGGAAGGCTAAACTTTTGTAATTATCTTTCTTTCTGAAACCTTGTATTCCAAGATTGAAAAATCTTCTTTTATCTTGAAAGGAACTGTTTTACTGCACGTGGCTTGTGAGATTGTGCCAATATTTATGAGTTGCAAGGTACTAGACTTGCTGGTACTTATTCTTCCTTCATAGTTTAAGTATTGGTGAGCAAACCATGATGGCCAGAATTCTTTCGACAATATGAAAGTCTGGTAAGTTCTCTTTCTGAGAAAGAAAATGGTATGATGATTACCTTCTAACCTTGATATGTTTCTATATAACTTGATATCACAAACTAATAATAATCTACTGTTGTGATAGGAGTGGAAGGATTCTTGGAATTACGACCCATGAAAGGAACATTAGTTCTCATGGACAGTGAAGTACTACTAAACATGTTTTTGTGGCATGAACTAGATATATTTTCTGTCAAGAAATGTAAAGGAATAATAAATCCTTACTCTGTTATGATGAATTCTTATGGGTAAGGTGTTAAGTGCTATAAGTTTAAGTGCTGTTGAAAAAGGTTTCAGATAAGTCTGTATAATATGCTTAGCCAAGCATTGATGCTGCATAAAGGCATTCTATGTAAATCTTTTGGTTGAAGTGGGTATTATAGCCCTGGAAAGTTATCATAGAAGGATAAAGTGATTTACGAGTTAAACACTTAACCTGAAAAAGGAATCTATAATGAATGTTGATTATCTTTAAGGGGAACTTAATGATCTGATTTGTGTTGTGTACCACTGATAGACCTTAATACAATAATATGCAGGGATTTAAAATAGAATTGTTTGTGTACTTTCAAGGAAAAACAAACAAGTGTTTTTGTTAGAATCAAAAGCATGTGTGAGGATAATGATTGAGAAGAATGTAAGGTGAGCAAACGTGAACTTAGAGTTCAAAAATCGCATACTCCCTCCTACGTGAACCTGGTTGAAGAGAGCTAGTCAGTTTGAAGGTAAATTATGTTTTAAAATGGAGATCCATATGATGGATAGATTTAGTAAGGAATTTAACAATTTATTATTAAGGGTGAGTAAATCAATGTAATCTAAACTACTCTAATGGATTGCTTGTGTTCCTTCTCATATTGATTATGAGTGTGGTTAAACATCATGATTCAGAATGGGATAAAATATCACCACTAATCATGTGTACGTTCAACACACTCCAAGCAGGACACTAAATTGTCCATTGCATACACTTTTCAAATTTGTATAAAAGCATCAAGAAGGCTTAAACCCACTTAAGACAATTCACAGTCTTATACAAATTGGAAAAGAGTATGAGCTGAACCATTAGAGTATAAGTGTAGTATGCCGAATATACACACCATTAGGTGTAAACCTTTATCTTAAATTTGATCACAAGAGTTTTTATGAGTCATTAGTTAGGTTTGAGTACTAAATCAATTAAAAAAAAAAACTAGTCCCATTCTTAAGGCTTGTGAGACTCCACTCATCTCTCCGAGTTTTGAAGTAATTCCTAACAAAGTGCCCTACTTTGCATGATCCATCATTCCTTTCAATGTTCAATTATTCCTTAATGCTAAAATGTACCAATGATAATTCTACTTTTAGTATTGATGTCTTCTTATTCTTCTCATCCTTGCTGCTGTCATAAGAGGCCGATAAAGACTTCGATTTATTTTTCAGAGTGGAATCTATCACAAATAAACCCTTATTTTCGTTCTTATCATTCTCTGTATGGTCAAGTCCTTTCCAGTGCCTAAATATCATCCTCAAGAGGATATGCAAAAGGTCCACACATACCAAGTCTACCAGTTTTTATCCAACCCTCCAAAGCAACATGAAGTTATTGGCTTTTGATTGTTTCTTAGTTGCACTAGCCTTAAAATAAGTAGAGCCATCATTAGCAGCCAAAACATCATATGCTATATCAGAATCATCATGGCCATCATTGATGGAAGCATCAGCAAGATTAATAGGACTATCATCATCATGAGAAGCATACTCATCAAACAATCTAAGAATTATCAACAATAGTTTCTAGAAGATCATTAGCAGAAGTTGATACATCCCCAACATCGAGTTTAGTAGAAATAGAAGCATCAACACCATAAAAATCAGTATTAGTACAAGCATCCTTATCATCAAAAACAGTAGAAGTTGAAGAATCCTCATCATTAGAATCAACAGGAAAAGGATTTGGATTTGCTTTAACAAACTTCACCAGAAGGCATTCATTGAGTGTCCTCAAATGCTTATACCCCACACTAGACGGGACCCACCATCATCTCCATTAGACATTAAAATCACCCATCTCAAAAAAAATTGTGAGTCTCTTTCATTCTTCAAATCAGGAACATGACGAGGATGATGAATGTCAATATAACCAATTATGATTGCTGCTAAGCCGTACTTATAATCAAGAAACACATTTCTTTTAGTAAGAATTTCACATGAGCCTTCAACAACCATCCACAAGTATTTTTCCATGAGTCCAATCTCCATAGCCTCATTGTCTATAACTTGGTCCCATAAGAATCAGAAGATCAGAGGATTACCTTTGGCATACATCTTCAAACATCTCCATGACTCGCACAAGCCCTTCCCAACCAATTGTAACCAAAAACAAAATTAAGCATAACAGTGAGAATTTCAAATTTTCCAGCAAAATCTCCCAAAAATGCCTGAATTTGTATTGAAACAGTACCTCTCAACACATTCCAAAACAATCATATATTCATAGATGCATTTCTAATCTTGAAAGGATTTGAAGTTATTTCTAAAACCCTACCTGAAAAATATAGAGAAACAATGGAAATAATAGTGTTCCATGGGGACACATCCCCCTGAAAAAAACACCCGCACCCGAGACGGGAGATGCTTGGGAAATGTCCCTCTGTTGTCCCCCCGCCGTCTCCAACTTTCTCCACCATTTCCGAGAAGTCTCCTCCTCGAGGGAAACGTTTTCTGGTTGTTTCTGCCAGGGAGACTCTAGGGAAACTTCTGGGAGACTTCCAAACGTCCCCTCGACCCCAAGGAAACTTTTGGGAGACTGCTAGGTGTGTAGATTTTTAATATTTTATTTTATTTGTATTTTTCAATTTACCCTAGGGCTTGTGCAGCTCCAGCGATTTACACTGTACAGTATGCAAAATTTGGAAGTAGTGGCAAGGCACGTGAGTTGCCTGATTGAATGCCTCAAAGAGCCATCATCTCATGGAATGCAATGACGCAGGTAATGACTGAATTCCCATGTAGAGTGGAGACAGTTAACATGTTTGGTTTGTAAACCAAGTGTTTGGATAGAATTGTAGCCAAACTATATGCTAAGTGCTTCAATATTTGGGATATCTTTCCACTCCAAATATCTTGCATATATCCTCCAACATCAAACATACATCTTGTAGGAACCTAATTTGGTCTTACATAGATGTTAAAAACTTAAAACCAATGTTAATCTATTATCTTTAAAAACATTGTAACATATATTTGAAATCAAGAATACTTTTGGATGCAACTTAGACTTCTACAGTTATATAATTATATTGTTATACATCTTTTTATAACTATTTTTTCAAGTACTATATGTATTTCAGCACTGCCCCCTCGCTGCCCCCCCTCTGTCATCCCCACGTTGCCCCCCTATCGCCCCCAAACTTAGACCCCTCGTCTCTTGTCCCCGAAATGCGTCCCTCGTCGTCCCCCCGTCCCTATCCTCGAAACTCCGTGGAACACTGGGAAATAACTAATTTTGGCAGTTGCTTTAGGGGAGAGAAACCCTAAAATGTCTCCAAAAAATGCATCCAACCCCCAAATAAACTAAGTCTAGAAAACGTAGATCATGCACGCACAACGGTGAACGCAATCAACACATTAGCAATGGCGACTGACGTAGTCGACAAACACGTGAATGGCTGGTGTTGGTGTTGCACGTGGACGGCGAACACAATTGACGAACGGTGAACGCGAAGCACAAGAATAGTGAAAATCATCGAAAAATGGTTGTCTAGAGCACAAAAGCACCCTGTTGGCCAGGGGCGCCCAAGGTTTTAGGCAGTCAGAAGTGCTTTAAAGGTTTGCAGCTGCAAACAATTTCTTTCCAGATTTGAACAGGCTACCCAACGAATTCATCAGCCAATCCAGAGGAGTCATTAAATGCCGCAGAATGCAAATCGAGTGAATACACGCCCAAGATTTCAAGAGTCACAAGGAAAAGTTGAGTGTTCTTCAAACTCAATATTTAGGCAAGTCACGTAGAAGGTGATGATAAGAACGTATCCAAATATGTCATCAGGTTGTGCATCTCAATTTAGGATGAGATATGTTTGCAGCAAGTGCATTCCCTCAAGGAAGCCTATCAATTAGCACTCTTGCAAAAAAAAGTTGTCCCAAAGACAACAGAGGGTGTGCAGTAAGAGTAGGGACAAAAAGAGAAAACGAGGTGCTATGATAATGGAAATTGCATACCCGACAATTCTTTTTTTCTGTTTTGACTCTATTTTAGCCCCTTTCCCATTTTATGTGTTTTTTACCCTATTTTGGCTCCCTTTCCTTTCATAAGTCTTATTTATCTTTCTTAAGCCATTCCTATCCCTTTCCCTATATGTCTTTCCCTTTCATTTAATGTTTCTCCCCTTCATTCAATGTCTTTTCCTTCTCTTCATGACCCTCTTACCTTTTCTTCCAATCACTTGATCAGATTATTAAATGCTATTCTTATCTCTCATGTGTGCCCAACCCTATTCTTTTCATCCTCAAATTTTGCATTTCATAACCCATCATGACCCATAACCACCACCCTTAGATGACCCCCTTCAACCTTAGAATTTTCTCAAAATTTGGACCTTCTAGGGCTGAAAGACATCTCTCACAATTATACACCCAAGGTGGCAGCGATGTCTTTTCACCCTCTTGCCTCCTAAATTTAATGATAGATACATTTAATGATGGTGGTTTGGGATTGCTATGTTTTCTTGCTAACCCCCTACCAAAATCTATACATAAGGCCTATCTTTCTCTCATTTTAACACAGGAATTGCCAAATCTATTCTTGTTCTCTATATTGCATCAATTTCTTCTAAAGGAGTGACTTTTCTACAATGCGTCAAACATTCCAGCAGTGTTATAGCTATCATCCTAAGCTCTGCAATAACTTTTTGGAGGCTCCTAGACATTGCCACAAGCAATTCTTCTTCACTAGGTGATTATTTACATTGTTTTTCACTAAGTGAGAAGTTCTTTCTTCCAACTCCATTGGGGTTCACCCAATTTTCCCCTAATGCTGTATTTTCTCCCTCTTCTACCTTCCATTTTTCATCAAATCCATTCCTCCTCCTTTTCATATCTATTTGATACCTCTTTTCTATCTCCCACCCTCTTTTTTCTTTTCCAAACCCTAGTTTTCCCTAGCTTCCATTTAATTCCCAATTTCCTCTTTAGATTTTACCCATTTCTCCCTAATTCACTATTTCCCACCCCTTGTCTCAGCCCTCTTCACATCCATATCAATTTCCTTTCATCATTTGTTATTCCAGTTGTCTTTTTTGTCTCTCCATCTCACTGTTTTAAGCCTTGTTTCCTCGTTTACATTTACCATTGCTCATTAGAGTTGCATTATCTATACTTAAACTCGTTTATATTATTATCATAGATCTGATTTTTGTTTATTTGTCATCATATTGCCAAGTGGATTTATGCTTAAAATCCCACAAGAAGACTGACCGAGGCAGACTCCCCCTTAGCCACTTTGTTTTGCAAGGCCTTTTGCATAGGTTTTGTGTTTGCACGTGAAATACAAGAAACTCAGTGAAGAATCTCCATGGGTGCCAGAAGACAAAAGTGCTAGATATCACTTAACGAAGCCCTCTGCAAAATTTTAGGTCCTTCTATACTGTGGACTAGGTCACCACCATTGGACCAGTTTGTCTTGTCACCCGGGGCACTAGGAGAGGACCAAGCTGTCACCTAGGGCATCACTACCTCTAATGGTCTTGTCCTTGCAACTTTTCACATTCAGATTTCTCCGGAAAATGTCAAACAATGGTTTGACCTCAAATCCATAGATAAAACATCAAAAAACCAGGTGAAACCTTTCCTTTTTCTCCATTTTTCATCACTTTGATTAAGTACATTTGCATATTATTTTTTGTTCATTTCATATGCGTCCACTTCTGTGAACCCTCTAAATAGAATTATAGACCTCTCAGCAAAGTTTCAAATCTACACCAGGCCACCACCTCTAGACCCAGCTATCAGGTTTCAGGTGTAAAGATTGGACCAAGCTGTTACCCACGGCATCCCTATACCTAGCAGTAATATCCCCATGTTCAGAAACTACTAAGACTTTTCCACTATGGTCACTTTTTTCTAACAGGTGCATCTGGGTCAGCTTTCTCTATTTTTTTCCTTTGTTTCGTGTGCGAGCTTGTACCACTCAAATACTGTGAGATTTTTAATAAGGATGTGCTTTAAGCACTAGCACAGAGCTTTGGAAGAGCTTGCTATGATATTTGTTTCTCAAGCCTCATACTTACAATTGTATGTAAAAGATTCAGTTGTCCACAAAGATGCACTGGCTGTAGGCTGAGTTCATTGAGGGGTTTTCTGACAGCAGAAAGATTTATTGAGATATATCCATTAAATATACTAAGCATCATAAATCTGATACTTTCCTGTTATTTTGTATGTGTGCTTGCCATCGTTCTAAATTTGTTTGTGAAAATTATAACTTTGTGCTAAGCACACAGGGGCTTGAATTGCGTTCTTGGACAGTTTAGGTGTCAATGGATCAAGAGCCATTACACTCTTTCATTATGTATATATGTAGTTTGGAGTAAGAGGGCTCTATCTTTGATATTCCTGACTAGTTCTCCTTATGATTGATTATCAAAGTTACTAATTATCAAAATATAATTGATATTGATAGTAGAATAGTTTCTAAGTCTCCGATGAAGGGGAAAAAATAACAACAAATAAATAGTCACTGTTTTTTGATAGTTAAACTATAACACACCCTACAATTAACTCAACGTGAGAGATTGCATCATCAAACTTAGAGCACCTTTCAGCTAAGAAGCCATGTTAGAGAGTTCCACCAAAATTTGTATGGTACTTGTACCCAAGCCACCTTTCAGCTTAGAGGCCATGTCAGAGGGATTTCTGTTCTGCCAAAATTCATCTTGGACTTGCACCTTGCCTCATCTAAGTGCGGCCCACTTTAACACAACGACAATACCCAGCTGGATTTGAACACAGGTTACAACATGGCAATTGTTTTGCCTTGCCACTGGACCATGGACCAGAATAAAACAAATAACTAATAATTACACTTAACCTCATCATGATATTTTAATGATTGCTCGTCTTTCCAATTTATTTTCCAGATACGAGAAGCACCATTCCACAGATGCAAGTTTCGCTATTCCTCTAGCAGAAGGAGGCTTGTCTTACAAACGTTAAAACCCAAAAAAGGACAACAATTTTTATATTGGTGAAAGCAATGATTCATTGGAAACATTTATGTTGAAACCTAAACGTATCTCACAAAATTAAGTCCAGTAGATGAAGAAACTAGTAAATATTTTTCACTATACCAAATTACTAGTCCAAAAAACATTGATGGGTGAAAGCATTGCTATTTTCTGTTTGTTAATTGTAGTCAAGTTCTTGTGCTATGGGAAAATTACTAGTCTAGAAGTCCTCACAAGTTTTTCATTATTCAAAAGTAAACCTACGAATGATATGGTCTTGGTAATTATTTTGTGTTCACCGGGATAGGGTGACACAATGAAGATGTCTCCAAAGGTTACATTCGAAGGGATCTTCCATCATTTGTCCCCTCCATTCTTGTATCTCCTATGATGACCAGTTATTTCAGTTTGCAACATTCTATTTTAAGATGGAGAGACATTCCTAGGTCCAGTGCTCCTCTAGATTTTCCTTCCACGGTGGACAGAATCTCTCTTTGGAAAACAACTCCATTTGTAGTTCAACTCCAAATTTCAACTTCTCAATAGGTGGATCTAGTGATGTTCTTGTATGGACCATTTTTCCTGAACACTATATCACTGTCTGCAATATTCCCACTTCTAAAAAAATTTACAATATTCCCAGTTCAAAAAAAAAGGTCTATATTTAGATTTTTCAATGTTACTGAAGCTTTCCAGTGCCAATCTTAGTTTTTTCTTGCCTTTGGGGTTCAATACAGTATAGACAACCAATTTTCCTTCTCTCATAATGTACTCTTTAACAAACAGCATTGTGCATAGAAAACATTAGAACTAACAATGCATCAAAAAAACATTGCAAAAGCAATCAAAATCTAGAAACAAATACAACACATATGCACCTGAGAAGATCAAAACATTACAGCATTGGGATCGTTTTCTCAATAAGTGACAAGTGTTTCATAAATTACCACAAATATCACATTAAGTTACATAAAAGAAAAACCTCTAATGCAATATTTCTAGGCTACAATTGAAATCCAATAACAATATATATAAAGTTTTCATCAGAGATATCCTTGTCCATCAACATACAGAACTGACTACAGGAAACATAGGATAATACAAATTTGAAAATTTCCAGTGATTTCAACAAGGTTACCTTGCTTCATCTTTTGCCCCATGGAATTCTTATTATACTAGAATAATTTTGATGAATTCAGATAGTCTCCTGTGGCAATTAAAAGTAAAATTAGAATAGGTTCAACAATGAATATTTTAGCTATAACTCAAATAAAATCACAATTTCTTCTGCCCATTATAACCCACAAACAAGACCATTTCAAAATGCAAATATACTGAGCATGTAAATGCAGTTAATTTTAAAGCCATTTCCTGTAAAGCATCAAAAGGCTTTCTACAATCTAAAGATGACAAAAGATTGCATGACATTCTAGTTATATTCGCTTTAAAGACAAATTTGACAAAGTTTTATGATATAATGAGTTCAATATTCATTTATATTTAACAATAGAACATCACTAAAAAAGTATCCATAGATGGATGGAATTTTTTAGAAACAACCAATTTTAAATGCTGTTTTCAAATCCCATAATCATAGTTTTAAATAAACGCTATGAGCAACGCCATCATTTGTAAAATAAAGGAGGGTGTCTATATCACACAGCAAAATATTGAGCATGCCAACAACTTAAGTAAAAGAATGGTCATTCACTGTGTCTCTGATCAACACCCATACTACATTTGGGAAAAAATCCACGTTATTTAATCATTAAATGTCATTTGTCAGGGTTCTTAGGAAAGCTCAGCTTGTATGTTCACCTTCTTCCTCAAAAAGTACAACCATCAAAGTGATTTTAATGTCTTGGAAGGTGGCTGAAAAGCACCATGAATCATCTATATGCTTAAGTTAATAGAAATAGAATTACTTCAAACTTCAACTAATATATAAAGTAGTTTTGAATGCCTGGAAAGAAATTTCAAAACCTTCGTATATCATTTGCTTAAGGGAAGTATTGAAATAACATCAACTTTCTAATCGTGTAACATACCAAATGTTTTTGACTATAGTTGACAAGCAGTAAAAAGTCCAGCTATTTGAAGGCCAGTGCAAATCACAGAATCAACTTTGCAAAAACACAGTACATGTTTATAGAAAGCAATTCAACTTTGCATTTTATAGATCCCAGAATTAAAATTCTTCAAAATCTAAGCTGCATTGTAAATTTTGTTTCAAAGATGCCAAACTTGCTATAAAACATGGTCACCAAAGATCCCAGAATTAGCATTCTCCAAAATCTAAGCTTCATTGTCAATTTTGTTTCAAAGATGTCATACTTGCCATAAAAAACGATCACCAACTAAATTCCAAAACTGACAGAATCATCACAATTACCCTTGCCTATGTAAAAACCAACGGTTATGTAGCAATTGAAAAAACCGAGCATCTTTACATTATTTACTAAAAGTCATTGGTGGGGACAAATATTATCCTTAGTGGCATCAACTATGATTTATTATTTTTTTAAATGGTATGGTTTATTTAGTTCATTATTTTCAACTAGAGTTGTAGCTCAAGGTCATAACCAGTAGCTCTTTGCAGAAAATAAGACTAGCCTTGATTGAAAGCATATATAAATCTTCCTAGACAAAAGTTGACTTTTAAGTCATGTTGAAAACTCCTAAAGCTGCATTCTCTAGACTGAAGAACATTCTTAAATAGGCTTTAAAAGACATATTGATAGATGCCAAAAACCTGTATAGCACTTTGTGCCACCCTTCCTATCATACCATTGCATTTCTCTTCATGTTCTGATTACAGCAATTTTACTTTCCTACAACACTCAGAGATATTTTGTGCTCTTTAGTCATCCGTAGACATGACTTATTCTAATGTATAGAATATGTCCTTATAGAATTTATCAAGGTTTAGAAGAATTGTACTAGAATAGCAACAACAGTCATGTAATTTAGTTACAGAAAGTTTTTATGAATCTTCAACAGAAACTTACTAATCCCATAATTTGAAAAAATTATTAAAAGGCTATCATGTTCTTCAAAAGATCTTCAACTAATTTGTTGTTAACAAAGGCGATTCAACAATTAAAGGGATGCAATTGATTTATAATTTTATTAAACTAAACTAGGTTAGGAAATTATGTGTGTATCTGTATGTATTACCAGTTATTTAATGTCTTGTGTTATTAGATGAGAGGTTATATAGTGAAGCTCATATGATTGTAAGAATCTTTGAAAAAACATTGTAATTGGTTTGGCTCTAATAGAATGGATATTCAGAGTGAATCATTAAACTAAACTGCATTAGGACATCATATGTAAATGTGAGTATTCACTATAGTTAAACAAGGCCCCCTTATGTGCATATTCTTGCTCGATAAGAATGCAATGCATGCCTAGTATATTGTCACTCTAGAGGGATTGATTTCATTAAAAAGTTCTAGGTTCTCTTTTCCTCCGAATGTGATTAGATCCTTGGAAAACGAACAAAAAGTAGACATTAGTAACAATAAAAAAGAAATCCTGCTGCATTGAATGTGAAATTTATTCTTCTCTCGGTTGTGTCTGAAATCTCTATGTAGACATAAATTAATAAAGATAATTTGAGAACCTTCTTTCCTACAGTCTTGTTTGATTTACAACATTGGTGAAGGAATAGTGTAAAAACTCAAACTTTAACTAGAATTTTAAAAAATTGCATAACACAAGGAAAAGTGAAAGTTACACACTTGTTTTTTGGGTGATGTAAAATTGTTCAACCCCTAAGATGCTCTTGTATCAAAAACAATGAGGTGTTTAGACAGTTTGCAAGAGATCTTAAGAACTGAATAAGTTGGATTCATGTTGTTTGTGTGCCCAAGAGGTCTAAGATTTGTATTGCAATTGGAGATAGTGTTTGAGTAATTTGGCTCCCATTTTGCTGGAGTTTTCTCCAAAAATTTAGGTTCTGTACGGTAAATATTTGATTGTCTTTAATTGTGTGATTGCTTACTCTTATTTCCTTGCAGTTATGAGATTAATACATTGCTTAGAGAGTTCAGTCGCATATGTTCTTCATTTAGTCCACAAGTTGATGACTATTGTATGGTCTAAAAATCATATTATGGATCAAAGTAAACCCCTCCTTAGAGGTAGACCCTAGTTGTTGAAAGTGCAAAACACTATAAGAGATAGTTCTTCCTATTGGAGATTGTAATCTTGACATGCACTTCTTTCCTATGGTTCCCATTGAGTTACCTTTTCTCTTGTTTTGGTATCTTAAGCCTGTTATAGGGCTTATACGTGTTATAACTCATTAAGTGACATACATGTGTAAGATTAAAATTATACTGTACTGGGACATGTGCCTTAACTAAGTCAGCCCATTCTCTTTTCACATGTAGTAATGGTGCATAGAATCTATGGATAGAGGCACCCTCACTATTTCATTCATCTTGATTTGATCATTTCTTTGTTCAAATGTTTTGGTGCCTAGGGGCATCAAGGGTTTCCCTCCAAGGTTCTCATGTTGGAGACCAAGGTTCAAATCCCCCAAAGTGACATCTTAGCACTTGTAGGCATGCTAGAGTAGCATTCCTGCTACAACTGAAGCAGTATCCCAGCTGAAAGGAAAAGTAGTACCCCCCACAAGTGACATAACAGCTAGAGCAAGAGGAGTTGGAGATGCTAGAAGAGTAAAAGAGGAGTAGGAGGAAGAGGAGCTAGAAGGGCAAAGAGGAGTAGGAGGAAGAGGAGCTAGAAGGGCAAAGAGGTTGAGAAATAGTCTCGTAGGAAGAGCAAGAAGGTTGGTGATGCAATGGAGTAGGAGGATCTAGAGGTGTGGTAGTCCCGCAGAAGGAGCAGGAGGAGTTGATGGTGTAGTGGAGTAGGAGAATCTGGATGTGTAGTAGTCCCACAAGAGGAGGAACACGTGGAGCAAAGCGGTTGTGCCATAGTCTCACAAGATGAGTTTGAGATGCAGTAGTCCTACAAGAAGAGTAGGAATTGGTAGTGCAATGGAGTAGTCTAGTAGACCCGCAAGAGAAGATGGTAAGAGCAGTAGTCCCACTGGAGGAGCTAGTAGAGTGGTATAACTACAGGTGAAGCAATTGATAGAGCGGTAGCCCCACAAGTTAAATTGTAAGTGCAATGGTATCCCTACTAGTAGAGCATTAATTACAGTGGTATCCTCGCAAATTGAATTGTATAGGATGTGGGTCCCATGACCAAACCCTCACTATATGATCTAAAAAAAATGGCTTTGGCCTAAGGGCATCACCATATGTATTCATGTTCTTCTCTTCATTTTTGACAATTTCATTGTGTAATTTGAGTTGAGCAACATCATTTCAGTCTTGTTACATATGGTTATCAATTATTTCATGGTATCAAAGAAAATTTATTCATAACAGCGGACAATGATAGGGCAGCAATGCAACAAGATAAAATCCTTATTGAAATGAATGCAAGCATGAGGTATCAGATGTCCACTTTCTGAAGACTAAGGGTGAAATCCCTCTCGTTCAAAAGGGCTTCCTTAAGTCTTCAAAGCCAAATGTAAAGGTTCTCAATGAAGTTCAAAAGACACAACCTAGAGGGGGGTTCATTGAAGGTAATGTTTTTATGGAATGCAAAAATCCCTCAAACCCCTTTTGCTTTTGCAGGGATTTTTACAAGCAGCAGATTCAACAAATAAAGGTATTCTAAGATTCTTTCACTTGTTCTAGTGGATAAGCCTCTTGCATAGGAAGGGGTTACGAATATTTGGCAGCAGATCAGCCAAGGTGATTTTGCTTGGCTATTGATGATGGGGGCAGACCAACAGATTGCAGAGCACCTGAGCCATTGTCAAAGAATCTGCAATCTTCTGATGAATCGGATCAATCTGATTTTGTGGCCCCTTCCTTTAGGTTCATCCCTTTCAAATTGACTACAGAATCCATGATCTTGATCCTCCTGGAAAAAAGTATCTACCAGATTTCTGAGGAGATGGATAAGAGATCTCTTGTTTGTAGATTTCTTGGAAGAAGGCTCAAGGTAGCTTAGATTATCCAGCGAATGGGGAAATATTGGAGCAGTTTGAGTGCCCCACTTTGTCTCTATTATCCAAGTGTTTCTTTCCATGTTCTTTTTCAATCAGCAGAGGAGCAAGATTTTGTCTAGAAAAATGGACCTTCATTCTGTGGCAGAATCAGTTTGTATATATGCCCTTGAAAACCCTTCTTTGATCTTAAGATTGAAACTATCATTCGACCTCACATGTGGACCCATTTTTACAGGCTTCCACCGGTTTTAAAAAATGCTAAAATGATACAATTATTGGCAAAAATGATTGGTAATTTTGTTACAGTAGATCCAAAGATGGATGGGTTCTAGAACAATCTTGCTGTGTTTATGTAGACATTTCTAAGCCTGTTAATCATTCCAATCAGATCTTGTCTTTGAATGGACCTTGGCTTCAAAAAGTGGATTTTGAGGGTCTAACTTTTAGATGCTTTTGTTGCAATAAGATTGGGCATAGGAATGTTGAGTGCCCTTCTTTGAAGATGTTCAGTTCCTGTTTGGTTCAGTTCCAGACATGGATTTCAAAAGTAGGAAAACTAGATGAGGATTTTGTGTGGAGAGGCCATGGTTGCTTCATGGCAACTCATGAGGAAGGAATGATCAGCCCTACTCAAGCTACTTACAGAGAGATCTTGGGGATTATAGTGGCTCTGACCTATGTTTCCGCTACACCCATTTGTGGTGAGGTTGCACTACAAGACTTTGAAATTCTGCAGGTGTATGAACAAGAGAATGAAGTGGTCTTAAGCTTGTCTCTAAATGGTGGCACTTTGATTTCAGATGATGATGATTTGTTGCTTCAAGATCATTCTCCATCTTTGGATGTTTTGGAGAGCTTTGGGGGCCTCTTTCCCCTGGAAAAGGTGTTTCTCTCTGAGGACAAACCTGAGAAGCGTAAAGGGTGGAAAACCAAAGTTGAAAGATTGTAGATGAAAGCTCTGGAAGTAATCAGCAAAGGTTCACAATGGAACTTGGAGGCTCTTTTATCCCTCAAGGGTAGGAGATTGGTCACTATTCTATCTTGATGAGGAGTTTCTTGAGTTTGTAGAATGTGTTAGGAATTAGTGCATGTCTTAGTATAGTTAGTAGGTTAAATAAAAATTAAATGTCAGTTAAATAAATTAACATTACAAATGTGGCAGTGTAAAAAAATGTTTTTAAGTTAGTTGTTGGGAAGTTTCTCGTATGAAGTTAATTGGTTTAGTTAGTACAGGAATCAATGGCTTTATAAGCCAATACATGTAATCATCTCAAGTGTGTGATGGTGACTGATCAAAATTGTTTTCGAGAGTAATCTCAAACCATTTCATTAGGATGTGCTTTTGAAAGTTTTGCTATGTCCTCCTCTATGTGGCAGGATTGATTATAGCGCATCCATTGTTTTGTGGAATTAGGACATTATTTAGATATTTCCTGTTGGGGAAGTGGTGTTAGTTTTGGCAGGCCAGGCAGTTTTGATTGTTTCTTTTGAGTGTTTCAGTTATGTTGGATTCATTGATAATGTTTCATAGGTTTTCTGAATGTTATAGAGACACTCTTCTATTTAAAGGGCCAGGGCATCAATGAATCCCTCAACTCACCAATTAAAAGAAAAACATAACTCCATTCCTGTTACATAAGGTTATCAAATTCTTCATGGTATCAGAAGAAATTTCTTATAAGAGGCAAACTCTGTGTTGCTGAAATGACGAAACACTATAAGAGGTACTGCTTCCAACTGAGTAATTGATAAGAGTTATTGAGACATTGTCATACAGTTGAAGGTCAGCTATGTGGTTATAATGAGGATAACTGTCCTATTGATAATTTCAGATGAAAAAATTGTAATGCAGTGTCAGTAATGGTAAGTCATCTTGGAGTGCCCTGGGAACAGAAAATTTTCTGGCATTTTGCATGTATTGGGGAGATAAAGCCTTAGATGGTTTCTCACTCCTTATTTGGAAGAGTATGTGCAACTAAATAAACTTCAAGAAAATGGGGAAAACGCTCAAAAAATATCTGCAATCAAACAATCTCAAACAGCTCAGTTATAAGGGTGTTTTTACTTCATGGGGATTTTTGTATATGGAGGTTCGTTTTTTATAGTGGAGTTCTCTCCCATTTGCAACACTTGGGATAAATAATCTGGTTAATTCAAATGCATGTCTTGGTTTGGATAGAAATATCAACTACTTATGCTGTCCCAATAAACCAGGATAAGGTAAGTCTAATATTTTGGTTCTGTACATAGGCAGTCATACTGCTTTTAAAAGGTAGGATTTTTTATGCTTAACAGAAGCATAAGCCCCGCTTTTTCAATTACAGTATTATTAACCTCATAAAAAAAAGATCATCTCCAAGAGAATTTAAAAACACTCAGTGCCAGTTATGATGATGGGAATAATACTGAAATTTTATAACCCAAAAAAGAGAAGGATGCTTCCTATTGTTTTGCTCCTGGCTTAAAGATTGCGTTCGTTGGCAAATAGTAGAAACTTTAGCAGATTGATAATTTTGTAGATATGGATAACCCCTTTGATTTGGTGAAGTTGCAAGTCCAATTCAATTTATAATTTTATACAGCTAGAATGAGCTAAAATTCAATCCCTTCCTTTTTAACTCTTCTTGTATTTCTGATAAAATCACAGTTCCTATGAAATTTTGAGTCAATGGCAGTTTTTGGTAAGACTGGAGAGTTTAATCAACAGCTTCAATGTTCTATGTAAGCTCTTAGGAGTTTAACACTGGTTGGCATAGTCATTGTATGTATCTTCTTCCTAAAATAAACAAGTGCTTCATGGAATACAGTATAGTAATGATTGTAAATAGTTATAACCAACTTGAAGAAATGGAATAGGGCATTGCCCAGGCAATAATAAGGAAAATATTGGAAGGAACAAAGAAAGAAAGAATCATTATGTTCACAGATCACCAAATAGGTCAATGGGACTGCAAAAATACAGCTACTTTAGAGTTGACTAATGGAGGGTTCAACATGTCTCCAATGAACCATTAAGAAAAAGAATAAACAGAAAGATTGTTCAGCTAAAGTATGTGAATATGAAAAAATAGCTAATTAGAAAATTACGACTGAAATCAGAAGCATCAGTCACACTACCAATTTGAAGAACGTCTCCCAAAGAAAATCAAACAGCAAAGCGACCAGCTAGCTTGCTATAAAGAGTGCACTGCAGCGTGCTAATGGGAGCTCTTATGTTCGGGTCTTAGCTGGTCCCGGGAAAATCAAAGAGAAAAAGGGAGAAAACTATTCAGACAAAAGCAGAGACAATTACATGTGCAAATCTTCCAGTAATTCCTCAATCCAAAAACACAAGAATAAGAATTCAGCACCAAAATGAAACCAAAAAGTATAATAACTTACTACGAAAATTTAACCAAATACGAAAATTGTTGGAAAAACAATACAGACTTTTGACCCTAAAAGAACAAGTGATAAAGAACGTCTAGGACGTCCCGGGTTCGATTCCTAGCTAGCTCATACAAAATTAACAAACTTAACCGAATTCAACAACAAAAGCAAGCAAACAGCAAGCTCATTATCCCACCCCTGCGCAATTGGGCAGCAGAGCATAGCCATGGAAATTGACACGATATACAGGTTACAAAAACATAACTTTTGTCTATAATCCGAACCAGATGCGAATGAAACAGATTATAAAATCACACAGCTAACATTCAACCCAGGCCAAAAAACCTTTGGCTTACCTGGTTCAACGAAATCTGATGAGGACTTGGAGCCGTCGAAAAAGAAAGCGGAATTTGTCGGCATAAACCTTTTCTAAATATACACACCGACGACATAAAATTAGCGATTCATTTTTTCGTTAACACGGTTTGCCCGTTTTGACCACCTCGAAATTTCCCTTACATAATACTAGACAGAATTTGATACACCGTCCAAACGTAATCAATTGGTCAACAATATCAAGCAAAAATAAACCCCCCCAAAAAAAAATAGAAGGTCAAAATAGAATGGTTAAGTTGTCATGGTAGGTTTGAATCTCCGATCTCAATTGTTTAAAGATATGGATCATTTTAATAGGTTTTGAATTTATTGTAATAGTAGGTTTGAATCACTTCAATTGTTCTACGACTAACAATTATAGAGGGGGTTTGTTGCTCATCAGATAGGTTAGGTGCTTCTTGCCCACAAATAGAGATAGACGGTCAGGGGATCATCAAATAGGCTAGTTGGTCATCAGACAGGACAGGGTAGGATCACATTGTCATACCATATAAGTTAGATTAGATTAGATAAGAGTCATTTCCCAACTATATTTTGTATAGTGCCCCATCTATTCTCTTGTCTAATTAAGACCTTTCAAACGATATCCCAACTAACGCATCCCCTTATCACATATTGATGATGCTTTATAAAATAAGAATTATTTACAGATTGTTTTTTGTTTTTTAACTCCTAAAAAATAAAATCATTTCTTGTATGTAATTAATTAATTAAAGACGTTTACCTAATGATATTTCAAACTTCAAAATTACTTTGCTTCCAAACTTTGAGCTGTCAAGTCGGTGTTAACGGGCCCGCAAGGTACCTAACGGTGGAGTTGGCATTCTGTTAAACAATGGGAAGAATAAAATAATTGAAAACGCTTCTTCATTTAAGTGATGTGAAATCATGGTGCCCTTTAACTTTAAAGCAAAGAAAAAGGGCAGCGTTAACGTTGCTTGTGGGTTTTGAGTTTAGAACTAACCTTCAAGGAAAGGCAAAGGGACACTCTAATTAAAAAGTAGTTTACCAATGGCTGAAAATATTAGATTTGATATATAAGTACAAGGTCTATAATTTAGATTGATCTTTGGGAAAGGACATGAAAATATCCTAGAGTGGTGAGATGGCAGGAATAAGTTCATGACTTATGTGAAAAGCAGCCAGTTGTTTGTTGGACATTGCTTTCAATTATTGTAGAATGCTTCAATTTGGTAGATATGATTTGATTATTTTTAGAGAGAGAGACAAAAACTTAGCAATCATGTCTCCATAAAAAAGCAATCACATCAACATTGCAATATACACGCATAAGATGTGACCCCACTAAAGGTTTTGTAAGAGATTTGAGGAGGAATAAGTGGGAAATGAAAAATTGGATATGGCTCGGTATGGGATGTTATTTCATATATGTGGGAGTTAATTTGAGAGTTAATTTACAGGTTAATAGTAAGATGAAAAATGTTGGGTGGTGTGTATGTTGGGATTGGGTGTCGTCATATTTATTATAATTTATGTAAGTTATATATTTATATGGAAATGGGCATTTCGTCTTATAATTTGTGTTTGATAAGTTATAAATAGTATTTAGTGTCATGTAAGTTGTTTGTTGTTGATTTGACACTTTTAAGGTGTGAAAAGATGTTATTTTGGATAAAAAGTGTGTAAAGAGTGTGAAAAGATGGAGTTAGTGTAGATTGTCGAGTTAGGAGTGCTCTTTGACTAATATGTGAGATTATATTGAAAAGAGGTGGATTCGTCAATGATTTTTGTAGATTTGGGCAATGAAATTACCTATAGTTTTACTATATAATATTAGAGACTATCATTGGTTTCTAATTTTGGACTTGCCTATATATTAGATGTATGTGTTGGTGATAAAGAAGGACGAGAGGCACATGTAGGATAATGCTAATGAGTTGTTGTCAATAGTTTGTCCTTTTATTACTTGTGCTTTTAATTTGGTAGTACGACAATGGATGTATGTTTGGATTGTTGTTAGGGTTTTCACATAGTGGAGTGTAGCTATTAAAGGTATGCGTGTGGGTAGATTAACTCCATGAAGCCAATGGTTTGAGATTTCCTTGTAATCCTCTTGATAAAACATTGTAACTTTATGAATGTATTATAACTATAGAATGCTTAGTTTATGGATTCAACTGTGTGTATTTTTCTGTCGATGTTTCAGATCACACTTAGTGATCCATCATCAGGAAGAGGAAAAAATGATACATGAATGCAGATCAAGACTTATAAAGGGTGAGGAAGATGAGTGGAGGAAAAGAGAAAAAATAAAAAATCAACAAAATGAAGATATACAAAAAAAAAACTTAAGCCAACCAAAAGACAAAAAATAATTAAAACTAAGAAACTAGGCTAAACCACTAGCTAGTGAAAAAAATACAAAGTAAATTAATACTAATAATAAGTATATTATTATTGAATAGTATATTAAATGGTACTTTGGAGGTCGATTTTTTCTTGCAAGGATTTCCAAATATATATCTTGTGATGATCATCTTTAGATCTATAACTTTTTTACATTACTTCTCTCATGGGATTAATTTATGACCTTAGTTTGCATTTACAAGTTTTGTTTATTCAAAAATATTAGAGCTTTGTTTTTTACTTCTTAATACTAATGGGGTCCTAGTAATAGTTCCTTTCATTTGACATCAAAGTCATGGTTTTAGTTGGAGGGTTGTTTCCTTGAGGTATTAATCCATGTTTGAATAGAAGCATTGTGTAGGTGATCTTGATTTTCAAGCATAGTGAATGGAAACACAACAAGATGGAGATTTGTGTTCTAGTTTGGAGAATCTAATAGTATGGTGGTGTATGACATGGAGTTGGTATGTTGGTGAATTAGAAGCTTTTATGAAAACTCCCTAGAGTTTTTGTTGAAAGGTTTTGGAGTTCATCATATAATTACCTAGAGCTCCTAGACAACCCCTAGATGCATGGTGTGGATTCGGGTTAAATTTTGGGTGTACTAATTATATATATATGTCATTTGGAATATGAATTTGGTGTTTTCAAACTTTTGGGCATTTCAAATATGTCAATAAATTCATATTTGCTTGTATGGTTCTTGTTTTTGATAAAGTAAGCAGCATTTACAGGGTGTTGTACCCTTTACACATCAAGCCCCATGGACCAAAAAAGATCAAGTCCAAGTATCAGAAAAAGCTAGCCAAAAAATAGAAACAACCAAAAAATAGCACACCGACCACAAACTAACAATAGAAGCACCAAAATATAGACCAAATAACAACTAACTGGCATTATCCCAGTTCTTTGACAGGAGGTCCATAGTATCATCCTCAACCCACTCTTGATTCTCATATGTATTATTTCTCTCCAACTCATATTTAATCACCGCGAACAGAGTGTTGGTGACGAAATGGACCAGCTTCACAGTGAAGCGGGTCAGGCCCCTAAATCTCTTATCCATCTTGTCCATTCTTTCTTTTAGCACACAACGCTCCTCTCCCTCGTCAGCGACCTTCAGGTCCTCAACATGCTCAACATCCTATGGGTGCGAAGACTAAGAGGTCGAGTTCTCTTTCGGCTCTTTGTTGTTGTTAGGGATGGTGTGGGGTCCTTTCACATTTTCCTCCTCTTCCTCCTCAGAAATATCCTCCTCCTTATAGTCTTTACTATCCAACTGCTCCTCCTCCAAGTCCACAACCACCTGTCTTTTTTTGTTGTTTTTTGCCAATCTCCCAGACCTCCGAATAGTGGTCTCTCCACCAGTCATAACCGTCGCCTCCACCACCGTGTCACCCTTGGAATCCTTCCCCACAACATTTTTTCCTCTGCCCTCTTTCACTATAGGCTCCATTAAGCCATTTTTTTTATCTTTGCCCTTTTTCTTCAGTGTGGCTTTGTAAGCAGTTTTGGCCGAAGTAGCCTTGAGCTCACACAGACTGGCTGCAACACTTATCTGAGTGTTACCCGCATTTCCTTTGAGTTTTTTAGTAGCATGCTTGGGTTTAGGATTATCAGTAGCACTCAAATGGGGTTTTTGAATGGGGCTTTTAGACTCAACAGGGGAGATGTTAGCAACAGTGAGAGGTTCGACTTCCTCCACATGAACAACAGAAATGGGCTTAGGTGGGAATAAAGTGAGGTGGAAATGATAGAGCCTCATAATAAGCCCTTGGTGGAGAGGTAGAGGAGGGATAACTTCCGAGTTTAGGCTAGCAGTTTCCTTGCATTTTTCCACTGAACTTTCCAAATCCATAAGCAAAAAGAATGAAAAACATAACAAAACTTTGTGCCTAAGATGATTCAATAGAGGGAAGTGGTAGAAAAAGTAGGTTTTAAATCTACCTTCAAGCATCACGTATTTCATGAGGGCAAAACAAACTTGGTCCCAGGGTTGCGGAAGGGCCTCTTGTTCGAAACCCGACCGGTTGTGGACTAGCGCCTCACTCCCCACAAAGAACGTGTTCATGTTGTCATTATCCCGGGTCCTAGTGTGTTTCAAATACTTTTTCCCCATGCTCTGCATCCTAGTAGCCTACGCAATCACATCTTCACTAACTTCAAATGATATTCCTCCCAGCGTCACTCTCTGATCCTTCCAGGAATTGGCAAATTGCACGGACAGGTTAGGGTCATGACCCACGAGATTCTCCATTAGGAGAGCTAAGCCACCATCAACACAGATGTGCCAAACCAATGGATTTTTGTGAAATTCATCGTAGTTATCAAGCTCGGTCCGCACATGATCGCCACTCATGATGTCAACCTGCACAGGAAAAAACCAGAGAACTTGTAAAAGAAAAATGTTAGAGATACTGGCTAAGCAAAGGGCTTTCTTCACATAATGGATATTTGGGCGAATAAAGCTACGTTGGTTAATCAAGGCACTGTGTAGGTCACACACATGAAAAGGAAAATCACCTATCATAAGTTTAGCAATGTCATAAATGGGGATCTTGAGGCAATCGCGGCTAGGTAAGCAAGGTATTATGGAAGAGAGAGGTTCATTAGCCATGTTGTCTTTGCACAAAAAGCTAGGCAGAATGGCCGCTAGGCCAAATTTAGTAATAACAAGGTAAACGGGTTTGGGATGCAGAGTTAAATTAGCAGAAACGGAAGAGCCAAAAGGGAGCTTTCCCTCATAATGAGTCATTGCATCAAGTTTTAGATCCACAGGCTTAAGGATGAAATGATAATTTAACACAATCCCCATAAGGAGATATTGCAAGGTACGACCCTTCAGATTCATAATTACGAAGTACTCGTCATACTTCCTTGTAAAGTCGCCTTCATTTAGCACGGGATTAGCCCAAAAAATTGAATTTTTCCACTTGTAGGCCACCTCAGCTTTGATGCCCGTCCACCAAGGTCAAAGTACAATCATGTGGACCCCCAAAACGAACCCCATAATCAAGAAATTTGAAGTCATCATAACAAATGAGGGTTTTTTTCTTTCAAGATTAGGTCTTGAATTCTTGGCGGTAAGTTCCCCAAATTCCTCCAACATTTAGAGCAATTCCAAAAGGTGCCAAAGTTAGCTAAGGCATCCACCACTTGATTACCCTCCCTATAAATGTGGCTAATTTTCCTTAACCTTAGCTTAGATAAAAGGAGCCTTATATCCAGAAGAATATCCTTTGTACTCCATCCAAGCAGTCTACCAAAGTTCACAGCATCGGTAATGGACTTAGAGTCACCTTCAAATGAATGGAATTTCTAAGAATATGGTTCTTGTTGCGTTTTCAAATTAATGGAATTTATAAGATGTATACTTTTTTGGAAAACTAAATTTGACGATATTTTCAAATCTAATATTTATTCCATGGGAAGAGTTAGTGTGTTGCTCAAGGGATGCCTCAAGTTGTTAATGTCATGATATCTTGAAGGGTGTGAAGTTTAGAAGTTAGTATTGGAAAGCAATGAGACCAAAAGTACTCTTGGTAAGAACTAAAGCTATTGTCCTTGTAACGTTTCAAGCAAGGAGAAAATTTTGATCAAAGGTTGCCTCAAGCCATTAACAATTTATAGGGTGGACGGTAAAATTTGGTACCAAAGTTTTTGCCTCAAGCTATTACTGGCACAAAACCTTGGAGGGAAAGAGCTTTAAGTGATATAAACAAAGGAGAGGAAATATCACTATGTTGATACCTATTGTAGAGTTTTAGCTTACAATTTTGGAATCCTTTAGGAAAAGTATGTAATTTAAAAAAACACTTATTTTTTAGTAAGTGAGAAATTTATGGATCACAAAAGTTTCAATGTGAGATACATGTGTCTATTGTCACCTAGGCAATATTTCCAAGGACAAGGAGACACCTAGATGTCATCATAGTGACATTTGGATGTCAAGGTGATGTAGGAAAATCTAGGTTCATAGGTTTATCATATGTCACCAAAAATATAAGTAGTTGTAGAGAAGGGGGATTCACTGCTCACGAGTCTCTTTATTCTCAAGAGAGTCCTATGGAACGAACTACCCTAAACTACCTCAAGGAATAATGCTCAAGTGATAGGGTAAAAAGGCAAGATTTCCAGAATTAAAAAGAGCAGGTCACATAGGTTTTATTGGACAGACTAGTGAGCTTTCAACCAAAGGACATTAGCGCAAAAATGGACAATAGTATGACATGTTGGAGTCCCAAAGGCGTGTTGGCGTCTGGTACGAACCGAAAATCAAGAATGTCACAGAAAAATAACTGAGGGACTACTTCTACTCTGACTGCCAAGAAATATTGGAATGCAAGAAAGCAATAGAGAATAATAGAACCGAGCTAAAGTAAAGTAAACTGAGTAAAACATAAATGGCAAAGTGAGAGAAAAAGAAATTTCTCACAATAGATCATGAAATGAAGCTTACAACAAAGAAATATCTTCAATACCTGCACACATAAGACTAAGGGAAAATGTTGAGGCTGTTTAAGGGTTTGCCTCAGTCAAACCCCTATTTTGGTGTTCCCATCTCCATAGACAACCAAATAGATAGAGAGAAATAATAAGAAGAAATGAAATGAATGCAAGAGTGATAAAAGCAAACCCCTCTCAAGGGGGAAAAGTTGTATCACAAAATAAAGATGCAATAGATAGGAGATGTGAGAAATCCCAAGATGCTCAAAGATACAAGGCACAAGTGTTACACCCCGCTATTTATTTACCTAGTTACTATTAATAAGAAGGTTAAAAATACTTTGATATATGAATGTGTTTGTAATTTTGATTGAAATACATGTGTTTGTACTTTGTTTACTTGTATCAGTGGAAAAATGATGAATGAATGTTAATTTGATTTGATGTTTAGAATGGAATGAATATGTAGAATGAATGATGAATGGAATTGATGTCCTGACTATGAAATGTTTAATGCAAATGATCATTTCAATGAACGACTAACTACTATTGCAATGTGTTAAGTTGAATGCAGATACAAGATCAAGCCTCTGGAAGGGAGGGGAAGTATCACTCAAGAGAAGTGATTGGTTAGGAAATCCTTAATGAAGCCTAACTGAGCTTTCACACACTGACATAGTAGGGATCAGTCGAGTCACAGTGTCAAGAAATGGTAAGTTACTTTTTCGGGTTTGTTCATGCATAGATAATGTTATGATTTCATTTGTGAGCGTTCTTGATTTGTGATAGGTCCTTGGTACATGTGATTTCTTGCTTGTAAGAATGAGTACATGAAATGTATATATTTAATTGATGAGATATATATACATGTACAAGTTGACGATAAACTCATACACATGAGTAAATGCATACATGAGTATACATAGATAGACGTATCTATGCATTCTCTTGGATGGATTACCCATATGCATGAGAGTATCAAATGGATAATGAGACATATATATACACTACATGCATATACGTCTGTCGATAGGTTAGCAAAAATATACGGTTGATTATATTAGAAAATGTATATATGTGATATGTGTGTATATATACATATATACACACATATTGATATACACATATGTGTTGACATGATGGAACGTCCATACGAGTACATTGATATATGTATATATATATATATATATATATATATATATATATATATATATATATATATGATATTTTATATGGAAATGATAGCATGGTTATATTCATTTGAATATCGAATGATTCATTTAATGAATTTGGTAAATCAAAGAATATATACATATATATATATATATATATAATAGAATTATATGCTATGTATATAAATAATATGTATGTCGATTTGATGAGTATATGGCACTACTTGTAATAGCGCATATATAGCATATGATCCACACATATAAACTTTGCATACAAAGCATTGATGATAATAAAGTGTGTGCAACAAAATATAGTAAATAAAACATATGTGTTAGAGGGCGCACATTATGCTAAGGTTGTGTATAACATTCCAATGTGTTGCATAAAGTAATGACAATGCCCTAAGTGCTTGGATAAGCTAAACTAATATTATGTGTTGAGTGTTTAAGCAAAGGCAAGGTCAAACTATCTGAAATGTAGGAAATAAAACATTGACTTAGTCTTTTAAACAACAACAAAAAAAAAATAGGAACACACGGTGATTTGATGGTTCCAAAATATGAATGATGCAAACCAAATAGAAGTCTTGAACCTGCAATGAATTCAAGCATGTGAAGCATTATGGAAATATGAATTGGTCAATCATGCAGCTGGTCGAATAAGTCGACCTATAGGAGACCATTACCTTGCATCTCTGAGCAAATTTCTTGCTATCTTGAGGAATGGGGTGACTCATTCCCATGATTGAGTATGTGTTTGATAAGCATCGATTGATGATGCCACCTTCTATGTTTATTTGTTGAGTCGACCTAAGAAAACTGGGAAGTGTCACTTTGAGTAGCTTGTTTGGAGGCAACAAAGGCTCATATTTTTGTATAAATAGAGGGGAGGATTTCCTCATTTGAATGCACAATTCACTTGCATTTTGCTGATTTTTATCCAATATATTCTTTTTTGAGTTGAGAGTTTATTTGTGAGGAAAGTTTAGAGAATTATTGTGAGAATTTCTATGAGTGGGTTTAGAGAATTGTTGAAGAGTCATCAAATGGATCTTGGAGGGGATTGAGCTAGGTAGTTAGTTTGATCAATTGGGATTAGTGTTTAACATGCATGTTGATTCTGCTCTCTTATTCTTTATATGCTTTGGAAAGATTGAGTATTATTGTTTGACTTGTGTGGTAAAATGCATTAATTTTCTAGAATAGGGAAAAGTTATGTTTACTTTTATAGAATTGATAGAATCTTATTACACTTAATTCTTGTGAACCTTATTTGAGTGTTTGTACATGTAATCCATATTAAGGAGTGAATGTGTTCATTAGTATTATATACTAGGGAAAGAAGAAGCTTAAATTATCTTATGAAGTTTTGGTTTCAAGTTATTTGTGTAACCTAAAATATAGAGAGTTCATAGGTTACTCTTGGATTAGACTATCCAATGAAGGGATTATATTATTTGTAGCAATTACTTGGTAGAAGTGTTATATTCATATAAAGGGAATAGGTTGTTCTTGGGGTTAAAGATTACCCAAAGGAGGGAATTGCCTATGCATAGTATATGAATGGTCAAAATCCAAATCGAGGTAAGGGTAGTGGGTGAAGAGATGACACTTTTATATATGAAATTTTGTCCAAAGTAGTGTAAGTAGCCATTGTTTACACAATCAATTCCTATGATCTAATACAACATTCTAGGCTGAGAATTGTCATACAGACAAGTAGTAGCTATATTGAAGTTTAAGTATGTAGGACACAACACTAAGCTCAGAAAGGCTATTGTTATGAGGTTACCATACCAATCTCTTCGTCGAAGGGAGGGCCATCTTACCATATGTGGAATATGTGTGGGGGACCATATTAAGTCCATGGTTGGTGGAAAAATGCTTGAGTGATGCTTCTCCTCATCAGTTGGTGGTCGAGATTTGAGGGGGACTACCTAGACCATTCATATCTATTGCTAATGAAGATCAGTTGAGCTATATATGTATCATTGTATTCCATCTTTGAAAATTTGTAAAATGTAATATGTTTATATTGAGAATGAAATCAATACTTAGAACACTATTATGGAAAATGCGCTCTTTATTCTCTATTTGGAAAGAAAAAATGTATTTCTATGAGAATTGAACGATGTTTATTTACTTGAGGTTAAAACACAGATAATTTACTTTCATAGAACAATTGGCATGTTACAACATGATAGATATCACTTGCAAGGCTTGAGGAAGCCAAGGAGAGGGATAAATCTACGAGAGCCAAGAGATTTGCAAAGAGTGTTGTAAGAACATGAGAGTGCTATTGTAGCAAACTGTAGAGAGTTGTGCAAGAAAGATAACAAGAGAAAGACAAGAGAATGTCCAAGAGAGAAGCCAAGAAGCTAGAGAGAAAAAATGCCAGAAGACTAGAGAGCAATAAAATGAAAAAGATGGATTTAAAAGAGAGAATAGGAGGGAAAATAATGTTCCCAAGTCATTACAAGGCATACTAGGTCATTACCACTAACAAAAGTAGTTGACAAGTGGCAAGGCACTCAAAAATAGTTGTTTGAACATCAAAATGTCACAATATGCTAGCATGGCATGTAGACATCTATGCGGTATGCTAGTGTCCAAACACATCATGCTACAAAATGATGGGAACACGAAAAGCACAAGGTTTGATGCAAAGCTAACACGTAAAGGTAGCTGTTGTAAAGGGGTCTTGAACATCTAGAGAGGGAAAAGGGCTAATGCAAGGGCTAAAATGAGCCTACACAAGTTCTAAGGGAGTGGACACTAAAGTGGATACATGAATGTATGTGAAATTGCAATGGGTGCAATTTAATGACATTACAGTAGCTCAAATATTTTTCAATTTTCCACTTTAGTTTTATGCTTGTTATTTTGTTTATTTCAACTTGATTTCTCAAGGAGTACCATAATAAGGATGTAGGGTCATATTTATTTCAAACCATATGTAGTAGTGTTATAAATCATTATCATGATTTTTTAGAATAGAACCAAGTTGCTTTAGGATAGTATTTGTTGTATATGGGTTTCTTCAAAGAAAAGTGGCAAGAGTTATATGTGCAAACTACAAGGTTGTGTCTTATGTTCCAAGCTAAATGTGTGTGATAAATACATTTTTTTGGTAATACTTGTGAATAGAAATTCATTAGTTAAAGTGTTGCTTCATATTTTAATGTTGATATGGACTTTGGTTGGGTGGATAACTCGTTGGTGTTGCCTATGAAAATACAAAGTAAATCTAAAATAAATATTGAGATATCTGAAACCTCTAGCTATAAATTTCTAGATGGAAGTTGCTTTTTTTGTCTTTTTCTAACCCTGGCATCTCTATTGCAAATGCTTAGTATTGATTTCAACAATGTAATTGATTGGTAATTTTTTCACATGATTTGTTGTCAATATTTACTCTTGGTGATTGATTTCTAGTTCATGTTATTTTGGAAAGCTTGTGAATTCTCAATGGTGACTTTTCACATTCTTTTGAGTTTTTGGCATTCGATCCTACCTTTGTTTGATCCTATCATGTTTGTGAAACATTTTGTTGGTATTTTTCATGTGGGTTTGTATCATCCTCTCTTGACTATTCAAATCATCATTATCATTCTTTTATTGGGGTTGCATGTGATGTTTCATCTCGTAGGTAACAATATTTACAAGATGAAAGACCAAGGGTTTATTATCAGTGATAATTAATATAAAATGGTTCAATACTTTAGTTTGAGAAAAATAAGAAGAAAAAAATAAGCTCTATAGGGAAAATGATAGAATAAGGTATACAATAAGATGAATAGAGAATGTTGATAGAACATAATAGAATATAAGAATAGGGGTATAGTGAAGAAACACTAGTCAAATCTTATATATAAATAATATTATGTTTGAAATACTCATTGTATAAAAAAGGATAGCAAGATAAGCTTCCTTGTAGCCCCTAAAACATTGTGTAATTTATTGTCTAAATTATATATGAACTATAGATGGTTTTTAAAAAGTTGCTATCATTTAATTTTTTGTTTCTTTCATATTACTTATGTTTATATTGACTTGAGTCTAGGCTACTAGATTAGGTTATTTTTAATTAAATTCCTTGATCTAGGCTACACTATGTGGTATCAAAGAAGGTTACTTGTTGGGTTATGTCAAGAAAAGGCTATGTAAACTTGTTGTGGGTGTGTATGTGAAATCTTGAAACTAAAAAGAGCATGAGAAGAAGGAACATCACAAAGAGGAAGACATGGAGCACCTATGATTGCAAATATAACAGAGATGTTCAAAGGAATTGGAGCTAGATTAAATGCAATGTAGGAAAGATGGAGAAGAGGAATACATGTGGAAGATTTTAGTGAAGATGAGGAAGAAGCAAAATACCAACAATTGAAAATATAAAACTTGGTGGATGAATCAAAATGTAAGTTTTTTAGGGCTATGTCTAAGATAAGTATTAAACAAATGTTGGATACTCCCTACTAAAATGGAAAATTAAGCCCTAAAGAACTTATAGACTAGATGATTTAAAATGGAGAAATATTTTGGCTATAAATAAATGGGGACCTAAAGAAGGTAAAGTTCTCTTACACAAAGCTAAAAGTCCATGCATCACTATGGCGGGATCATGTGCTAAAAAATAGACAAACAAGGGGAAAGGAGAAAATGAAAACCTGAGATCTAATGGTTGCAAAAATAAAGGCCAAATTTCTATCAATAGATTATCAATTAAGTTTATTTTTAAAAGTATAGAATTTAAAATAAAAGGAGATGAATGCCAAGGACTAAAAGGATAAATTTTACAAGTTCAAAATTCAAGATGGTGTCTTCTATGGAGGTGAAGATTATTCCTTCTGAGATGGAGCCCTCTCCTTTAGAGGTGGAGTTGGTTGATGTAGACTTGGTGGGAAGTTCTCTTCTTTACTGCTTGTTTCTATTGAGGTGGAACTCATGTGTGTAGGAGAGGGTGGGATTTGGTGATAAGGCTTTATTTTTCTTCCTCTCCATTAGAGGGGAGCCCTCTCCTATTAAGGAGGAGAATGAGTTGGATTTTCATGTGGGATGGAGCTGTAAGGAGGTGGATGGTTATCAATGTTTTTTTGTTCTCTCTAGCTTCCCTATTTGAGGTGTGAAGTTTGGATTTTTTGGGCTCAGTGTTGTTGTTACCAAGCAGATGGTTTTTTGTAGCATGGTTACATTGTTGCCTAATCGGTTCAGGTGGTTTTTGTCGTCAAAACCTAGTTGTTAGGGTTTAAGGTCCCTTATCTTCTTGTTAGTTGTTTTCAGCCTGTGTTGTCTTGCTAATATCTGATGGTTGTTGTTGTTTGGCTGTCGATGATTTAGAATTTTTTTTTGTTCGCAATTTGCTTGTTTTGGATCCCTTCAAAATCATATTTATTGGGTTTCGGGGCCCCATCAAAACCTATTTTACCCTTAATCAAAAACATTCAAAATGGTCATATAGAGGATGAAGAAGAAAATATCCTAAGGTATGTAAATTGGATGCAAGTATCAATTCAAGATGAATTTAAAATGATAAGAGTGAGGTCACTAGGAGAGGCCTATTAGTATTCTTTAAAGGAAAAATAGAAGTTGAAAAGGAAATAAAAAAATAGTTATAGAGTATGAGAGAAATCTAATAGTGGTAGAATATAACATGTAAATTAAGAAGAATCCTAAAACACTCAAAATAGTAGTTGCAATCAAAACATGAGGGGAAGAGTAAATTCCTTAAAAGGAAGAGGAAGGAAGAGGTGGTGTATTTACAAGAACTTGTTATAAATGTGAAGAGACTAGGCACAAAGAATTCGAGTGTCCACAAGTAAAAATAATAATTGGAAGGTAAATGAGGAAAGCAATCATGTTGTATAGGTAAATGAAGAAAGTGTGGAATTACCTAAGATTATGGAAGAACCTAAGAAACGAGAGTCACTCGTGATTAAAAGAGTAACATTAAAACCCAATAAGTAAGATCAAGAGCCAATACAAAGAAGAATTATATTCAAAATTATGTATAAATCTAGAGGAAAATATTGTATGGCTATTGTAAGCATTAGAGTATAAACAACTTGCTATCATAAGAGATAATATAGAAGCTCAAATTGAAGAAGATTAAACACCCAAACCCATATAAGGATTTGTGGATACATAAAGGGCATTAACTTTTGGTCAATGATCAATGTTTGTTAATTCTCAAATTAGTATATATAGAGATGATATTTCATGTGGTGTTATGCCCATGGGTGTGTGTCATGTGTTGTTGGGAAGGCCATGGTTGTTTGATAATAAGGTTGTGCATGATGGTAGAATGAACACCTATACCATTGTGAGAGATAAAAATGAGTTTGCATTCAATCCATTAGGGGACAAAAGGGAAAAAATAGACAATAGTCAAAAAGTGTGTTTGATTTTTGAAAAAAAGGATATGAATAAAGAGTTGGATTTATATGCTTTCATTCATAAGCCTACAAAGGTTAGGACAATGAATAAAATTGAATAAGTTACATTAGAAGTAAAGGAAATATTAAAGTATGCTAAAATACTTTCAAATAAATTACAAAATAGGTTGAAACGAGGTAACATGTAGAATGACACTAATGGAAAATAAGGAAGGAAAGAAGTAAGTCCAAGAGTTGTTATAAAAAGGTTTGATAAGGGAGATTTTGAACCCATGTGTTGTACTGGTAGCACTAGCACCTAAAAAAGATGCAAAATTATGTTGCATAAATTCACAAGCCATCAATAAGAAAACAATAAATAATATATTTTCATTACATTGAATGGATGACTTGAGGAACCACCTAAGTGGAACTTAATACTTTAAAGAAATGATTTGAAGAGTGTTTATTACTAAAATTAGATAAGAGAAAGGGAGGAGTATAAAACTACATTTAAAATGAATGATGGAATGCACAATTGGTTGGTTATGCCTTTTGGTCTAACAAATGCTTGAAGCACATTCTTGAGATTAATGAATGGAGTGTCAGAACCATTCCTTGGTAACTTTGTGATGACTCAACCAAATGATATTTTAATTTTTATTTAAACAAAGGAAGAGCACTTGATGCATTTGAAGTTGATTTTATAAATACTAAAGTAAGAGAAGTTGTTGGTCAACTTAAAAAAATATAGTATTATGAAGAAGGAATTAGTATTTTGGGGCTTCACCATTTCCCAGGAAGGTTTGAAAATGGACTAAAAAGAAGTAAGGACTGTTATGGATTGGTCATCATTGGGGAGCATGTTTGAAGTAAGAATTTTTTATGGACTAGCAAGTTTCTACAAGAAGTTTATAAAAAAACTAGTGGAATTTGTGCACCTATCATGGAAATAATTAAGGGTGGCAAGAAATTCTTAGGTATATTGTGATGCAAGTGGGATTACGATAGAGTGAGTTTTGATCCAAAAAGGTAACCCCATTTCTTATTCAGAAAGAATTTAAATGAAGCTAATAGGAAGTATTCAATCCATTACCAAGACTTTTATGCTATTATTTAAGCATTAAAGAAGTGGAGGCACTACTTGCTACCTAAGGATTCTATTCTATGCATGAATCATCAAGCATTACAACTTATAAAAATACAAGGTAATTTAAATCAAAATCACAAGAAGTGGGTTAGGTTTCTCCAAATCTATTCATTTGTTTTAAAGCGTAAGAGTGGTAGATTGAATAGGTAGTTGATGCACTAAGTAGAAGGTGCCTTTTATTGAATGAGATGAGAGTATTTTTTATTTCTCCATGAGAAATTTGTATGAAGAAGATTCAAATTTTAGAGAATTAATGGTGGTGTGTTGTTTAAGGGGCGGTGTTTGTGCCTTCGTCAATGATCATTGAGAAAATTTAATAAGAAAAAAATATAGCGGAGATCTTGTTGGATATTTTGAAGTGGATAAAACATTGGCACACTTGTGTGAAGGTTATTATTAGCCAGAGATGAGTATGGATGTGGATAACATATTTCAAATTTATAGCTTTTTTTAGCTTGTCAAAGGAAAAAGTTGTAGTACTTGTTTATATTGAACCATTACCTATACCAAAGAGATTGTAGGAAGATGTGAACATAGACTTTGTTCTTGGATTGTCGACAACTTGGTGAGGTAATGACACTATTTTTGGTAATATTTTCAAATATATCATACTTTGTATCTTGTAAGAATTAAAGTGATGATATGTATGTTTTTATGTTGTTCTTTAGAGATGTAGTTAGACTATATGGTTTGCCAAAGAGCATTATCTCATATAAGGATACACAATTCGCTATCTATTTTTGGTATACTTTGTGGAGAAAATTATATGCTAATTTGAGTTCCAATTTAGCCTATCATCCATAAATGGATGGGAAAATAGAGGTTGTTAATTAAAGCCTCAAATATTTGTTGAGATTCTTGATCAAAAAGAAGTCAAATCAATAGGATTTAATATTAGCACAAGCTAAATTTGCATATAAAAACTCAATCAATAAGAGTACAACTAAAATTTATTTTTAAATTATGTATGGATATAACCCAAGAGGGGTAGATGAGCTAATAAATACTATAGATTTTAGAATTTGGAGTGTTATAGTGGAGGATTTTGTGAATGCACACAAGAATTACATACTGAAGTTAGGAAAAACTTGGAGAGAAATATGATGAAATACACAAAGAATGTTAATTTGAGGAGGAGAGAGCAAGAATTTTATATTGGAGACTTAGTTTTAACTCAATTGTGGAAGAATATGTTTCCTAAAGGAACCTATAACAAACTAAAATGAAAATATTGGACCATGTAAGGTCTTAAGGAAATTTACATCAAATTCTTATAATATTGAACTACTAGATGGAGTAGACATTTCCCCAATTTAAATGTTGTTAATTTGTACCATTTCCATGAAAGATAACTAAGTGAAGAGGGAAGAGTAGTTTGATATTTAGGAATAGAAGAATGGAAATAGTATATGTTAGAGAAATAATGGAATGAATCTAAGGTAGTGATATATTCCCAAGTGATTAAGAAGATAATAAGAAAAGAGTACAAATAATACAATAAAATAGAAAAACAAAACAACAAATGAAGTAACTTGGATGAGTGCACCTAAGGTTGCTAAGCATGAAATATACATTTTAGATTTCATAAAAAAATTCATGAGACTTAAGCTCATGTTACATTTATCTTACTCAATACATTTGATGTAGAAGCATTTCGGTTCATAGGCAATCCTTTATCACCAAAAATAAAAAGTGGTTTATGTTTTTATGTTTTTTCTTTAGTTTTGTCTGTTAGTTATTGTGTTGTTTATTTTAAATTTATTTTTGAAGGAATTCTATAGAAATGTTGTAGGATCTTATTTGTTTCAAATCATATGTAGCAATGTAATAAACTATTATCATGTTGTTTTAGACCTAAACCTATGTTGTCTAGAATCAACCCAAGCATGATGCGAGTGAGCCAAACCCAAGATAGTACATACACTTCACCCTTGCTAAATGTGTCAACTAAATTACTCCTTTTTATTTCAATAAAATCCGACTAAGCAATAGAGAATCAATTATTTTAAGCAATATGATCATACAAAGAATTTTGTCCTATTCTAAGTATAAACTTAGATTTGACATATTGACTAGTGTAGGAAAAAGATACAAAGGTAGGGCTTGAGGGATGAAAAATGGAAAAAAATCATCAAGAGTGTAATGGATTCCAAGATATTAGAGATGGATCTAAGAAATAAGTGCTTTATGTATGCAAAATATATGAAAAAATAGCACGACACTAGGTTTTTTAGAGTTTACAAAGGAGGAAGGGTGAGATAGGTGAAGGAAAAAAGTAAATAAGTGCTGACCCACAAATTAAAAATAGATAAATAATAAAATATATTGATATTAAGAGTTATTGAATAAGTAGGTTTGATCTTAAAAATGCAAATTTCAAACACAAAATAAGACTATGAGGTTCTACAATTTCAATGGAGGTAGGGTGAGATAACAGAATGAAAAAGTCAAACAAACAATGATCCACATATAATAATATGATATCTACTAATAAAATAAATTATGATTAATTAGAAAAGTGGGCTTGATTGAAAAATGCAAAATGCAAACACAAAACATGACTACGAGGTCCTAGGGTCTTAATAGAGGTTGGGTGGCCTAGGGGAATGAAAAATTAAAAAAATGAAGACCACTAAAAAAAATCTAATGAAAAACACAATGGTACTAATGGAATTACTAATACCTTGACATCCATTACTCTTTATAGTTTTTTTTTCTTCATATTTTTCATTTTAATCATCCCTAGCCTTACCTTTACATCATTTCCTACACTAGGCAATATGTCAAAACCTAAGTTTATACTTACAATAGAAGAAAATTATTTGTATAAGAATATTGCGTAATAGAAATACTGCTTAGTTGTATTTTCCTAAAAGAGTAGGAGTAATTCAACCAAAGAATGGAGAAATTACTCTATGTTGATTTCTAAGAGCTTAGCAAAGCCTCACTCAAAGATCACTATCCCAACCTTTAGTAGACCAAATCTTGTAAACCATGGTAAGTTTTTATAGATTCTTAATGTTGGATGGTTTCTTTAGTTTTAATTAAATTCTAGTCAAATAAGAAGACCAATATAAAATAACATTCACACAAAAATGGGGAATATTTATCTATCAAAATATTCCTTTTGGTATGCTTAATTCTAGGGAAACATTTGAAAGAGCAAAAGATATTAATTTTAAGGGCCTCAACAATGAGATCAATCTAGTTTATTTAGATTATGTATGTTCTCAAAGAACAAGGAGGATCACTTTCATCACTTGGAAAAAGTATTTCAAAAATTTAAAAATTTAGAATTTCTCTTAACTCAAAGAAGTGCATAGTTGGTGTCCCTCAAAGGAAAATATTGAGGCATATGGTCTCTAAAGAAGGATTTTATATTGCTCCTATAAGGGCAAAATCTATACTAGAACTCTCATTACCTCAACAAAAGAAGGGCATGAAATATTTCCTAGGAAAGATTAATTTTGTAAGGAAATTGATATTAGACTTTGTAGGCATTGCATGCCCCATCACTCTCATGCTCAAAAGGGATGAAAAATTTAAATGGGTTGAAGAATACAAAATAAATTTTAAATAGATCAAAGAGGCCATCTCCAAGTTTTTCCTCATTTATGTAAATGGAGGTTTAGCCAACATTATTGTAGTGCTTATACAAATAAATGAGTTGAATGATACAAATGAGAATTTGATTGCTTTCTTTAATAAAGTGTTAAAAGGATGTTGAACTAATGTGTAATTTTATAAATAAAAAAATTCCTTGGTAGAGAGACTTAAAATTTTAGACATTTGATTACTTCATCTTAAATAAATATGATATTTTGATTGATGGTTTTGACAATGTTAGTCAAGAATATTTAGGGACCATTACATTTCTTGTCATAACAAGTATTTTCACTCTTAATATATTATTCAAAATTATTCATATAAACTCAATTATAATATCCTTCTTTTTCTCCATGGATTCATCATACACATGTCACCCCCTCTACCCTCTATCGAAGGTTTGAAATTTTTACATAAAAAAAATTGATACCATTTATGTTGATGATGATCCTTTTCTACGTATATCAAACTAAGATATTTCATTAACCCAAATACATGTAATTCACACATTTCTCAGATATTTTACCAATGATACCTCACTAAAACCATCCTCTAATTCTTCTACAAAGACTTCCACTTGTCTCCCAAAAGACACCAAAACTATCCTCCTCAATCAAGTTGAGTAACATACCTTATACATCTTGTAGTAAAGAAAATTGTACTCCTTTCTAAGTGAAAGTACAATTTCACACTTAATTTGGACCTATTTCAGTGACCTCATTTTTATGCATTTTTTCCCTTAAAAATATGCCCCTAATTCCCTTTATTATGCATCCCAAGGCCTATTATTTTTTATCATTTTTTGACACCATGACACACATTGAACAAATGCATTTAATGAATCAAAGGCCCCAAAATAAATGAGTCTTGGAAATTTAGGTCAGGACCCATTCGCCCTTGGGCGAATGGGTCCCCTTTAGGTACCAAAACCCAATTTAAAATATGTTTCTAGAAGCATTTTAATGTTCCAAATTCAAGTTTCAAATGTTAGCCACTGCGATTTAATAATCGAGAAATTAGAGAAGAAGCCTATAAAGCCTAGTCTTTTCACCATTTCAAACTAGGTTGACAAGATATTGAGAAGATATTCACAAGATTATCACTCAAGAGTAAGGAGAGAACATTCAAGAAAGAAAGTTTGAAGTCTTGGAGCAACATTTCATTTATTTTTGTAGGTCTTCAATCTCATTTTTCCAAGATAGATCAAGCATTGTTCACGATTTGAAGGTTGATGCCAATGGTGGATCATGATGGATTCTAGGTTTTGGGATATGCACCTAGCCATTCTCCCTAACCTAATAGCTTGTTTCCTAAGTGTTCCCATCTTCAATCTTCATTATACTAGCCACCTAAATCAAGGTATAATCATATTTAAGATCTATTAAGGTGTTTTGACTTCTCCCTAACTAGGTCTTTGTCATTTTCATGTTCATTTAGGGATCCTATTCTAACACACTTGAATAGGGATTTTTTGGCATTTTAGCTCTTAACACCTTAGATGCACTTAAGGTTAGGGATTGCACACACTGTTATTTATCAGATTTTTATCTCTTTATCAAGGTTTAATTACCAAATTTGGGGTTTGACCAAGACAAACCCCCATAAAAGAAACCAATTTTTTAAATTTTTTCTACAAATCTAGAGTTGAGATTGAAGGTTTGTAGGTACAGGAGCATAGTGTAGACATAGGAAAACATGATCAAATTTTGAATTTTCAGAAGGGGATGCAAGGACCCATTCACCCTTGGGTGAATATGTCCTTTAGCAGAGCCTAAAACCCACTTTTGGAGGCAGGTAAACACCATCCTAACCTTCTCAAATCTGTTGGTTAAGTATTGTTTATGATAGTGCTATCATAATACTTCATATTCCAAATGTTAGATCTCATATGTTTGATTATTAAAACACTTTTATTTTCCTCCCAAAACTGCCTTTCAGTCATTTTTGTCATAAGGAAGTTGAGGTCCCATAGTGTCCAAAACCTAGGGTTGACTCACCTTAAGGGTTGTAAGTCAATTCTAAGAATTTGTGGCACTATCCTTCTTCCTAATGAATATTGGAAAGGTTGATTTGTGATTAGGTGGACACCTCCTTTTGCTTTAACATACTCCCCTTATCACACATCCTACTTTAGGGAAGATCTCCTTTTCATATGTTTCATTTTGGTGAACCTGACATTTTACATCCTAAATTTTGATTTGGAGACCTTCAAAACCCTAGATCTAGGTTTGCATTAGTGTGCTTTGCATTGCATTTAGGCTTTATTTTTGCATGTTTTCATAATTTAAATTCATAAAAAAATGTAAATTTTGCATACATCTTGCATTGTAGTTACATCAAGAGTGTCTTTCAGTCATCTAGATTCAAATTTTAGTTCATAATTGCATTTCAAAAGTTGTCACTTTGTTCACTATTTTTCACTAGTCAAGCTTGCATTAAGACACCTAAAAATGGAAAATTATGTCACATAAATCATAGTCTGCAACCTGAAATAGAGAACACTAATAGTAATTCAGACTTAACATCTTTCATTTTTTAAAACCTTTAACAAGGACCCATTCGCCATTGGGCGAACCTGTCCTTGTACAGGTGTCCTACTAGACTTTTGGGAGCCTTCTTGCCTCTGTATTTTCTTTTTGTTTCTACTATCAAATCTGAGAATTGCATTTCTGAGACCGTTTGTTTTGCACGGTAAAGATAGTTGTCTTTTTGCTTAAATCTTGAACAAATTGGATTTTGTTTTGCATGTTTTAGTTGTGGATAGTTTCAGATGTGTATACATTTGCTTTATTTTTAGCATCATTCCATAGTTTAGATATATTACTTTAAATTTACAATCATTGGAAACCATAAACTACCCCAAAGGCATCAAACAAAAATCATAAACTAAATGAGAATCCTTGGAGAAAGCATAGTTATTTGACAATGCCACGTCTCTTTCTAGAAGTTAGCATATCCCTCAAGCCTTTTAGTAGTGATAACTTTGACATGTTGGATGAAGCCCTTGAGGATTTCGTCTCACAAAGCTTTTCATGAAAAAAAAAAACAAAGGGAAGTAAATGCAACCACACCTCAACTTACCATTTACTCACCTTCACAACAACCACAAGTCCAAACCACGCATGTGCTTA
The DNA here is from genome assembly GCA_007115665.2 of Sequoiadendron giganteum. Taxonomy (NCBI): domain Eukaryota; kingdom Viridiplantae; phylum Streptophyta; class Pinopsida; order Cupressales; family Cupressaceae; genus Sequoiadendron; species Sequoiadendron giganteum. The sequence continues at coordinate 256,859,781 of CM021110.1, read as the reverse complement.
TCATAGGACCACCTCAAAAAAAGCCCAAGCCCCTTGGAATTATTTTGAACTTTGCATGCAAACTCATTGGTAACAATGTTTCACGACAATCTAATTATCATAATGTTGCTCATACATATAACACAAGGAACAATAGGCAACCACAAACTAGGCCTACTTCGTTACCACTCCCTCAACCCATTTTTCCTATTGCTCCTCGTTTGCCTTTGCATAGTGGAAAGGAGTATGATCTTATGGAATAACTTCACAACACTCCTACTAAGATTTCTTTATGGGATCTCATTCAGGCATCACCTAATTACCATACCATGCTTCAAAGTTATTTACATAAAGTAGTGGTCTCTCCTAGTGTGCAACCAAATGATGTAGAAGCCCTAATCCAAGGAATGAATTCAATTAATATTGATATTTTCTTTCATCAAGATGAGTTACTTCCATTGGAGATACAAAAACAAAATAAGGCTTTGATGATGTGGATATCATTAATAGATGTGAAATAAAAAGAAATCTCATTGACGATGGCTCGACCCTTAATGTGTGTAGTATAAACCTATTGGATAACATTGGAGTGGATAAGAATAAGATCGAACCAGATTCCTTATCTATTCATGGTTTTGATGATGTGGGAAAGCAACCTCTTGGTGTGATAACATTACTCGTGAAAGTTGGAAAATTTACATTGCAAACTCCTATCCATGTCATGCCTCAAGATCTCTCATACAATCTTCTTTTGGGTAGGCCATGGGTTCATGAAATAAATGGAGTCCCTTCAATCCTTCATCATTTAATGAATTATGTTTATAAGAATAAGACCTACACAATCAAATCTAACCTCCAATTAGAAAGTTGCTTGAAAACTGAGAACGATAAAGAGAGTCCTTTGAAAACATTAATACCAACCTCACAAGTAGAAACTATGAAAGAGGAAGAAAAATATAAAAGTTTTGTAATAGTTATAAAGTTATTGGATGATGATTGGGGTTCATTGGATTTCACACCTACATTTATGAGAGAGTATAAAATCACAACAAAAGCAATAGAAAAAGAAAAAGAAATAACAATGATGTCAACACAACACATGGCAGAACCATCAATGATATTCGACTCAACAATTTTAGAAGAAGGAACAATTTACACAAGTTATGATGAGGTTGATCACGAACAATCACCATCTTTGAAAGAAATGGAAGCTCTTTATGGGAGAGGATATCAACTCTTGAAGCAACTTGGTTATTGTGGAAAAGGATGTGATGTGAATGAACAAGGCATTTGTGTCCCTATAGAGTCTAATATACAAGAAACAACATGAGGTCTTGGATATTGTCCTTCTAAGATAAAAAAAGCATCAAAAAGGCCTTCACTTAACGTCAACACTATTATGCAAGATTCCCTTAGATAACTCTCATATTGATGCATCCTGAATTAATACATACCACAAGTACTGATATGCCTATGGACAATTTTCAAAATGATGAAGCTTTGGTAGAATTCTTAGGAGTCTATGATCATTTACCAACTCATCATCGCAATCAAAGATTCTATTATGCATTAATTGCTATGGGGTACTTTGGAAATGAAGCTAAAATTGGCAACATTGAACAATATGAAGAAGAACAAATTCTTGAAATTCCAAATCAAAGAGAATTACTTGTGAGAGATACAATTAACATACCAATGGACATATCTAATGAAGAAAAAATGATTCAAATAGTAAAGTGCCTTGATGAAGATGAACAAGAAGAACATGCAACACTATTACATGACTTTCTTGAATTTTTTTCTTGGACTTATTCGGATATGTCAGGTATTGACGCTAAGATAGTTACACAAAACATTGTCCTTGAGCAAGATGCTAAACCGGTAAGAAAAAAGATACACAAGATGAATCCTAAGATAAAATTATTGGTTAAGGTTGAAATTGAAACGCTCCTAGATGTTGGATTTATCTACCCCATTGATTATTCACCTTAGATTTCAAAAATTGTAGTGGTGGCAAAGCTTGACAATTATTTTAGGATGTATATGGATTTTCGTAATCTTAATAAAGCATCTTTGAAAGATGATTTCCCCTTCATAATATTGGCATGATAGTAGATTCAACCACAGTGCATGCCTTATTATCATTCATGGATGGATTTTTAGGCTATAATCAAATCTTTATCAATCCTTAGGATCAATACAAGACAAAATTTACCACACCTTCGGGAACATTATAATGGGTTGTAATGCATTTTGGATTAAAGAATGTTGGCGCAACATATCAAAGGGATATGAAATTGATATTTCATTATTACATACATAAAATTTTGGAAGATTATGTTGATGATATTTTTTTCAAATCCTTAACTCATCAATACAATGTTAAAATCCTTCAAAAGATCTTTGAAAGAATGTGTAAGTACAACATGAGATTGAATCCAAAAAAGTGTGTCTTTGGTGTGGAGAGTGGATTTTTTTTGGGTTTTATAATGTCCCAAAGAGGCATTTAGGTGGAAATAAAGAAGAATGATGCTATCATTAACATGCTGCCTCCGAAGAACATTCCTCAACTACATAGTTTACAAGGAAATATTCAAGATATTCGTTGTTTTATGGCATCTTTGGTGGATCAAACTTTATCTTTTACACAAATTCTTAAGAAGGAATCAAAATTTAAATAGAATGAGGATTGTAAACATGATTTTGAAAGCTTGAAAGAGTATCTAGCTCCTATTTTACAACCTGCTATTCAAGGAAAGTTATTCATCCTTCATATATCAATATCTTTCCATGCTCTAGCAGCATTGTTGGCTCAACAAGATGACAACGGTAAAGAACATTAACCAAAATTTAATCAATTATGAAACTCGATACACAAAAAAATAAAATGTTTGGCCCTTTTGTTTGCTAATATTAAGTTGAGACACTATTTACTAATTGAAAAAGTGCATTTTGTTACAAAGTTTGATCCTCTAAAACACCTCTTTGCTAAAACAAACTTATCAAGATGCTTAGCTAAATGGGTTATGTTGTTAACTGAGTTTGATCTTAAATTTTTCTCTCAAAAGGAAACCAAAGGACAAGCCTTGACCAACCATTTATCTGATGCTCCTTCTCCATTAACATCACCTAATACAGACTTATTCCCTGGAGAGAGTGTTGACAACTGAAAATGAAACATGGGAATCGTACTTTGACAGTTCGAAGTGTCAAACTGGCTTTGGAGCAAGGGTTATATTAAAGCCACCTTTAGGAAAGTCTATTCCATTATATTACCATTTAAGCTTCCTATTTACAAACAACACTGTAGAATATGAGGCTCTAATTGCTGGAATACGTGCAACCTTATCCTTAGGTGTTCAACACATTCACATATTTGGTGATTCTCAATTGGTCATTAAATGAATTAATGTATCCTATCAAGTGAAACATGGAAAATTATCCCAATATAGAAACCTCAAAATGACATTGCTTGAATGCTTTGAATCATATACCATTGGCAATATTCCTCAAAAAGATAATCAACATGTAGATGCAATGGAAAGTGCCACTTCTCTTGTATCTCCTGATGATCCTTCTATGGATTTCACATTTTTCATCCATAAAATTACCACACTATCAATAGATGAAAAAGTGAAAGAAGCATTAGTGACCGATATTGAAGCCTCTACTGAATGATACACACCAATATTTAATTATTTAAAAGAAGGTAACTTTCTTGAACCAACCACTAAAAACACTAGAGCTCATATTCAGAAGCTTGCTACTAGATATGTAATCCTAGTAGATGTCTTATATAGATGATCCTTTGATGGTCTTTTACTTAGATGACTTAAACAATTAGAGATCCCTATAGCCCTTGAGAAAGCTCATGTTGGTGCTTGCAGGGGGATTTTGGGGGAAGATCGCTAGTTCAGAAATTAATCCACATCTAGGATATTATTGGAGACATATGGAACAAGATTGTTTTGATCATGTTAAGAAATGTCAAAAATTTTAGGAGCATAACAATTTGATTCATACTCTCGCTTCCAAACTTCAAGCCCAAGTTCCTATTTGGCCATTTTCAGTTTGGGTTTTAGATCTCATTGGAAATATATCCCCTCCCTCTTCTTCTGGACATATATTTATCATTACTGCCATAGATTATTTCATTAAATGGTTAGAATCCATTCTTCTTCATTCGACAACAATTGATGCAATTTATCATTTCATATTGGAACACATTATTGCTCACTTTGGTCTTCCTCTTGCATTAGTTTCAGACAATGGTACCATTTAAGAACGATGATGTGAATAATTTTTTGGAAATATTTCACATTCAACACCATTTTTCAACATTGTATTACCCACAATCTAATAGTCAAGTGGAAGCAACAAAAAAAATACTTGAACAAATCTTATGGAAAATGGTAAGCAAACATAATAAGGATTGACACACTTAATTATTGTATGCATTGTGGGCTTATCGCACCAGTATTCAAACATCTATGGGAAATACACCTTATAATCTAGTCTATGGCATTGCCACAATAATGCCATTGGAGTTAGAAATTCTTTCATTACGAATTGCTCCTCAAGGAATTATTGATGATACCACTTATAAAGAGAAATAGTTGCAACAACTTGAAATGCTTAATGAACAACGCATTAATGCTCTTGAGAATCTTCAAGCCTATTAAAAAATAATGCAATGTAGTTACAACAATAATGTCATTCCTCGCTTATTTAACAAAGGTGATTTAGTATTATCTGAAAATCAACACAATGTTAATGTCGGCCCGGGTGGAAAAGGAAAGTTTAGTCTGAATTGGTTAGGCCCTTATGTAATTCAAGAGAGCTATGGGTCTGGTGCATATACATTAGTAGAAATGGATGATACACCTCTTAATGAACCTAACAATGTTGCACATTTTTGTAGATATTACACTTAACATCTCTTTTGAATAGTATGTATATTAAAACATGTTAGATTTAGTAGATATTTTTATATTTTATCTCATATTGCTTCATTCTTGACAAACATTCCTTGTGTGTCTTGAGTTATAGAGTAATTGTTCATTAGTTGGATTATTATTTTCTTTTACATGCTACTCAATTTCATGTGTATAGTGTTAAATAAGATCATTAAATTCATTTAATTTTTCATAATTAGATCATAAGAGAATTTGATTTAACATGATTACACTTAATTCAAATGTTGTATCTAAACAAATATAGGTGTTTAGGTTAGACCACATATATAAAATTAGATCATGGAGACATTTATTAAATAATCTACACCAAGATTGTTTAATAGATCACATTGACATCTAATCTAAATAAGAACACATAAAGAAACAAAATTCTTATATATTAATCACAAAGGTTTATAGACATGATCACCATAATGTGGCATAATACAAACATAAGTACATATAATAAGGCCTATGACTAATTGACCCCTCAAGGCCTAGTGGTGGTGCTCACCGGGAGATGTTGGATCATGTGTGGCTCATGGAACTAAACCTCTCTCATAGACCTCAGAGCTTGCCCTCCGCAACAATTGCACACACAAGTAGTGTGATGTGTTACTGCTCCGCCTGATCCCTATCTATCTATAGTCTCACATGATCTACCTAAACTCTAGCAAGCTCTCCCTATAGTCTGTCAATCTCCACCTATATAACAACCACTAACTCGGTCTTGACTGGAACTCGGGTAGCTTGGATCTCCTCATATGCAGCTTGAAGCTCTGTAAATGCAATGCTCGACTGCTCCTCTCAAACTCTATAATCCTCAAGGGCCCATGTAGTCTCCTCATATGCTATCCTCCACCATGCTAAAGGATCAATGAGACCCCACCATGGGCGGTGGCTCATACTCTGCTTGTGTAGCCTATTGTGGGGGCAAGGCGAGGGTCATTTGTGTGATGATCTATTTAACGAAATATTGCCACTCTTGGATCTCACCTGCAATAAGTAAAGCATAAAGGTACATCAGAACATGATATAATAAGAAATGAATAACTAGAACTTAAAACATAATAAAAATAATACATCATTACCCTTACTAGCCCATCGATCAGGGTCCTGATGGAAAGGAAGTGTGGAAGGTCCAACATCATTGCTCCCTCCAAGCTCATGAGATACCATGCCTGTTGCACTCATTGACTATAATCAAGTGACTTTGGGAGGAACTAAGGGTCTCTCCTCAGGGGCATCTTCACTATCCACTAACTTAGTAGGATCATCTCTCATCAATTGCTTTGCCTCCTCCTCCTCCTCCTCCTCATCTACCATCTTAGTTGCTTTATCATCATCCTCTATGTCCCCATCTATGGCTCCACCCTCTCTCTCATCCTCGTGAGTTGGAAGAGGTCCAGTGTCACCAACAAGGTACTGCATAGAGAAGAATATTGCAGGTCATGCTCCCACCCACCATTGCTCATAGGCTATTGTGGCACCTATGTCATCTTGATTTGATGTTGGGGGCATATCATGGTCCTCATAATTTGAATTGTGGAAGTCAACATCATTAATTGTGGGACATCGGATGTCTCCTGGTTTGGAGCCACTTTGTGCTACTCTCAAGTCTCAAGTATGTAGGTCGTGGCCTAGGAGCTAGTTGAACCTATCCAGCTGTCACATGACTCAATCATAATAAAAATGCATAACTATATAGTCATGGCGTCCAAGTAAGAATCTATCCTGCTGCATCCTCACAAGCTATTGTGTGTTATCTACCCACTAGGGTATGGTGTGGTAGGGCTTCCATACTTTCTCATCCTCCTCTAGGTGATCAAATTGTACCCTCTAGTATAACAGATCCTCGTACTACCAAACTCGTCTAAGTGTGTATTTGAATGCTCATGGGTAACCCATGGTCACTAGTTTAGGATAGCCTATAGGCCTAGTACATGTGATATGCTCAAAGGCCCAAACCTATAAGAGTACACAATGCACTATGTTGTGTAGCTCTTAGTACACAAAGTTCCCAAGATCATAATAGAGGTGAGCCAACATACTGTGACCCCAAGAATAGACGGTTTGGTGTCGCTCCATCTCATAGATAGTGTGAACAATGCGTCCATCCAAGTATGTGCCTCGTCGATCATATACAAGAGCTAAAGCCATGGTGACAACCATCATTTTTCAGAGCAATGATGTGTGCATGTATAGAAGCCATTGAAGCTCAATGCGAGCCCTGATGTCTCGTGGTAAAATTGGGTGACCCACACAATACTCAATGTCCCATCACATCTTCCTATGTGTGCGATCCTCCTTGATATGGATGGTCTCACCTTAGATGGGTAGTCTCAAGATATGGTGTACATCATCAAGGGTCGTCGTCACCTCTCCTAAAGGTAGATGGAACATGCATGTATCTGCAATCCATCTCTCTACTAGTGCCATCAACATACCATCATGATACCTCACAAGAGGCATGGGGTAGATCCAAAATAGGCTAGTCTCATGTAATATGTTGACCTCCTCTTCAGACAACTGGGTCACTTGCTCCCAAAAGGGTAAAAAGAAAACCACCTAGGTGTTGTTGTTCATGCGATGGAACTTGAAAAAGATTAAAGAAATCATCAATAATACACCTAAAAATTTTAGTAAAACCATTAAAAGTACAATTGATATATCTTGGGATGCTTTGTCCAAAACTAGACAATTGGGCCATTTTTGGACAGGGGGTCTAGGACGCTTTAGCCATTTTGGGATGGTTTGCGACAATTTTGGATAGGGTCCTAGAACCTCTAAAAATACAAAAAACAAGCATGTAGAACATAAAAACAAATCAAAAGAGAGTGTACAGTGGACTCACCGTACGTCAGAGCTCGCCTCACGCAACCTCTTCTCATAAAAAGTCTAATCTGGGGGGTCGGTATGCTCATTGGTTAGGCATGTCTATTTCTCTCTACAACACTCTAATTTTCAAAAGGTAAATGTCAAAATGATAGTACAATTTTCATTTTCATTCACATATAGTCAAATTTATTAAAAAAAGCACATTTTATTCAAACCAACATAATGGGGGATAAAGAACTCCATTATTGATGTCATTCATTACGTTAGATTCGTAATGTTGTCCTCGATCTTATCTAATATGGTATTATAGTCTCAATGTACCTTATTGAAAAAATTTCTCATTACACACAAAGCAATTCGATGAGGTTAGATTGATACATTGATTCCACCTCCATAAAGCAAGAAAAATTAGGGGGCATACATCTACCCTCAAATTTGATTCTCTGTAGAAGTTTGATAAGATGACTTTGAATAACTAAAAAATTAGTTTTGTAGGATGTGGTTCCTAACATTGTGGCTTTGCAAACGACTACATTGGGGGCTTCATTCTTGCTATTTGCGAATGAATCCATATGAGTATCCTTTTAAAAATCATAATTTACTTTCAAAGTACTTTAGATTGCATATGCATGTAGTGTCATATGGTTGCTAAAGTTGGGGCTAAATGTACTGTATAAAATTATGCTCCTTTCTAAGTGAAAGTACAATATTACACTTAATTTGGACCTATTTTAGTGATCTCACTTTTATGCATTTTTACCCTTCAAAATAGGCCCCAAATTCCTTTTATTATGCATCCCAAGGCCTATTTTTATCATTTTCTGACACCACAAAACACATTGAACACATGCATTTAATGAATTAAAGGCCCCGAAATAAATGAGTCTTGGCAATTTAGGTTAGGACCCATTCGCCCTTGGGCGAATGGGTTCCCTTTAGGTGCCAAAACCCAATTTAGAATATGTTTTTAACAACATTTTAATGTTCCAAATTCAATTTTCAAAGGTCAGCCATCAAGATTTAATAATCAAGTAATTAGAGAAGAAGCCTACAAAGCCTAGTCTTTTCACCATTTCAAACTAGGTTGATAAGAGATTGAGAAGATATTCACAAGATTAGTACTCAAGAGCAAGGAGAGAACATTCAAGAAAGAAAATTTGAAGTCTTGGAGCAACATTTCATTTGTTTTTGTAGGTCTTCAAGCTCATTTTGCCAAGATAGATCAAGCATTGTTGATGATTTGAAGGTTGATGCCAATGGTGGATCATGATGGATTCTAGGTGTTGGGACATGCATCTATCCATTCTCCCTAACCTAATGACTTGTTTTCTAAGTGTTCCCATCTTCAATCTTCATTCTACTAGCCACCTAAAGCAAGGTATAATCAGATTTCAGATCTATTAGGGTGTTTTGACTTCTCCCTAATTAGGTCTTTGATATTTTTCATGTTCATTTAGGGATCCTATTCTAACACATTGGAATAGGGTTTTTTGGAATTTTAGCTCTTAACACCTTAGATGCACTTAAGGTTAGGGATTGCACACACTATTATTTAATAGATTTTTATCTCTTTATTAAGGGTTAATTACCAAATTTGGGGTTTGATCGAGGCAAACCCCCAGACAAACAAACCAAAATTTTCAATTTTTTCTACAAATTTGGAGTCAGGATTGAAGGTTTGTAGGTATAGGAGCAGAGTGCAGACAAAGGGCTATAGGATTGACTTTTTATTTTTCAGAAGGGGATGCAAGGATCCATTCACCCTTGGGTGAATGTGTCCTTCGGTAGAGCTTGAAACCCACTTTAGGACCCAGGTAAAAACCATCCTAACCTTCTCAGATCTACTGGTTAATTGTTGTTTTTGATAATGCTATCATAATACTTCATATTCCAAGTGTTAGATATCATAGATTTTATTGTTAAAACACTTTTTATTTTTCTCCCAAAACTGCCTTTCGATCACTTTTGTCATTAGGAAGCTGAGGTCCCATAGTGTCCAAAACCTAGGGTTGACTCGCCTTAAGGGTTGTAAGTCAATTATAAGCATTTATTGCACTATCCCTCTTCCTAATGAACATTGGAAAGGTGGATTTGTGATTAGGTGGACACCCTCTTTTTATTTAACATACTCACCTTATCACAAATCCTACTGTAGGGAAGAACCCCTTTTCATATGTTTCCCATCTAATACACCTCTCCAAACTACCCCTCTTCTCCTTATCCTATAACCCTTTTCTTGGGAATGATTGAGGCTCTATAGATTTCACCACTCATATTCTGACAAAGGAAGTTGTCCTCTCTATACTTCCACCTTACATATGGACCCTCATACTATTAGTTTACCACCTCATTATCACACCTATTTTTCTTCTCTAACTCAAAACACTATTGCCCACATTAGCAAACCATCTCCTTCAGAAGTTTACTCAAATTTCAAGATTGATTCCCTTAGCTTTGGTGAATATAAGGTAGATTCTATTAACTTTAACATTCCAATACAAACCAACCACTCTTCTAGAGACACCACTAAAGGCACTTGTTCAACTAATCATATTATCCAAAACTTCAACTTACAATTCATCCAATATACACATCATCAAGTCATGAAACTCATTATGTTACCCCAGACCTACTAATAACCCATTTTATTCTCCTAAGCTTAAAGTATTGTAGGCAAATAGTTCAATATTTTAGCAATATTTGGATATAAAAGAAAAGGCTTTAGCCCTATGAAAATGGTATTATTGAACTTCCTCTAAACCACATATCTATAAATTTGGCCTTAGATATTCTCCCTTTCTTGTTCATTCATGGAGAGAATGGGAATAAAAATGGGTGAATGAACACATAAAGAAAAATATCGAAGGCTAAATTTATCCTAACCTATAATTATCCTATAGTTACAAATTTATGGTAGTTTAGACATGTTGTTTGTGTCATGATAAGAATCTATAAGATGTCTTGATTGTGTTGTTATAAATGGATATTTTAATCTACATGTTTTCTAGATCTGCATATTTTTTATGGTTTAAAGTTGTAATGATTTTGAGATTTACAAGTTTTATTTACAATTCCCTTTGGTTTCATATTTTTCTTAATGGTCATTCTATTGTCACCTTTGTTATAGGTCACATATGTATAGTATAAGATTGTGAATTCCATTATTGCATACCTATATGCTGAATGGATATCTCAAGACAAAGCATATGGAGTGTTGGTGGTGCCATATGTGTGTAGTAGAGAGACCCACTATGAAAATGCAAGTAGTGAGTTGGTCCTTTTGACCATGTTTATTATTTGTTGAAGATTATTTGGATACAATGAAGTTAAATAAATTTATGTTTGTCAATTGATATCCACAATTGAATGTTGAAATTTTGAGTAACAAAGAGATAGTGAGATGGACTATTGAGAAGATCTTTTGAAGGCCATGTAGTTAGAGTTTTGGGGATGTAGAGTATGTTATCTTGAGAATATTTGGATCATAGTTTACTGGGAGATTTTATGTAAGAACATAGTTGGTTATCACATATTATCTTCTACATTGAAAATGGTGACCATGATTCCATGCAAAGCACTTGAGCATGCAGTTGAAATTTTGGCATGACATAGTTATACTTAGGAATCTACCTTAGAAATATTCATTGTATTACTATGGAAAGATCTAGATCACTTTTAGTGGGGGTTTTGATAATGGTGTGGATCTATTTATTGGATTTAAATGGTATTCTATTATGAAGATGTAAATTATGGTGTCATAAGGGATTTTCTAGAGTCTACATTGATCATTTAGTGGGAGAATTGGATATAATTTAAAGTTGAAATATTATATTGTTGAGTATATTAATAATTTTACCTTAAAGAGTGATGCTTTGAGATATTATGGTGTTGTATTTGGAGTTTGGTTGCTAGAAAATTGAGGTGATGATAGATATATCTTGGATATTGGAGATAGATTGCTGGAATGGGATGATTCACTTGATAGGTTTCAATATAAATATTGAGGAGCCTACACTTGGGGCCCAATATGAGTTCAACATGGACTTGATGAGGAAATTTTAGAGAGTGAGTTATAGTGATTCAATTAACCATAGGAAGAGGAATAATTTTTTACCCCACTCTTAAGGAGGTCCACTTAGTCAAGAATGAAATCTAATAGGTGTAACCTAGTTGTTTTTTATATACATTATACTTGTATTTTTTATTCTAATTTATGGGTCTAGGATTATATAAAAATCAAGTTTAAGGATGATTTTGAGAAGTATAGGACATGGTTAGTGGATAAATTTTGATTCCTTGGATGTGGGAATGAATGTTTATGAGATCTTATTTCCTATTAAGAAGCTCAATTTTTTCAAATTCTTTATTCTTTTATGATATGTTTGACCTTGGAGTTTAATAGTTAGATGTGGAGATACTTTTTTGGAGGATAAAATCAATGTTACATAGCTAGAGTACTTTGTTTATGTTTTAAGGACATGATTTGTAGGATATCTCTCTATAGATGTAGGTTTATAAACCACCACATGTTCTCATTCCTATGCAAAAAAAAAATTAATTAAGAAATATATTTTCCTCTAGATGGGATAGAGGACATTCAACACATCCTTTGTGTGAGTTCAATTGCTAGTTTTCTAAAGTTTACACTAGACTAAATATTTCCCAAGTAGTGGGAGTTCTAAGAAGTGTATCTCACTTCTAGACAAGGGTGGTTGGATTGCAGAAGGTCTTTAGGTATATTTGAGACACATCTAACTATTTCATTTTTTAGAAAGGAGAATAATATTTTGAGAAAAATAGTGGATTAATTAGACTCATGGATTTTGACTATGTAAAAGATCTGGGTAATATAAGACACCTTATTTTGTGGTGCAATTAGTTGGATGCATGAGATACATTATAAACTAAAAAAATTCTAAGTAGTGGGAGTTCTAATAAATTATATGTCCATTTTAGATAAGGGTGGTTGAATTGCAGTGAAGAAGGTCTTTAGATATCTTTGATACACATCTATTTTTTTCATTTTATAGCAAGGAGAATAATATTTTGAGAAAAATATTGGATTAAATAAACTCATAGATATTGATTATGCAAAATATATAGGTAGTATAAGATGCCTTATTTTGTGGTGCAATTAGTTGGATGAATGAGATACATGATAGACTCAACATTTCCCAAGTAACAGAGTTCTAAGAATGTATATATCTATTCTAGAGAAGGGTGGTTGGATTGTAGTGAAGAAGGTCTTTAGGTATCTTTGAGACAGATCCAAGTTGAAAAATAGTGGATTAAATAAACTAATAGATTTTGATTATGCAAAATATTAGGGTAGTATAAGATACCTTATTTGATGGTGCAATTTGTTGGATGAATAGGATACATGATATTGTTTCTCTTTTGAATATATAGAGGTAGAGAGTATGGTAGCTACACAATATTGTAAGCAGGAGATTTGGATTCAAGGATTATGTTTGGATATCAACATGAAGAAGGAATTTGTGTGATCATTAGAGTCACTAGTATGGTAAGAACCCAAAAACCTTGTGTAAATAAAGTATATTAATGTGTATTTTTTGGATGTTGTAATTACTTTGATGAAACATGTGATAATAGAGAAGTCTAGATGGTTTAGTATGACTATATGTTTCCCATTTGTAGTGATATTTTTTTGCGTGTTTAGCCCCTTATGTAATGTATACAAGTGGGAGAATGTTGGGAGAGGTGTTATACACTTTACACATAGGTATATCTAATAGTTTGTAAAGTTATGGTCCATATCAAAATGAGGAACCAAACTTTGGGATAACTCAATATTTTCCTTAGGGGTTGTTGTGTGTAACATTGAAAAATAATTTATTATTAGTAGCACATTGATATAAATGTATTTAATATTTAGAGATTCATGGTTTAGTGAGAACATGGTTAATTGGAGGAATATATTTAATTTATAGATTCATTCTAACCTATAAACCTAGACCTCCTAAAATCACTTAAAAATCACTTTAAAGAGCACAAGGTTAAAAATTACACAAGAACATAATCACAATATCACATAACACTAAAAATAACATTTTTTAAAACATCATGGCCAATAGGCCTTAGGACTCCATGCTTAGGTCCGACATCACACTAGAAGACATAAAGTGGCTAAATGACCCCCATCATCCATTGGCATTATAATCCACCTGTTCACTTAACAAAAATGTCAATACAATATCTAGAGTATAAATCCATCATAACTAATAACTTTTTATCATAAATTAACTAGAAACTATAGAATAGCATGTATAATTCATCATTTAAAAATGCAAAAATAAAAAAGATCTCATCAGAGGATATCATATGAAATCAAATAATCAACATAAAATCTAACATCCATAAATATCTCCAAATACCATCCATGGGAAAATAAATATGCATCATCTAAGCAATCATCTCAACAAACCCTATAACTTAATACATTTGATATACATAATGCTACTATTGGCAACTAAATAACCATTAATCCATCATGACTGAACATCTCATTCAACACATACTTGCATAATAAATCCAAAATAACACAACACAGAGAGATCTCGATAACCATTAGATAGATAGAATTATTTAGTTAACCTTATCCAATAACAGTCAAATATATGAACATCATTGATGTATAGGAACAACCATCACTCATGTAAACTCAGGTATAGTACCCAAACATAGAGGCACATAAAATACTGGGCAAGAACCATCAAAGACACTTGGACTCAATAGGATCATAAAAGGGTGGGGTCTCACAAAAGTATCACTAGAAGGTAAGGCTACGACATCATCATCATACATCACTAAAGGGGTATAATCATCACAAATCAAGTAGAAAATGAATTAAATTCCTCTAGGATGAAAGGAAACTCCCCAACAAGGTCCATGAAAGATAAACATTTAGATTTGAAGGCATGAAACTAAGTCATTTATTGAACATGTAACATCACTTATGTGAAAAATGAAGCAATATCATCAATGATCAAAGGATTATAATTAATAAATATTAAGAACACCTTAATTTTTCTGATATATGCATGATGGTGATCTCAAAATGGAGGCTCATAAGGGTCAATGTGAAATATAATGTAACAAGCTCAATGTTTTACCTATTATTTTCACCCAAGTTTAAGCCATATGTGAATAGATTAAGTTCACCAATACGTAGTAATAATTTTTTTTCCCTATTTTTCTATTTTTAATAATAAATATGCATATTCGAAATAATCCCATTTCAATTTTTCATTGCATTTCAATAACATAGATGCATATTTGAAATAATCCCATTTCAAATTTCTATTGTATTTCAATAACATAGATGCATATTTGAAATAATCCCATTTCAAATTTCCATTGCATCAATAAAGTAACGTTACATAATCCCATGAAATGGTTATATTTTTGAAATAGCATTACATAATCCCATGTGATGATTTCATTTTACAAATTACATTACATATTCCCATGTAATGAGTTTAATTTTTAAATATATTTTTAATAAAGATACAAGATCAAGGTTACATACTTGGCTTTCAAGAGCTTAATAAAACAAGTACAAATGGTCTAGATGTCCCTTCCTGGGCATACATCTTCAAATCTTGGTTGCTGACTACATGCGAAGAAGTATCACCCAAGTGATTTTCCTCCAACCACGGACTTATTGCAATCCCCCACACATCTACCTAACTTGTAAGATGGCCCTCCCTTCAATGAAGAGATTGGTCAAGTAACCCTCATAATAATGCCTATCTGAGCATGGTGTTGTGTCCTACATAACTAGCGCTACCATACTGTAGGCTCCTACCTACATGCATGATATTCCCAACCTAGTTATGCAATATTGGCTCCAATGAATCGACAAGTGTATGCAATGGCAACTTGCACTTACTCTAGCCAGAGATTTGATATATATATATATATATATATATATATATATATATATATATATATATATATATATATATATCCCGAACTCACTTCCTATGAAATGGTGTCTCATTTCTATGGGATGAACGTCATATGTTCACCCACCCTCTTGCTTGATTTGGTAAATAACATGACCATTATAACTCTTGACAATACTATTCCATGTACCTCATAACATGTTTCCATCCCAAAAGGGTATTGTACATTTCAGTGATCTAACAGACCATCTAGGTTATTCCCAACCTTGGTTTATCCTAATCTTAGGAACAAAACCTCATTCTAACATCATAAATTGTTAATAACATATTTGTACCATTTATTTTCCCAAGTTGCAATACATGCAATCATACATTTGGCTTATGATATCCTGAGGTAATATGGTAATACCCTCAAACTACCACTATTTGACTATTACCATCAAATGTTACAAACATGTATATCAACAAATATGCCCTTTTGATTGTTCTCCATTTTTGAAGGATCTTTCCAAGTTATCCTATAAGGTTTCTATGTTTTCATGTTCATAAATAATAAATCCTTTCATTCAATAAGACTCAAATATTCAAATGTGTACAATGTACACTAATTTCATATCTACTCTAGAGGACATTTTCAGCTTGAGAGGATTTTGTGCTTTTACACCTTATAGTCTCCTCACATTATGACTTTGGGTCACTGAGGCGTAAATTCCTCTTCTAGAATTATGTGAATAGGAATAGACTCTTGGTTGAGTATAAGATAACAACATAATTAGAAAATATATATATCATTAATACGCATTCAACCCTATTGTTGAATATTAACATAAACATATTCAAGCGTATTCCCCAACCCTAGGGAATAGACTATTCTCCTATCTTCAAGGGTTATAGACTATTGAGAACGTTAGTTAATCACCCATGGTTAAACTGCCAACATGGTTTACATAACATCATGACCTTATCAATGATGACATATCTTTCATGCTATCATTCTCGTTGCATTACTAACATCATAAACTGACAATTTCAATATAACACTTCAATGTAATATCATTTCCCATACTTCATGCTCCATGTAAGCATACATATGGACTATAATAACCTAGGTATTACATTAATACTCTATGGTTATCTTGTTTGGAAAACATAACTACATGATTCCAACATAGGATAATACACACGAATCAATTGATAAGTTTTCACCAAAATAAGAATTCACCAGAGACCATTCAAGTTCACCAAAATAAGGATTCACCAAATTTCATGAAATATTACAAAAATAAGAATTCATCAAGTTCATGTAAACAAGCTCAACATAACATATAAATATCTTTCTTCAAACACTTCCAATCATAAGAAAATATGGTATCAAATGTAAAAATAATAGAGAAGTAATACTAGCATGCCTGAAATTTAGCTCCCAATACAAAATTTTCCTCCTAAGCTTGGTGCTAAAACTTCATTTGTTGCTCCTTCTATTTTCAGCTTGCTCACCAATCTAGCTCTAACTCCAAACACTCAAACTATACAAGAAAAACCTCTAACTCTCTCAATGAAAAACTCACTTTCTCACACCTTTCTACAACACTCAAGAACTCAGATTATGCTCAAGAAATTATATAGCAAAATGGATTGCAACAATGAAAAGAACGAATGAAAAAACCAAAAAGACCACCCTCTATTTATACAAAATGTTGAGAAGCTTAACGCTACAATTCAATTCTCAAATCTACCACCTTTTCTCTTCCATCTACCACCACTACACAAAAAAAAAAAATTTCCCTTCTAAATGAGTTGACTAAGCCAATCTATGTGAAAAGTGGTTGCTCAAATCACTAAAATGAAAACACATAAATAGTTCCAACAACTTCAACCTCTCTTACTCAGTTGAGTCACCTCATTAAACTGCCAAAAATTTATCTTTTACTCAATCAAATGCAGAGATGATGTCCTAAAAGTTTCTTATTTGCATTGTGGTTGTTGGTTGCTTGCTGTAACAAGTTGACCTCTTCATTATCTTTAGCCAACTCGTGGCCTTTGACAAAGTCTTACGTTTCCATAAGGTTGAGTGTGGCTTTTACTAATTGACTTCTATTTGCAATCTACTTTATATCATGGCAAATCACATGCTTATTAAATGCCTCTTAAAATATTTCCCAAGCGCTTCATACTTTAGCACATTACTTGCAATATTAACAAACCACTTCGTGGAAGATTCAACTACCTATCATGGGTTAAATATTTCTCATTATAAAGGTTTCAGAAAGGTTTGGTTAGAGGGAGATTCGTTAAATGTTATTAACAACTTGAAGAAGTCTACTCCTCCCTCTTCTCTTGGAGTGTTGAATCTGTTATCTTCGATGCGATTGATATTTTGAATTCATTTGATGAATTTTATATTTCTCATATTTTTAGGGAGGGTAATGGTCTTGCAAATGTCTTTGCTAATATTGGTGTTAGCAGTCATAGGTTTTGGGATGAGGATGATCCCCTTCCTATTGAGGCCCTTGCTTGTCTTAATAATGACTACCAAAAATGCTAAGGTGGGCATCCGCCTCATTATTAATTATGTTCACATGTCCCTGTTCACGTGGCAAATTATGCTTTGGAGTGATCTTGATTGGGATCGTGCTTGGGCTTCTGATAATTTGAGTATCCTCTGTATGGGGAAACCTTCAAGGTTAATAATTATTCTCTACCACCTTGCCATTTTCACATGGATTTTGGGTAATTCTTTGCATTTTTTCTCGAGGCTTCTTCTAATTTTCTACAAAGTCCTCAAGCTCTTGGGTTTCGTCGAGTCTGTGATCATGGGTGGAGATAGAAACAGGGTTGAGCCATTTTCTTGTGACACCTTGAAATCTAAGTCCAAAGTGTGGGAAAGGTTGTAGCTAGGTGGGATTATGCTGTATATTGAGTGGCTCCATGGGAATGATCTGAAGGTGATGGAGTTGTTTGTCAAGGGTTGGCATAACAGGGTTATGACGTTGGGCGGAATTGAATTTGACATTAATGAATACCTTGTTGTGAGCATCATGAGACTATCTACTGAGGGAAAAAAAGTGTATAGAGACAAGGAGTCCAATGCTATGTTGCAGATCTTCTTTAAATGTGATGAAGATAAGAAGCTTGAGCGTGCTAAGCGGTGGCTACTTACACAGTTCTATCAAGGCTTTGTGGGGATATGTTGCTGAAGAACTTATGCGGTATATAACCTTAGAAGGTCAATTCTTTTCCATTTCTAGTTATCATTTTTTTCTTCTGAATCACTTTAGAGACAAGAAGAAAGTTTATTTTCCTTTCTATCCATTGGCGTTTGTGGAAAGTGGAATTAAGGATCACAAGCGAAATCCTAAAAAATCTTGTGCTACATGTTGGTTTAATTCTCCTAATGTTAGATTATGCCAATTCTTATGTGGTTCCTAAGCAACTTGAGATGGATCCTAAAGGAAAGAAAAAGAAAATGGAATTGGAGTATGAGACTGTGTCGGAGGAGGAACCTGAGAAAGTTCCTACAGGGAAAAAGAAGAAAGTGGATTTGGAGGAGGAGTCTAGGTCGGATGAGGATGAGGATTATGAACTTGAGTTTGAGGCTTCTATGGAAGTCTACTCGCATCCCTCTACTCCTAGTAAGAGTGGAAAAAAAGGGAAACCTGCCCCTGCTTCTGAGGAGTATGATACTTGTAGTGATGGGGGGGGGGGGTTGGTGACAAACCCTGTAAAATTGGGATAGGTGCTCCCTCGACCCTAATGAAAGAAATGAAAGTTTTTGCTAGGTAAAATATTTCTACACTCCTTGTGTCTAGGTCTAAGAGAAAAAAGGGTTTGAAAGATGGAAGTAACAAGAAGTTGGCTAAGCAGACTAGTAGCCCTGTGTAGGAGTTTGTTGGTTCTCCTCCAAATGTTGTTGGTGGACAAGATACAATGGATAACCCTAAAGAGGGGAAGGAGATGCAAAATAGAAGGAGGAATCTTGTGGATGAAATTGCAAGCTCTCTTTGAAAATAACAGACACCGGTGGTTGGGGCTAAAGGGAAAAAGGTAAGTGATAGCCAAGAACTAAATAGTGTCTCCCAGGAGGGTGAAGTGGAGGCCATGGATGTGTTTAATTTTAACCGAGAGGATTTACCTAATGTTTTGGGTATGGTGAAGGAGGGTATTATCTCCCTATTTAGGTTGTTCAAATGGGCTTTCCATGAGCTTAATATGACCGATGGGAAGGTTTGGGGGCTGTGAGTAAAGTTGGGGATACTTCAGAGTCCTCTCTACAGGCTCAAGTTAACCAGCTATTTGATGCTTTAAATATTGTTGCTGATGAGATGCTTAAGCTGAAGCAAATTTTTGAACAAAGGATTGTGACCTTGGAAGAGTAGATGGAACGAGTTAATATGAAGTTGGATAAGTTAATTGAAGTGAAAAAATCTGTTATGAGGAATGAAGCGAAGGGCATTACTATCCTTAATGAGAAGGCTAGGAAATGGATGGAGGAATCTTCAAGTGATAAAGATGCTGATGGGAATAGGCGGTTGATGGAGGAAGCTTCGGTTGGTAAGGTTGCTGCTAGTTCGTATGATGTTTTGATTAAAGAGGTAAGTGTTTTGGGGCTCAGTGCTAGGACCCACAACAAAACTAAGCTGCAAGATGGGGTCCCTATCAAAGAGATTTATGAAGTTATGGATGTGCATTAGAAGATAATTGAAAGCGACATGGAGGTTGCTAATATTCTAAAGAATCAGAAGTTTTTGTTCTCGTTCCTCCTTTTTTGGTAGTCGTTTTGTTGTGTGTTGGTTGTTTGTTGATTTGCATGGTTACCTTTTGAAACAACTTTCTCTTTTGTAAAGGGTTTCAGGCCCCCTTCAAAACTTGCTTTACCTCTAATAAAAATAACCCACTTTTATGCACTTTCATTTGTAATTAGAAATCTCACATGAATGTGAGTTTATGTGCAACCAAAGGTTTATGCGTTGCTGGCTTTAAGCCATTCGCTATTTTTATGGTCCACATTAAATATGTGTTGGGGGTTTACTTTATAAAATTTCATATATATAACACTATATATATATATATATATGTTATAACTTTATTATTATACTATATATTAACATATATTAACATATATATACGTATATTAAAACCATCAATTACCATATATATTAACAATTATATATAAATATATATGTATTTAATATGTATGTATAAGTATACAATAAAATATGCACATATACATATATATACATATATATACTCATATTTCATTATTTAAATATCCATAATAATCACATGTATTTATATATTCATCAATTGGTATATATACAAAATGTATATATATGTCATTTATGTCCAATCGATATCCTCATGCATATGATGTATCTGTGTATGGGTGTGTGTAAGCATTTCTACCTACGTATACACACACACGTATATGTTCACATGCACAAGTTATCACTTTCACATACATATATATTCTATGTATATACTTATCGATTAATATATAAACATAAATACATGAAGAAGAGCTTATACTTAATACAGATTTAGTCACGTAATTCAAACTAAGAAACAATCAAAAAATCAAAGACTAATGCCAAAATAATTTCACATCATTCCTCAAGCTATGATCAAAGGTTTACTTACCAATTCTTGAACTAACTCAATTCAACTAGACCAAACTAGGATGTGAGTGTGTGATAGCTCAAGTAGGTACATTAGAGGTTACCAAACCAAATTCCTCTCCCGGGTGATACTTCCCCTCCCTTATTAGAGGACTCATTCTTTCCTACATCCAACTCAGTTCATCATAAATGTAGTTATCCAATCACGTGAAAATCTTATTCAACATATATCACTTGCATCATTAAAGCATTAAAAATAAATAACATCATAATGCATATTCATATATTTCATTTCATCCTTTTGCATTTAATATCATATTTAATCATAAAGATAAAAGTAATCTAGTAATTCAGAAATGAGGTGTAACATATAATAATCTTGAATAATAGTGGATAAGAGTTAAAATGAATGATAAACCCAAGTCAAACTCTAGGTAAATCAAAGCAATGGTGTAGGGAAAGTAATTTAAAATCTAAAATAAAAAGAAAAGAACAAAATAAGAAATATCATATTTTAAATAAGAAAGTAGGATAAACACTAAGGTTCATTAACTATAACTAAGAATTAATACATAAATGAACTAGGATACATGAGATGAGTAAGAAACAATACACAAACATGTTCTTAAAATTCTAAAATTCATGAAGAAGATTAGGTACTTATATCTAAGACTTTATGAAGAATATTTTGTTGTAGATGATGTTTATACATCCAACAATTAGATATTTTTCACATGGATTTGATCTTGTTATACAAAATATTTAGAAATATATATTCGCCTATGTGATCTAGACTTGGCTATTCCTAGAGACATTATTAGAACATTTTATGCTATAGGTGTGGGAGGTGAATTTCTCCCCTCTTTTTCCTTAGTCAAACCTTTCAATTAGTTTAATTATTTTGCACAAGATGTAAGATATGCCAAGTAGAATGCAGATGCCTAGTCAATCCTTATCTATGCAAATGTTAATGGTAAGTGGATTTTGTAATGAAAATGTGATGTTAGATCATGGTGATGTGTTGACTGATTCTTAGATGATCAAAATGAATTAGAAAATTTTTCTTAATACAATACCTTAGCATGTAAATTTGAATATTTCACTCTCAAGTTGGTGGTAACAACTAGTTGAGATTAAGTCATTTTGGGACCATGTTTAAATTTAATTTTAGAATTTTGAGGGTCAAATTATAACTGCAATTATGAACCAAGTTCAATTCCACACCTTTAGGTTTGACTCATGATAGTTAATGGAGAATCTAAAGATTGGATTTAGATCTTTGGAATGCGTGGAATTAGTTTTAGTCAAGGCTAAAGTGAATTGACAACTTCCAAGCAAGAAAAGACCATATATACACTTAAATATTATGAATAATAAAAAATGTTAAGAATCCACTTTTCGTTGTTATAAACCCAAAACAAAATTTATTCAAATCAATTCAAAACACACATAAAAGATTTTTATATCTAATTTCATTTAACTCAACCAAATAGTAAAATAATTTATATGAGCATATCACTTGTAAGGTTTTGAACCTAGCTCTCACTTATAAAGAAGGCCACTTTTGTCACTTCCCTAATCCATTAACACTTTTTTGTTTGTGTGAATGTACATAGAAAGATTTAAAAAGTAATTATTATCCAAATGGATTTTATTGTGGACTTACCAGTCCACATTTTCATGTGAAACTTGTCTCACATCGAAGAACAAGTCACGTTGTAAAACCTGTCTCATTTTGTTGTTTAGCCATTGTCAGTATTGGGAATCAGTTGTCCACTGCATTTAATTAGCTGAAAGACTGCACTTTGTAGTAGCTTTCACCGAGATGTTTACTCACATAACACCTGAAATAAAATTTTAACGTGCAACCAATATATTCGTTTAAAGGATTGTACAAATCTTTTCGCTTGACCTGAACGTCTAATCTCTTAATGAGAAAAGATTGCAAAAATATTACAATTGTAAAAATCATATCAAATTTGATTTCAAAAATATTTTCTCGATTTCGTTTAGTGTGAATATATTGAATCAATTTTCCTTCCTTTTTTCTCAGTTTTTAATGGCAATGGATTCTATCTTGCGTGCTCAGATGGTGGATAGGTCCGTCTTTATTCCAAGGGCAAGAAGGGTGACAGGTGGCTATTGAAAAACCAATTGGAGCTCATGAAGAGGAAAGATTGTGACAAATATACAATTGCTAAGATTCCTGAAAATCTTTTGTTTGAAAAGGGATTTTATATGTTTATTAGGGTGTGCCAGTTATTGGCACATAAAAATGATGGTATTAGTGTGGTCGGTTTGGTCGAGCCTTCTGAAGAAGGGAATTTTTTTTTTTCTGTGATAAGGTTTTGAATTTCATGTCGAACATTATGTCTAGTTCTTCTCATTTTTATAAAAAATTGCTTTGGAGGGTTTTGTATTACTTTTCCTCCAAATTCTGCCCATTCTTCCTCATCGGCATGGTTCATAGCACAACATAATTTGCGTAGAATCTTGAGGTGAGTCACTTGCCATAGTTTCAATGAGTTTTTTTATTTGGGATTCTGTACTATACTTTTCTCTCCACCCTCTCTTTTCACCAATGAGGAAGAAGATGAACTCTTAGGTACTATTGTATCACTAGCTATCTATCTTTATTCAATCACCTAGTGTATGAAATCTATTTGAATACTTTATATTTTTATTTTGATGCAGTAGGCTTAGATTCCAAGAAGTCACAAACAAGTGAGTTTGTGGAGAGATATCACTCATTTCTAGGAATGGTATGTTTGTAAAACCTCATAATATTTTCTTATATTTAATGAAATTGAGTACAACAATCATCATCTTCTTTTTTTCCACTCCTAGATAAAATTGTAGTATCTCAATCATAGGGTGTTTGAGGAAATGGTATGATTATATTTCCTATTCAAGAAAGCTTACATTTTCTGAGTTAATAGGCATCGTAAGGTTATTTTAGGTCACAACCTCATAGATGTATGAAGTCCCATTCGACCCATTGACCACATTTGTGTTATATCAAAGCTTCCACATTCCTTTAAGCTAAGGTAGATATTCATATTTATTTATTTCCTTCATATGCATCCATCGATGGAAGTTTTCAAAGATATGTTGTATGAATTGGCTACAGGGCTAAAAAATGATGATAGGGTAAATCAAGGATTTGTGTTGCATATTTTGATGATTTACTGGACAAACCTAACAAATATATCCAACTTGAATGGGTTTTATCGATTATCATTGGGACACAAAATAAATGCTCCTTACTATTGTAAACATGTTTTGCATAGCTTTTTGTTTTTATGATTTATAAGGCAGATAAAGATATACATGAATCCTACAACTTTTTGAACTTTAGTCTTGATCAAGTAGTAGGTTTTGGACAATCTTGAAACTGTGCTTAATTTAACTATTTGTTCTATATGACACTCTTAAAAGTATTTTTCTCTTTGATAGCCTTGTTATGTTGAAATCGGGCTTTTCTAAAATTCTCTGCTTAATTATTTGTTTATTCTTACAATAAAAAAGCTATATAAATGCAGATGAAGTCATTCCTTTAAAGTGTGGTTGATAGACTTTTTCTTTTTGTGGGTTTTGACAAATGCATTTTAAATCATTTGAAGATGGCCTCTGTGAGAAGTAGAATTTTCATTATATATGGTAGTGACAATTGCAATGGAACCCCTTTAGTTCACAAGCACCTCTAAACTTTTGTTACTCTCAAAAAAGGAAGACTGAATATAATCCACCTCCATGATTTTTTTTCTCCATTTAATTATTCAAATAGCCAGTTGATCATATTCCCTCTCTCTTGAATCTAGATTCATCCAATTAAGACATCACAACTGCCAAGTAACAAGTAATCACAACAAATAAGGTAGTTGTTAGCATTAAAACAAAAATCAATCCGAGTTCAATCAAGTTTTTCATACTTGCAAGCAAATCAATGAAGTTACAAGGAGGGAACAAATCATCATCTCGTTGAATGTTGTTGAAATAATGAGAGATGCAACAATATAAAGAAAAGAGATGCACACAAAAGCTTCACACTTTCTTTATTTATACATAAATTTTTGTATACATAAAGTCAATTATATATTCTTACTAAAGACTCTATCTTTTACATTAACAAACTGCCCTATTTTAACTGTATAAATAAAATCAGCAGTAAATTCTTACTAAAAACTCCATCTTTTACATTAAGAGATTGCCCTATTTTAACTCATTAATCTACAAGCTACAACTAAGACACTCTTACACTTGTATATGAATTGTTTACAACCTAAACAAGATCCCTAAATAATAGCTATGACATTTAACGCAGAGTATTATACTTCAACAAATGCCTGATGACAATCTTACAATAGATCTACAAGAGGTAAATTGACTATGGAAACTCTTGTTTCTCCCTCTCTAAAATGACTAGGATTGGTGGAAATTTATCATTCTGTAATGAGTTCCAAATGAATGACTATTGTGAGCTCCATTGCCACTATTTTACTCCATCATTGGATCTATAAGGACAAGTTAGGCATCACAACAAATTTTATATCAGTAAAAAGTAAAATCAATGTTAACTGTGCAAACATTCTGAGTTTTGGTAGATGAGCAATTTTTTCATGTATCTTTCATTACTTTATCAAATCAAAATGTCTCTTGTAATTGAACTTTTCATGTTTTGTAGATTTGGAGGTAAAATTGGATATAACATGTGGACAAATAGTGTCATAACTTTTCTGAGTGCATTGTGTTTGAAGCCATGGTATTGGTGGGCATGACCTATTTTTCCGGTGGGTTTGTCATGGCATAATCAATGGCTTGAGACTACAGGGTAATCTAATTGCAAAAACTCTCATCATTCTTGAAGCTTTGTGGATATTCAAGTTTAGGTGTTGAAGAAATGATATTTCCTTAAACATTTGATTTGGTGAGTTTGTCATTTTTCTTGAACTAAGTGTTGTCCAACTATTCCCCTAGGTGGAAACTATTCAAGGGACATACCACCACTAGCCTTTAAAGCATCATTAGACCGAAGGGTCAAGACATTTTTGAGTTTCAATTCATTGGCACACTTTCATTCTATTGTCTCGTTGTATGCTAAATGCCTTAACGTATCTGTACATGGATGGATTTTGTTGAGCACTTCTATACTAGCATTCATTTAAGAAAGTAATGCTAGTGTTTCTCCCCACTAGCTCCAATTTCCCCTCAATTGTACATTGTTTATTTTTTAATTTACTCCTATTGAATAAATGTAATATCCAAATCCAATAAGCTGTTACACTAATGTATAAAATCCTCATGAAATCAGTGCTTGGCTACTCTTAATATTCAATGTTATTGAGGAAATTGACTTCTTTTTTTGTAGTTGCAAGCTATTTTATTCCATTTTTCCAAGTTCCAAAAACAATCTATCTAGTAATGAGTTAGAAGCTTTACTTGTTGGGATCTATGTCCTTTTTTTTGCTATAAAAAACACATTTAATGGAATAACAAGATACATTTAAATTTTATCTTTAATTACCTATCGGCATATCTCTTGAACCTCTTATAGATGCAAGTGCTAGTTAACAAAATTATTAAAAAATTCTGATTTGTCTAATGGTTGCTCTGTTTTGTAACAGGGTCCAGATCCTTTCAAAACCTGTTTTTTGCTCATAAAAAATAATTTTTTATACTGAATAATAAAATTTAGAGATTTGAAAAAAATAAAATTTATATACTGAATAATACTTTGTTTATAGCAAATGCTCAAGATTGGGAAAAGGGAAATACAGAGAGGGGGTTACAAATGCTTATCCCAAACACTTAGAATAAATATTTTTCTCTGTAAAATCTGAATAATTTTTTACAAGTAGCTGATTTGAAGGTATTTGCTCAGTACAGATCTTAAAAATGGTAACCCATCTCAGAAACTTTTCAAAATAAAATTGAACTTTGGATCAATCCAATTGCTTGAAATTGAAAAGACCAAAACAGAACTAAACCCATTTCCAAGAACTAATTAACAGCAATGTCATCATCCTGGAGATCTTCAAAATAGTGTCCAGAAATGTAGTGGCGGCTTACTCCATCCTGGTGGTGATATAAAGTAAGAAACCCATTCCATGCCCACAGTGGAGGGTTACAGTAGACGCACATATAATGGTCTCTGATATACACCCATTCCCCACTGTTGGTCTTGAGTCCCACGCTATCCCCCTTCCTTATCATCTCCACCATCATCTCCTCCACTGCTGCTTCTTCTACAGACACTCTCTCCATTAAACTATCTTCCAAAACCTCTGCTACTTCTCTTTCCATTGTATACAGACCTGAACAGAAAAAACTGGAACAAGTGCACAAGAAGAATCAGAGAAAAAGCTTGTGATTTTCTAGTGAAGTGAGGGAGCTTCCTTTGTAAATGACGTTTACGCCCACAATATCTGAGAAATTGTTGGCGGCGGAGGCAAAATGCAATGAGCTGATTCTGTGTGCTGTTTTGCCTACCCAATTGCCAGGGGCGTCATTACCTCCAAAATCAAGGAGCCTCAACCGTTGTGAATTCAAATACCAAGGGGTTTGCTGGTTTTGAAGTTTTTGGTTGAATAATGTCTAGAAATAAATTGTGGGTACTTCATACTTGAGGATCTTTTGGGTTAGTTCATTCAGTCTTGGCTGTCGTTTTAGGTAGTCCAGATCATGAATTTCTGATTTGTCCACGTGTACATGAGGGTCCTTTGCACATGGCTCGAGAGATTATAGGAGAGCTCATCTTGTAACAAGTCATTGGACTAAATTCTTGATTCCTCAACTTAGTAAAAAGTAGGGGTTTTCCATATTTTAAATAATTACCATGCTTTATGTACAAGATTTGAGAGGTTTTTATTATATTTAAATCACAAATTGAATAAATAAAATAGACGTTTTTAAAAAATAGGTAGGGGAGAGGGGTCAATAGTAGTTGTGTGGGCTAACTTTGTGAGCATGTAGCAATTGCCTTGAATATCGTAGGACCTTTGTTTTTTTTGAAATATGGATTGGCCTCTTATCTATCTCGAACTAAGGTTTGGAGGTGTGACTCATCATGCAACTTGCCACATCAGCACATCCACTGAGAAGTGTCCAAAATTTGACTTTTTAAAGATTCGACTGAAAATTAATCATGGTACTCCTAATAGTTGAACAAAAAAATATCATTTGTTGCTTGTAGAATATCATATTTTTATTTAAAATAACTTGTATGCAACCTAAATGGACCAAATACCTATTGGTAACCATAAATCTTTGTTATCTCTAGCTTTTATACTCAACACAAATGGACCAATAGTTGAACACAAAAAACTATTTGTTGTTATAAAAACAACACATAATTATTTAAAATATAACTTATATCAAACAAAAATGGACCAATAGTTGAACACTATTTTTTTTGAAAATCTTTAAAAAATACATGGTATTTATTGGGTTTTTATATTTGTGATAGGACAAACTATTAATATGAAATACTCCAATGCTTGTACATTGCTACACCAATAATTGTACACATAAGAACAATATTTTTTCATTATGATAACAATGCTTGTTTAAATGAGTGTCTTATTTTATTAAATGGGCATTTCAATTTATAAATGACACACTTATAGTGGATAGTTATGATATTTTATTTGAAAAAAAAATATTTATTTTTTGTTCATGAATTTATTTTATGTTAAGATTATTTGGGGTTCTCCATATTTTAAATAATTACCATGCTTTATGTGAAAGATTTGAGAGGTTTATATTTAATTTAAATTACAAATTTGAATAAAATTAGGTATATTAGTATACATATCTTAAATATATTTATTGTTTTTTTAAATGATGTAAAAGACACTGAGAGATGTCTATTCTATTTAAATCACAAATCAATAAAAAATAGACATCTTCTTTTCAAAGATAGATATGTTAGTACATATATATTAAATAAATCTATCTAGAAGTCATCAAGATATATCAATGCTATTTTATGTTATTTTATAAAAATAAAGTGAAAGAGATTACTAAAATAAACATAGATTATAGATATCTTAAATAAATCTAATTAGAAGTCATAAAAAGATATCAATGTTATTTTATAAAAATAAAAATAAAGTGAAAGAGATTACTAAAACAAAAAAAGATTATAGATATCTTAAATAAATCTATCTAGAAGTCATCAAGAGATATCAATGTTATATTATGCTATTTTATAAAAATAAAATGAAAGAGATTACTAAAATAAACATAGACTATAGATATCTTAAATAAATCTAACAAAAAGTCATCAAAATATAACATTGATATTTTATAAAAATAAAGTAAAAGAGATTACTAAAACAAACAAAGATTATAGATATCTTAAATAAATCTATCTAGAAATCATCAAGAAATATCATTATTATTTTATAAAAACAAAGTCAATGAAATTAGAAAAAGTGAAGATTACTTAAAAAAAGAAAGAAAGTGATGACTATGATTACAATGAGAATAGTGAAAATTTAATTCAATTTATTCATCAAATTTTTAACAAAGATTACAAAAGTAAGCCAAGACTTTTCAAAGTATTAATGGTATATGAAATTATAGACTATTCCCAATTACTTAGGAACCACTTCATTATTTTATTTAACTTTATAACTATTAAAATTATTTTATTACTTAATGGAAACACTTAAAATTGCATAATGATTTTAATTTTTAATTTTTGTTATTTTATATTTTATTTTATTTTTTAAAAGTATAATATTATATATTTATATACAAATTACTCTTTTATTTATGAAATAATAAAATCTATATTTAACTAAAATATATTTTCAATATCTAATTTTTTTAAATATTATTTTATTTCCACTACATTTTAAAATTTTACTCATTAGTTTATTTAATATCTTTATACTTAAATGAATAAATATGTATTTTATTTTTTTAAATTAAAAAATTGAAATTAAATATTCATTGCATATTTAATTTTAGAGCATCTACTATTTTATTTACTAATAATATACCTATTTACTATTTTATTTACTAAAGTTATTTCATTAACATTATTTTATTCATTAGAGCTATTTCATTAATATACATTTTGTTTTTTTTATATTTTATTATTTTATGTCAATTATTTAATAGTTTTTGTTAACAAGCTCACACCATTACAATTCACCTTTTGTTGTCATTATAGTAATGCTTCTTGATATAGTACATATATGTGTAGCTTGTTTAAGTTTTACATAAATGATAGACATCTTGATTATTATTTGGGGGTTTGAACTTTAAATAATAAACACTCAATGTGTTGGTTGTTTGAATTTTATTTAAAAATTAAGGGTTATTTTTTATATAGTGATTGGTGTGTATGTTAAGTGTATTTTTATGTGGAAGTTAACAAATAGATTTATATTGGCATTTCCCATCATCACTTATCCCTAAGATCTAGATTTGACTCTACATATAATCATATGCACCTTTTAACTCAAAAATTTTAGGTACAAAATTGACCTAGGTAACTTTGGATTGAACCCTACACTTTTAAATTCAAATTTATTAAATTAAGCCCATATCCCCTTCCTTTACTACTTCAAAGAGCATGCTAGGGTGGTCTATTTAAGGACTAACCCTAATTCATTTGAATGACCTAAGATCTACCTAGGATTGATGAATGATTTATTGAGCATATCTAGAAATATTGTAGTGCATAGAATCCTAGGAATATATATTGCATGAAAATATATTTTCTTCATCATTGAATTGATCTACCTAGGGACTTGGCCAAATAAGAAGAAAACTTTTTTTAGCAGGTTCCTAAATAGTGTTTATTGATAATGTTTTCTTAGGTACATGTATATTGGATTGACGTGAAGCTTTCCTTATCAAAAAAATAAGGTGAAACTTTCCTTATCAAAAAAAATATGTTTTTGATTCAAGTAAAAATAGGTTTTGAAGGGACCCGAAACCCTTTACAATAAAAAACAAGGTTGCAAAAAGAATAGCTTGCATCCAACCAAAAGCCAACCCCCAAACAAGACCCATCAAGATTTACATTTAGAACTACTCTTGTGGGAGCAGAGACTCATATCAAAAGAAGGACGAGAGAATTTAGCTTTTTTTCCCTTAACAGTAATCCAACCTTCTTCCACTTGCATTGCCATATCATGCCAAGTTAGCTCACAAAATTCCCGAGGTATGCCTGCAGCCACTGTCTCAAAATTTTCATTATTATTCCTTTGTGTAGGCAAAGACTCATCAAAAAGGCCATCAAGAGTGATAGCCAGAACACTATCACCAGAAGTGGCCACTGTAGACCCAATCTCTCACTCTTTAGGGGTTATAACCTGAAAATCATGTGTAGCTTCAACAACCTTATCATTTGAGACATCCCGAGGGGATACCTCAACACCCTATCATTTAGATGCAACCACCTTTGAAAAACTCCCGTGTTGTTCAAATTTCTTCTCAACCGTATAATACTGTTGAGAGGCACCATTCCACTATGTAGTTGTCCTAGCATTTTTCCCAAATCCACATTGCATAGCAGCATGACCTATTTTCAAACATCTTCTGCAATGGAAGGGAATCCCCTCACAGTCCAAAGATTGGACCCAAGACCCCTTAGAAGATTTAAGTAAAATATCAGCAGGCAACCCTTTTGAAACATCCATTTCAAACAGAATACGGGCAAAGGTGGAATGAAAATTGTCAGAAGATTCACTATCCACCAGCAAAAAATCACCAAGGGCATCACCCACTTCCTCCAAAAGAGGGTCTACATGTTAGGTTCACTAGCATAGAAACAAAGTTCACTTTCATGGACATGAAGATCAACTACGTGGAAATAATCTTAAGACTAATACTTTACATAGAATTTTATTATTCAAAGGTCATCATCTAACAAACTTAGATTTCTTGGTCTAATGGAAAAACAATTTATGACATCTATGATAGTATTTTCTTCAGTGATCAAAAGCTTAGTACATTATTTTTTTTTAAGCCTTGTATTTGTTTAATTATTAGTTCTCAATCCTAGCTCTAATTTATCTTAGGTTTTTATTATTGTTTAATTATTTTCTCTAGGTAAATTATGTTAAAACATTTACTTATAATAAAAAATAGTGAACTTGAATTTCTTACCATCCCTAGGGTTTAATCCTTAGGTTACCTTTCATTTTCAATATGATTAGGGTTTAGATCTACCTTTTCATTTCATTGTTCTACTTATATTAGGATTTGAAATTTTAATACATTAAAAACCTTTATTGATTCTTAACTTCCCATCCTTTTAGATTTCAAGTTTGATTTTTTTATTTTCAAATATGATTGTTTATGATTTTTTCAATCTCATATTATATTTCTTTTATCATGAATCCCTATTTGTGCTTTGATGACAATTACTTTTCTCCCCTTCATGATGGTACTATGGGCAATGATTGTATTTTAATTTTGATTCCTCATATAATATCTTGATTAGGGTTCTTTGTTAGGTGTTTGATTTTATAATGCATATATGCCTTGCAATCCTGACTAGAATGTGTGTTATAATGTTTACACATGTATGTGCTTTGATGAATATGTTTTATTTACATGTTTATGTAACATTAGATCACTATATATCTATGTATGATTATATACTTTATCATGCCATGATATATTATTTTTATATTTAGATATGACCTACTATGATGTATACTAACTTGTTCCACTATTTTCATCTTCTAGTAGATATACCATTGAGTGCCTTAGGAGCCATCCATATTGTTCTATGTTATTTTTTTATGCTTCTCCTTCCTTCCATGATGTTTTACCTTTGAGAACTCTTCCTATATTTCATGAAGATCCAATTTCTATATCCTATTCTCCTACTATCAATATGACTCATGTACCCTCATTTCCTACCTTTCACACTGAGCCATCTCCTCCTAGGGATATATCTAGTTTTAACTCCCTCATAACTCAATAGAATTATCATATAGTTGGTCATACATATCAGCAAATGACTAGGTTCCACAATGTTATATATCATCAACCAATTTTACCATACAATAATCTAATGTTAATAGAAAATATCATAAGGTATATGATTTAATTGATCAACTAAAAAATATCCCACATAAAATTTATTTTTGAGACTAATGCATTCATTTGAGATCCATAAATATGTTTTGAGTCAAACTTTAGGTAAGGCCATTGTTTCATCTAATGTTACTCTATATAGTTGGTTTCCATTCTTGAGCCTATTTTTCATATTAACCAAATAATATTCCACGCATGACTTATGAGTTTCCTCCTCATGTTGTTCAAGAACATCAACCACTATATATATGGTTAAATATGGGTACTTTCAAATGAAATGAGCTTTAGTTGATAATGGACATGGTTTAAATATTTGTAATAAATTTTTGGATATGATCGAGGCTAATTATACTAGTTACCTAAATTTGTAGTCATTAGGGATTTAATAACATGTGTCATGAGTCTCATAGTTTTGTTACTTTTTCCATTACTCTTGGATGTATTATAATTTATATTATGTTTCTAGTTTTTTAGTGTATAATTCCCTTTTAGGTCATCCTTGGATCTATATGTTATAGGTGTTTTACAGGTCTTCTACTCTTCATATGGATTTAAATCTGACTCATAATTAAAAAATATGTTACGAATAATAGATGATGATCCTTATCAATATTGTAGGAATTATATTTTAATATTAATCTATAAAGATAACAATAAGTGCCCCTTAAAAGTAACATTTAAGGTTGTTCTTCAAATGTGTAATGGTGAACAAAGGAGCAAGGAGTGAGAATAAGCACACGAGCGTTGATTTGAATTCTGAGAGCGTTGAGGATGATGATGGTACAGATTCAGATGATGATGATGGCATTTTTGAGGTTGTTGGAGCTATCTTCCTCCCTCTTGTGTGTTCTACACAAAGGTGGGGAGCATTTTTTGTGGGTGGGCGACTTCTTCTACCTTTGGTGCTGCCTGGAGTTTGTGCAGATGCTGGGTTTTCCTTTGCGCAGAAACCAAAACTCTTAACATCCTCTTAATTTTGTGGATAAACTATTAGATTGCATCCCTTCCTTAATCTCAAATGAAGAAAAAAAATTTCTCACTAGAAGGGTCTCTAATGAGGAAGTTAAATGAATACATTACACTTGTAGAGAAAGCTATTATAGGAGTATCACCAACATATAAAACTAGGTTAATTTTTTAGTTTAATGATACTTGATCATCAATTATATAAACTACAACTCCAAGCACCAAATAAATAAACATGAGTTTAAACTAGAAACCACAATGGTTTTGGAAAAATATCAACAAAACCATAAGAAGTATGGTGCCCAAAACTTATTCCAAATTCCAATATCATCTTATTAGTCTTGGTCCTCCTAGCTATTTTTAGGATTTTCTTGTCATATCTTACACTATCATAAACTGTCATATTTGACCACCCAAACTAGGGGTCACCAATTTTTTCTCATTCAACATTCAAAAAGATGTTATAGAGGAAAATTGTAACAATCTATCATAATTCCAATCACGATTCTAATATAGCCTCCCTCTTACATGCTCTTATAAATAATATAATCTATCACATGTAACTCCCTTCAGATGACCTCACACACACCACAAGATGTCAACACATGGACAAACCATGCCACCTCAAAGTGGGATACCTAAGTCCTCATGTGAGGCTGAAATACACAAGAATATGAAGTCTAGTAAGCCTCTAATGGGGATGTCGACTCTCTAAAATAAGACAAAAACACTTGAAGATGAAATAGTAAGTGCATACAAAATATATAAAAACAAAATTAGGAATGTAAGTTTGAGACACATTTTTCCAACACTCACATCAAGATTGGTTCTAAAAATATAAAGAATATGACAATGAGAAGGTGTACCTTAGAGATGAATCTAATCTAAAGATTATTGGCCAAGGAAGAGTCCTAATTTGATTCCTTAATGGATGAGTGAAGGAAAATTATGATAAACTATATATCCTTGGTTTGGAACACAACCTATTTTCTATAAGTGGTTAAATTATTCAAG
Source organism: Sequoiadendron giganteum (assembly GCA_007115665.2). Classification (NCBI taxonomy): domain Eukaryota; kingdom Viridiplantae; phylum Streptophyta; class Pinopsida; order Cupressales; family Cupressaceae; genus Sequoiadendron; species Sequoiadendron giganteum. Next base: position 256,824,420 of record CM021110.1, on the reverse strand, counting down.
TACATACAAGTTGTTTTCTTGAGTGGAGGGTGCAAGATGGTGAGAGGGGCTATGGTGCTTACTGAGGGTGTCTATATATGAAATTTGTTCTAGCTAGATGCATGAACTATTCTATATAATAACTCTTCCATTCTTCTATTGAAAATACCTACAAAATCTACACCATTACCATTGGAACTAGCAATAGAGAAGAATGTTGCGTCCATTTTCAATGGTTTTTCTTTATAGGTACCTAAAGGTGCTCATGCCTTGGAGACTAAGCTACTAGTTGAGAAGATAATTTTATGGTACTAGAGGATGGGATACATAAGTAAGAAGGATCTAAGGGCCTTGAAAATAAAAACCTTATGGAGGAGTTAAATAATTTTAATTTTGAATTTGATTATTATGAACATTGAGTGTATAAAAAATACAACAACATTCAATTTCACTCTAGTTATCATAAATATTCTAGGGTATTGCATTATTATGGTTATTATACACTCAATGTTGACATCCATTCAATTCTTAGTATCTATTGTAATATATTTTGAACTTGAGGTTGAGTAGATAGATGTGAAGATAACTTTCCTTCATGGCGATTTGGAGGAAGAAATTTACACGACATAGTTAGATCACTACATTGAAAAAGGTAAATAAAAAATAGTTTCTAGGTTCAAGAAATATTTTTAAGGTGTAAAATAATCACACAAGATGTGGTACCAATTTTTTTATTCCTTTGTATTGGCATTGGGGTTTTTGAGATCCAAATAAGATCATCACATTTATTATAATATAAAAAATTATTGCTTTCTCGTTAGTTATTACATTATATGCTATTTTTAGTAATAGTAAGGACATGATTTGTGAATTAAACTCAAATTTTAGTATAGTTTGAGATGAAAGACTTAGGGGTGCCAAGTTCATCTTGTCTTTGGAGATTGAAAAGCTAGATAAAACATAAATATTTGGTTGGGCCATAGAGAGTTAGTGAATTGAATGTTTGAGAGGTTTAGCATGACAACTTGCAAACCATTGTGTGTTCTTGTTTTGGTGGACACTATTTTATTAGTAGAGTAGTGTTTGAATTATCCTAGCGAGATGGAGGATATGTCCCAAGTGATTTATTCTAGTGCCATTCAGAGATTAATGTTTGTTATGGTCTATATAAGACTGGGCATTTCCCAACTAGTGGGAGTCCTTAACTATTTCATGGCTACTCCTAGATGAGAATATTGGGATGTAATAAAGAGAGTCTTCAAATATTTGTAGGGTACACCTAAGTACTCCATTTATAATCATGGTATTTCAATAAGGGACTATAATTAAGTGACTATTCATGGATTTATGTTTTCAAATTGGGCTAGAGATGTTGACAAAACACTATCCATCAGTGGATATGTTTTCACTATGTTTGGTTGTGTTATTAGTTGGATGGGCAAGAAAAAATATGTGGTTCCTTTGTCCAATATAAAATTAGGGTAAATGGAATATATTAATGCTTATAGTGAACCATATATATTAAGGTTTTTTTTTAGAAGTGGGTTTGAGTCTAGGAGCTATAGTTTTATGTGATAGTTAGAGTACCATATGTCTTGAAAAGAACCTAAATTTTCATGCAAGTACATAGCATATTGATGTCTAGTACCATTTTTTTCATGACAAGGTATAGAATTGGAGGGTGATGCTAAGAAATTTGACACTTTTAATAATGTTACAAATTATTTGACAAAGAGAAGGAGCACAAAAAAATTTAAGTGGTGTAATGAATCTATGGGCCTCTTGGCCCTTAGAAATTAGTTGATGGTTTTGATGCTTCCTTTTTCTCTTGCAAGGTCTTCGAAAAGTGGAAGAATATTAGGAAAGGTGTCCCAGCCTTGCTCCTAATGTTAAAAATATAAAAATATAATTTTTATATTGTGGAACCAAAAAATCAAATTCTAGGCTATAGAGTTGGTTTTTGGTCAAAATATTTCTTTTGGGTTGTTTAGCATCACTTCCAAGGATTTTTGTTGCATAAATATTTTTGAGCTCTACAATTTAAAAAATAAGATCCCCAATAACATAATTAATCAAAAGTTATGGCCTCCAAATTTTGGACATATAAAAGAATGAGTTACACTTGTCGAACAACTTGAGATGCATGTTGTAATGTGTCACAAGGTATCTCTGATGGAGACAATGAAGCCAAAATAAAATGAATAATTTGGTGAGTGGATTATGACATTCCTATGGGAGGGAGAAGGGATATCTTATTTTTAACTTGTGAACTCATCTTGAAATTTGTGTGATGATTTTCTAACTAGGTATTCAAGTTCCACATTTTGGGTGGCTTTAGAGAATAGTTTTGTAATTACCATTTGATGGTTTCATGTATTAATTAACCTATATATTAGGTGATTGAGATATATGTTTTGATAATGAATTTTTTAGGTATTTTTATGTTGCTAGAATTAATCTAGATCTATTGTTGGTGATACTCCTATAAATGCCCAACTCTACAAGTGTATTGTAATATTTGATTACTAAAAAGTATTTTGAGTTTCTTTAGAGTGTGATGTTTTTATATTGAAAGGGTTTTCCCCATGTAAGTCACTATGTTATGGTATATTGATTTTGTGTTTATTTCCTTGTAACTTGATGACACATTTAGTGTTTGCATGTATCGCCTCTCATAGATTAGTGTAAGAAGATTATTCTATACATTTTCTTCCCTTTACAGATTGAGTAGTATCATTCCACTTGTAATTTCATTAGATAAGGGTGGTTTTGTTTTGGGAAGATATATCAAAAAGGGTTTTGATTGCACATGAGTTGATTAGTTCACTTCACATGGATAAACTACCTATAGTGTCAATAAAATTGGATATGATAAAAGCATATGAGAAAGTGTGCTAGGATTTTCTTATGAAAGTCTTAGATAATTTCAAGTTCTCTAAAGGTTGGTGTAGATGGATATATGCTTGAATATTTAGATCTAGATTCTCATTCCTTATTCTCATTCCTTCTAAGTGGTAGTCTAGTGGTTTTCTTCAAATTTATATTATGTTTAAGACAAGGAGATCTCATCTCCCCCTTTTGTTCATTCTAATGGTATAAACATTAAGAAGATTTATTTTGGCTAAAAATAGGATTGGGCGTTGGAAAGGTATCACAATCTCTAGAAATGTAAGATCTATTTCTCACGCACTATTTGTAGATGATACACTACTATTTGGTTCTTCTTCCTTCAGTGAGGCTAAGAGTGTTAAGAGGGTTCTTTGCAATTATTATAAAACTTCAATGCAAGTAATCAATTCCACCAAGTCAATTTTCTTATACCTCTCCATATATTCAAATAAGGGTTTCAAATCTTTTGGGTTTTAAGGTCAATAATTGTCCATATAAATTCTTGTCTTTCATGAGGGCCATACAAATATTTTTTGGAATCATGTTATTTCCTCTATTCAAAACAAATTGGCATCAGGGAAAGGAAAATGGGTAATCCTAGTTATGAGAATTATCATGAGCAAATCACTTTTGATTACAATTCCTATATATGATACCGGTTCTTCAGATTCCAAATATCATTGCTCCAACATTGAAAAATCCATGTGTTCTTTCCTATGGAAAGGAAATAATGGGAAAATGAAGGTGGGTCTTTTAGCATGGGATAAAGTATGAATTAAAAAATTAATGAAGATTTGGGAATTCACAATATTAATTCTTAGAATATGGCTCTTGGGGTGAAACTTACATGGTAGATGTACTCCAAACTAAACTCTAAATGGTACAAAATTATTCAGGCAAAATACCTTAATTCAAAAGAAAAACACATAATCTTTACCATTGCTAACCTTGAATAATACACAATGGGGCAAAAACTCTTTTTTGGTTTGATTCATGGAATAAGCACAAGCCTTCGTATAAAAAATATATTTAATTGAGGCTAAACAATATTTAGTATAGGCTCAAGGTAACAAAGTTAAATATTATATTGTGATCTCTTGGTAAAATAATCTACCTAGTATATCTTGGAAGGATTTCATAGATTTCTCATTTCCATTGAAGTAGAAAATGGTAATTAAGGAGATATTGTCAACTAGGAAAATTTTCTTTTCTAACAAGGAGGATGGACATTGCTAGGTCAGACCAAGAGTTGGGGGATACATTGTCAAACAAGGATACTTTTCTTTGACTCATTCATACAACTAAATGGCCCTTATGTCTTTGTTGGAAAAAATATTGCTTATCCAAAGCATGACCATTTACATGGTGAGCTCTTCATAACAATATCATTACAAGAAAAATACTTGAAAAATAGGGATTGCTAATGTATTAAGATACATACTTTCTAAGGAAGAAATAAAGGATACAAATTATCTCTTGCTAAATTGTGCTTGTACACCTATAAATATTGGATGTGGTTGTGTAATTAGTTTCATTGGGAAGGGGTCTTTCCAAATATGAGCTACTCCAACTATGTTTGAGTTGGGTCCTTTTGTATAAGGATTTGAATTATGTTTGCATATAGAAATTTGGCTCCCCTTTACTAACTTGGAATATATGAATTTGGAATGTAATAATAACATATTTAAAGGTATTTCTTTTACAATAGAATTTGTTATTCATAAATTAAAAAATCTAAAATTGTAATGTCATATGTTTTCATAACCTCACAAAAAGATCAGTCAAGGACAACATTACTAAATCTTTATCATTGTTTATTGTGGTCACTCCCTTTATCATCCCTTTTCAAAATTAATTTTGATGGAACATCTGAAAATCCAAAGATTTAAAATATAGGATGAGCAATGAAAGATTAATACAATTAAAATAATTTTAATTTCTAAAAAAAACATGTAATGGATTCTAATAATGAGTTAGAAATCCATCTGTTCATATTGAGGTTGGCCATTGCTCACAAAGAAAATATAAAAATAATTTTCATAGAGGGGGTCTCCATACTACCATAGATGCTATCAAATCAAGGAAAAGTGATGATTGGAGTGGAATTTTCTTGATGAATTTAAATATTATGTGTGCAGTCACTGCTACCCAGAAGCTAATAGACTGGCAGATAGGCTTTCAATTTGGCCATTGAATGCTTGAAAGAGCATATATAAAGCAAGGATTTGATACAATGGAAAGACAAGGACTTGACAATTGTTGAAATAAAGGGCAAAAAGCTATCATGATAACGTCAGGGAGTGATGTATGTTTACTTACCAGAAGTAATTATGACCATAATTTGAGTTGGAAATAGATTTTCTGCTGTCATAAAGAGAAAACAAATCTTGGACAAAGGTTTTACTATTTTTGGTATGCCAAAGGATTTCTCAATTGGGCAAAAATATTGGCTTTTATTTATGGCTCAGATAGTAATAAAGAGTTTTATATCCCAAACAAATGAAGATAAGAATCCATTTTACATCTGTATGTGGAAATGTCAATTTGATGAGTTTATAGCTATTACTTTGAATCCAAGGTTGTCCTTTTGGTGATCTACCTAGAAGATTTGTTTCATGTGAGAAGTACTCTTTTCTATTAAGGTGGCACCTGTACTCAGCTTGCATTCTTTTCTATGTGATGTGATGTATATTTGGTCATGATAGGTTAATGATTGCTTGTGCATAAATATCTTCATCTAACTCCATGGAAATCATTCATGATATTGAATTCTTCCATTTTCTAGCACATGGGTATGTTCAGTATTAGTTGCTGTCAGATAAAAAGCTCAACAAGGCGATGGATCTATATGATCTTGACTCTGGTAATGCTGTCCCTTGTAAACTACTGACCTCCTGTCCTGTGGTGGGGTGTCTTTAAAGAGTGTAGGAGGGACTTTTTAATGGTTGCTCAAATGGCTTTATGAGAGTGGTTGGTTCACACTATCCAAAATTTGGTGATTTAATGATCTCAAAAGATAGAATGGTGTTTAAGGCTCTTTGTCTGTCTTTGTATCACGCCTCCAAGGCCTCACAAGTAGAAAAATATACTGAGGTTCTCATTGTTAATGTTCCTTCACCTGCACCTTTTACTGTTTCAGTCCCTACCCATGTCTCAGTATTGGATGCTGCCCCGATTCCTGGTCAAGCTCCTGTTGAGGATGGTTATAGCTCCAGTGGAAGCAACTAGCCTATCTTTTTTATAGTATACAATCTCAATGTATTCATCTAATTTATTAGTGGTCAATGAATGAATAAATGAGATGATAGAACCAGCACTTACAATTATTTCGATAGAAAACTATATGTATGTTAATATGTTAGAGAGTACGTGTTTGTGCATGGATACGAATGGATGCCACGTGCTACAAATTCTAGTTGTATGTGGCTGGATTAAACAATTAATAATAAGTTCTAAATAATGGAATGAAATAAACTTAGACAAATCTAAATTTTTCCTTAAAGAAATTAAGTATTATCTGATTTTGAAATATTTGCATATAGATTTAAAACATAAAGCAATGCAAATGAAAGAGAAAGTTGCCATCAAATTGACAAAAAATATTGCAAATGAAAATAGAATATTCCCATCCAACTGGAAAATCAATATTTATCTAGATTTTTCATGATAAGTGAGATTTAAATGGCAGTTGGTTTACCATTAAACGACAACTAAAACTTGTTTTCTGATGACTCAATAGTGGTTTGCAGGTGCCATACTTGTTTCAGGCTCAAATCTCACACTATATGTAATCTATAGGCTAATTAAAATAATCTGAACAAATTTTCTAATGTATAATTTTTTAACTTTTTTATTAAATACGGATACTAATTTATCTATCATTCTATTGGATAATAATTGTGAATAGTAATATTAGTTTGATGTAAGCTATGGAGTCTTTTAACTTTTTCATTTTGACTATAAAAAATTAATAGTGCAAATGTATTTTCATGTCACTTTTTAAAATAATGAGGACGAATAAATATATATATTTTTAACAATTTTAATTTATTGAAAAGATGAAATAGAGAAAATATAAGAGATGTGATTAAAAACATTAATAATAATATAAATAAAATTTATCTGTTAATTTAAATATTTTTAAAATTAACAATAAAAAAATATTCAATAAAAAATGAATAATTATATTTTTGATCTATTTTATATTTATTTACTTCATAGTTTACTCAAGAAACACTATATATGTAAATCCTAATATTTTTTATTAGTTTAAAGTTAAATGCATTTATGTTCAAATGTAATTATTAAATTACATCATATTGGTTCTTCTATTTTAACTTTTAAACACCGTTTAGAAGATTTTTGTAAGTAGTTCAACAAATTTCACCTCTAATATATGTCAAGTGATTTAATAAATTTTTATTTTATTGGTAGTATTGAAAAATTAATTATTCTACCAACAATACTTTAAATCAACTATGATATTACACATCTTACTGGTAGGAATCAAACACAATGTGTCACTTGTTTTAGTAAATGTAAACCATTTATGGTGTTCTTTTAATCTAATCTATGCTAGGAAGGAGGATGGGTTAATTATATATATGTTATTAGATTGTTATAGTTGATTGCTTTCCCTTCTTCTTGAAGCCATGATATGTAATGTTATAAATCTTTGATTCTAATATAATATTATAATAGGGAGATAATAGTGACCTTGGGGACATATGGAGGATTTTTTGGATCAAGATTCATAGGGAGGAAGCGTATTGGTGGATGATGGATGTCCAAGGCTCATTACAATAATTGTTTGGGAGAGTGTACCTACCCATTCAAGGGATGTCTCTAAACATTGATGCATGTGCAGTCAGGTACATCAGGTACCCTTGGTGTTGATGGTAGTTTTAAACATGTTGCTAGTTGACAAGAATAATAGATTCTTCATGGTGGGTTAGATATGGGGAATCTATTTACATGGGCTCTATGATGTTGCTCCACTTGTATAGGGATTTACAATTTTATAGATATGGGATTGGAAGCACATTATGATTGGCTGGCTTAAGGGGGTGATAGTAGCATAGACATTAGATGAGATAGAAGTGTATGCTTGGAAGATAGTGTAAGGTAGTTGGTAGAGACACCTAGGAGAGATAGGTTAGCATAGGTGGGTTATGGATGAGCTTGTTGTAATATATATTACATGGAGACCATGCAAAGTCAAGTATGTTGCAAGAATGAAGAAAGGATTGAAGGTGTTGTCATTGATGTCAACTAGTAAACTGGTTATCTATTAGTTGTTGTTGGCTGTATATGTTGAGGATATTGAGAAAATTGTATTAAAGGAAGTTTACATGTATTCAGTTGTTGCTCTGGTATTTTCCCTTATGTTCGTGCAGTTCAAATATGTTGGTTATGGTTGTTGAAGGTTGTTATATCCAAATTTTTGGTTGTTAGTTTCTTGATAAGTTCGAGTTATGTTCACTAGTTGTGAACTATATTTTTTTGTGTTCTGGTTGAGGTCTGGGAGAAATGTTGTTGGTCCGGATTATCTTTGATGAAGTCTTTTGACTTGCAATTCTAGAGTTAAGATGTTTTGGTTGCATTGAAGATATTTTTGGTTTCTAGAAGTTTTGAGCTTAATTATTCTATGTGTTTTACACTGGTTTGGTCAACCTTGTGTTAAGCACTATCTTTGAAGTTAATGAAGCATGTCGGATCTATTTTGGGTCCCGGTCAAGCGTGTGTTTGGGTCGCCCTCATTCTAATTCCATCCTAGGATGTTTGGTGCCAACCTAATTTGAATTTGAAATTGGATGGTTGACTTTGGATCTTTTTCAAGGTTGGAGATAGTATAAATACAAGATGAGCTAGTAATGAAAAATGTACAAGAGGAAACAAGGAAGATAAGTGAAAGAGTATATGTGACATTGATGCTATTCAAAAAGTGTGTGTGATTTGTGTGTGGCAGATCAGTGTGAAGATTAATGCTGATTTTTTGGATGCGATGAGTAGAAGGCTAACTCTATCAGTCATGCAAGTTGATCAAGTAACTATGGTGGAATATTTTTCTGCATTGGGATTGTAGTCTCTCTATAACAAGTCTTTTTCTTCTTCTTTGTATCTCTGTGGAAATGAGCCCTCCGAGTTGTAGCCCTGTTAGACAGCGAGTCCTTGTTCCAGACAACGAGTCCTTGTTTCAAGCAGTGAGCCTTATCTCGGGCAGCGAGCCTTGTTTCAAGTAGTGAGCCTTTTGTAATCAATTTTGATATTCCATATAGTGTGAGTTAATCCTCACCATGGTTTTTCCCTCATTATGTTTTCCACGTAAATCTAGTGTTATTGTGTTTATGTGTTGGATTTGACTTTTTCTATTGGCATTTGATGATTAATCAAGTAAGCAATTTTAAGTATTAGTTCTAATGATTGAATTAAAGGTCAATTGATTCACCCCCCTCTTAGTTGTCTTATTCAAAAATTGGTATCAGAGCTTGGTTCCTTGGTGAAGAGCTTAATCGCTCGAGGAAGGTTTGGGATGGCTGGCAAGATGGTCTTTGATTATCCAAGGTTTGATGGAACTAATTATGGTATATGGGAAGTTTTGATGGAAGAATATCTGGAGTATTGCAGATATGATGTGGAGAAAGCTTACAAGAATCCGTACACTCCTCCTGCTAATGGTCCGAGTACACCTGAAGAAATCAAATTACATGAAGTGAACAATAGGGTGAGGTTCATCTTGAAGAATAGTCTGGTACATTCCGAGTTGATTAAGGTTCAAAATTTAAAGAGAACTAAGGAAGTCTGGGATGCTTTAGAAAGAGCACATGATGGTGATGAAAGAGTTAAAGAGGCTAAATTATAGAATTTGGAAACATAGTTTGATCTTATACATATGTTTGAAGATGAAAATTTTAAAGCTTATGTACAAAGATTAGATGAGGTAGTGGCTAGAATGCGATCTCTTGGCACTACTATAAATGAAACCAGGATTGTAAAGAAGATTCTCATAACTTTTCCTGATGCTTACTATGAGAAGATGAGTGCTATTAAGAAGACTATAAGTTGAAAGAATTGTACTAAGGATATGTTGTTAGGATTTTTGACATCTTATGAAATGAGGAAGCCGAGTCTAAGAAATGGAAGCAAATCAGAGACTACTTTTAAAGCTACAAAAGATGAAGATCTGAATGAAGAGAACTTTGATGAAATAGAAGCTAACTTTGTGAGAAGAGTGAGAAAAGGTTCCTATAAATATGAAGGTAAGTTGCCCTTTAAATGCTTTAGTTGTGGAGAAATAGGTCATTATGCTGCAAAGTGTCCGAAAGGAGCTAAAATGAATAAACAAAGATATGAGAAAGAAAAGAAAGGAAAGAAGATTAATAGAGCTTACTATGTGAATGAGAATGCTAGTAGTTTAGATGAAGATTCAGAATATGAAGATCTAGATGAAAATGAATGCTTGTTCTTGGCGATTAAGGATGAACCTACTTCTACGATTACAAAAACTAGGTAAAACAAAGCCCTCCAGAGAAGGAGAAGGAGAAAAATGAAGGTACAATTATCTCTTCCCTACATGCTAAGCAAGAAAATAATTTTTGGGTAGTTAATAGTGGTTGTTCACATCACATGACTGATGATAAGAGTAAGTTTTTTAAGATTGAGAAATATGGAGACTTGGTTATGTTTGGAGATGATACTGGTGCTAAAATCTATGGGATAGGTTTAGTAAGTTTTGATGAAAAGCATCATACCGAGGATGTTTACTATGTTAAGGAATTAAGGCATAATTTTTTGAGTTTTAGTCAAATGTGTAGAAAATGATATGATCTTGTGTTTAAGGATGAGAAATGTGAGATCCAAAAAGGATCTAGAACATTGATTGCTACAGGAAAGAAATCTGAAGGGAATACTTATCAACTTAAGGGTGATGATGAATGATGCTTTATGACTCAGATAAATGACAGCTGGTTATGGCATAGGAGAATGTGTCACATGAATTTTGATAACTTGGCAAGGATTAGTGTTGTACAGGCCGTGAGAGATTTACCAAGAATTACAAAGCCTGTTAATGCTATTTGCAGGAATTGTTAGTTTGGGAAGCAAGCAATAAATCATTACAGATCAAAGGAAAAATCTACTACTGAACTATTGTATTTAGTTCATACATATGTCTGTGGTCCTATGAGAGTGTGAAGTCTACTTGGTGAAAGGTACTTTATGCTTTTAATTGATGATTATTCTAGATATACATGGGTTATATTTCTTAGAGAGAAATCAAATGCATTAAATAGATTCACGGCATTTAAGGCTATGGTTGAAAATGAGTGAATTTGAGAATAAAATGCTTAAGATCTGACAGAGGTGGAGAATTCACTTCCCATGAGTTCAATATGTTTTGTGAAGTGGATGGAATAAAGAGACAGTTATCTGCTCCAAAAATTCCTTAGCAGAATGGAGTTGTTGAAAGGAAAAATAGAACAGTTCAGGAGGCTGTTAGATCAATGATTATTGAGGCTAGTTTATCAAAATTTTACTGGAAAGAAGCTATTCATGTTGATGTTTATGTATTCAATCGAGTTTGAGCAAGAGAAAATAGTACAAAGAATCCCTATGAGCTATAGTACAAAATAATTCCTACAATTAAATATTTCAAGGTATTCGAAAGCAAATGCTATATCAGAAGAGATGAGGAAACTTTGGGTAAGTTTGATGCAAGAAGTGATGAAGGCATATTTCTTGGGTATTCTACTAAAAGCAAGTCATACAAATATTTTAATAAAACACTGAGAAAAATTATAGAGAGCTCAAATGTGAATGTTGATGAGACAATAAATAATTCTATTGATATTGATGGATGTGTGTCTGATGAACATGATAGTGCAAGAATAGAAGACCTTATGGAAGAACATGATAAATATGAGCAGAAGAAGTTGGATGAACATGATGAAAGAGAAGAAGATGCTTCGGTGATGTCCCTTAGGACACTGAAAATATGTACAAAGGAATCATTCAGAAAATCAAATTATTGGAGACAAGACAAAAGGCATGTTAACCAGAAGCAAAGCTACTATTGAAGTAAATTTGTGTTTATTCTCGAAGATTGAGCTGAAAAAAGTAAGTGAAGCCTGTAAAGATGAACATTGGAAAGAAGCGATGAAAGAAGAACTTTTATAGATTGAGAAGAATCAAACTTGGGAATCGGTCCCAAGATCGACAGACAAAAATATCATTGGATCACAATGGGTATCTAGAAATAAGTTGAATGCAAATGGAGAAGTTGTTAGAAACAAAGTGAGGCTTTTGTGTAAAGGCTACTCACAAGTAGAAGGTATATATTTTCAGAATTTTTTTTCCAAAGTAGCAAGAATGGAAGCTATAAGGATGTTCTTGGCATTGCCTACTTATAAATATTTCAAAGTCTATCAGATGGATGTCAAGTCAACATTTCTAAATGGTGAGCTGGAAGAAGAAGTTTACATGGAACAACCAGAAGGATTTCAATTAACAGATCAACTGGATATGGTGTGTAGATTAAGGAAAGATTTATATGGATTGAAGCAAGCTCCTAGAGCTTGGTATGAAAGGTTATATAGGTATTTTATTCAACAAGGATTTAACAAAGGTACGATAGACAATAATTTATACTTTAAGATTGATAATGACAAAATCTTGATTGCAGTTGTATATGTTGATGATATTATTTTTGGAGGAAATGAAAAGATGTTGAAGTTTGGGATGGATGGTTCTAAAATAGCATGTACTCCTACGGTGATTGGTCACAAATTGGGTAAAGATGATGATTCACCTAAGGCTGATCAGAGAAAGTATAGATCTATGATTGGCGGATTATTGTATTTGACTGCTACTACACAAGATATTATGCATGTGATTTATCTTGTGGCTAGATTTCAAGAAGATATGAAGTAAACACATGTTGCTACTATTAAAATAATATTCAGATATTTGAATGGCACTCCAGATTATGGATTGTGGTATCCTAAAGAAACTTACTTTAAACTTAGTGCCTATACAGATGCAGACTGGGCTGGATGTATAGATGACATAAAGAGTACAAGTGGTGGTGCATTCTTTCTTGGATGCAGATTGGTGGCATGGTTGAGTAAGAAACAAGATTCAATCTCCTTGTCTACTATTGAAGCTGAGTCTATTGTTGTTGCATCTTGTTGTACACAAGTTCTATGGATGAAATATACATTAAAAGATATCACAGTGCTATATGATGATCCCATTTCTATCTTCTATGATAATACAAGTGCAATTAACATTTCAAGGAATCCTCTAATACACTCAAGGACGAAGGATATATCTATTAGATAACGAAGGATATATCTATTAGATATCATTTCTTAAGAGAGAAGGTCATGGAGAATGAAGTAAAACTTGAGTATGTTCCGATGAAGGATCAAATTGCTGATATTTTCATGAAGGCTATTCCTAAAGATACTTTTGAGTATCTCCAGGAGAAGTTAAGGGTTATTTCTCCACCTTTCATAAACTAAGATGCATATGGAGATGCATTCATCTAGTGGATTCATGGTTCTATCTTTTTGGATTGATGTTTTGGTGGCTACCTCTCAGGGGGAGCAAGTAGTTTCAAGTGTTGTCATTGTGAGTGTTTTGTTTTCATGTCAAAGGAAGATTCAATCAACATATCTTTTTCCTTTTCCATTGATGTCAAAGGGGGAGAGAAATCATGTGAAAGGGAAAGAAAGCTAATAAGAGAAAGTGGGTAATGAGAAAGATGATCTTCTGAGGGGGAGAAGAAAAAATAAAAATCTTGAGAAGTATATTCAAAATTGGTATGGTGTCTTTGATGGTTTTTCACATCATGTGTTTCCATCAATGACAAAGGGGGAGATTGTTGCAAGAATGAAGAAAGGATTGAAGGTGTTGTCATTGATGTCAACTGGTCAACTGGTTATCTATTATTTGTTGTTAGTTGTATATGTTGAGGATATTGAGAAAATTGTATTAAAGGAAGTTTACAGGTATTCAATTGTTGCTCTGATATTTTACCCTATGTTCATGCAGTTTAGATATGTTGGTTATAGTTGTTGAAGGTTGCTATATCTAGATTTTTGGTTGTTAGTTCATTGAGAAGTTCGAGTTGTGTTCACCAGTTGTGAACTATATTTTTTTGTGTTCTGGTTGAGGTCTGAGAGAAATGTTGTTGGTCCAGATTTCTCTTTGATGAAATCTTTTGACTTGCGGTTCTAGAGTTAAGATGTTTTGGTTGCATTGAAGATATTTTTGGTTTCTAAAAATTTCGAGCTTAATTATTTTATGTGTTTTTACACTGGTTTGGTCAACCTTGTGTTAAGCAATATCTTCAAAGTTAATGAAGCATGTTGGATCTATTTTGGGTCCCAATGAAGCGTGTGTTTGGGTCACCCTCATTCTAATTCCACCTTAGGATGTTTGGTGCCAACCTAATTTGAATTTGAAATTGGATGGATGACTTTGGATCTTTTTCAAGGTTGGAGATAGTATAAATACAAGATGAGCTAGTAATGAAAAATGTACAAGAGGAAAGAAGGAAGATAATTGAAAGAGTAGATGTGAAATTGATGCTATTTAGAAATTGTGTGTGAGTTGTGTGTGGCAGATTAGTGTGAAGATTAATGTTGAGTTTCCAGATGCAATGAGCAGAAGGCGAACTCTATCATTCATGCAAGTTGATCAAGTAACTATGGTGGAATATTTTGTTGCATTTGGATTGTAGTCTCTTTGAAACAAGTATTCTTTGTCTTCTTTGTATCTTTGTGGTAGTGAGCCCTCTGGGTTATAGACCTATTGGACAGTGAGTCCTTGTTTTAGATAGTGAGTCCTTGTTTCAGGTAGTGAGCCTTTTCTCAAGCAGTGAGCCTTGTTTCAGGCAGTAAGCCTTTTGTAATAAGTTTTGATATTATCTATAGTGTGATTTAATCCTCACTGTGGTTTTTCCCTCATTGGGTTTTCCATGTAAACTTGGTGTTATTGTGTTTATGTGTTGGATTTGAGTTTCTGCATTGGTATTTGATGATTAATCAAGTAAGTAGTTTTAAGTATTAGTTCTGATGATTGAATTAAAGGATAAATCTGTGACAAATGATTCACCCCCCTCTCAGTTGTCCTATTCAAAAAAGTATGCCTCAAGAGTAGTGTACAAGTTTTACTTGAGATTCACATGTATATCATGTTAAATCATTGGGTGATGGGATTATATCATTGAATGATATAGAATTGAAACGATATTGAGGAAATTTGTTTTACTATATAATATGACTTCATTGTCGTATGTGTTGGAAACAAGCCACACTAAGAGGGGGGGTGAATCAGTGTTGTGAAAAAAATAGCTTTAGTAATCTTTAACTTCAAAGCATCAATAACATTCATTCACAATGCATAAACAAGAAAGTAAACACAACACCATAACACCAATATTTTTACATGGAAACCCTGTTAGGAAAAAGACCACGGTGGATGGCCAATCCACAAGTATGATTCTGAGTATAATCAAAAGTGAAGATTACAAGGGAATGCACTTGCATTCAAGAAGACTGCCTAGAGCTCATTGCTCAAGAAAGAAAGGGCTTGCTTCCTAAGAGTTCAAATTAAAACCATCTAAAGATTTGAACTGAGATGATAGCATCTAAAATTGCTGATAACAGTTATAGATTAAGCACAACAATGGATCTGTTCTTCTACAACATGAATTTGCAATTCTGCTATGCTTTGCTCATGCACACAACACAAATCTTCTATGCGCAAATGAAACTGCACATTATCGCACCTCTAATATGCTCTAACTCGTTGTTTAGACTTCAACACGACTCTTACATCATGCAAAATGATACAGAAGACCAAGTATATATATCTGTAACATAGGATTTACTTACACTTTATCGACTTCAACAAAACATAAGAAAATTACAACTATCGGCTCACATTATGAGAAATATACAATGTATACCCTCAAAAGTCAGCCATAACTTGGCTAGGACCTATACAATGACATACATACATAGATATACTTAATTAATTCATTCCCATACATCTGTGAATTAATACATTCATGAGTTTGGCCTCAATACAAGAAAAATTGAGAACATGACAACCGAATCTTCTAACTTTCACACGATCTAGTACGATCCGCTGCGCTTTAGAACAAATGAAGATAATATGCCAAAAAAATTTCCCTGGGATGCACAAGGAAAAATAATAATGAGAAATGATCTTATAGATTGAAGAACATTGTGTTACTGGATACTTTGTTCTCGCTTGACAATTCTGAGTCTTCTTGCTGGTAGGACCAAATGATGGAGTATAGACCTGATAGATGATTATGGTTGCCATCAATGACAACATAGAGTGAACCTCATAGTGTCTCTTGCCAACAATCTCCCCCTTTGGCATTGATGGCAACACTTAGTGAAAAATGACTAAGTACCGGATCAGTACCAAGATAAACTGTACCGCCCAAAAATTCAAAAAAAAATGTAATTCTCCAATTCTCCCCCTGAGATGATTGAATTTTTTTCACTCTATTCCTTCTCCCCCTTTGAAATCAATGGAAAAGGTAGGTGTAGAATGCCAAAAAATATGTCAATTCACAAAAACTGTTTGAGCAAAAAAACTATAACTTACATCAACAAAGTCTTTCTTTAGCTGAATCAGATTTGCGTCCCAAACCCTTTTAAGACTTTCCAAAATTGTGATGTGACCATAGATTAGATAGGATTGAGTCTTCGTGGACTCCAGGTTGGATGGATTTTCAACTCCTAAAGATTCCTCTCCTTCTTTGAGAGCACTTGACAATATGTCAAGTTTTGGACAAATGATGCTCCAGAGTTCACAACTTCTAACAACAATTTTGTCATTTTCATATTTCAACCCTTGTATATTACTAAGCAGAGACATCACTTCTCCTTTTGATTTCCCAACCTACTGGTTACCGGATGAAATGCTTCTGAGATAGCATTTATTTTGAGTTCCAGCTCCTTGACCTTCTTTTCATTTTCCTCTATAAATTATGAGAAAGATAGGCATGCTTTGTAAATCTTTTCACTTTCTAATAGAGCACCCTTCAAATTCTTAATGCATGTAGTCAAGAGTGTTTTATCTTGAACAATTAACTCTTTCATGCCACTAAATCTTATAGCATCAAATTCTTTCCGTACTATTGTCATGGTTGATTTTTCAAATGACTCAAAATGAGTGTCAACATAATTGATTAGCCTTTTTAGCTCACAGGAGGATGAGCTAGCCAGATATTTTACATAAGATGGCATTAATTTCTCCAATACCCCAGATGCCAGATTTAACAGTTCGCTGTCCTCAATGTGAGATTTTGGTAGCTCCTTTCTTGCCTAAGCTTGAGCGAATATAGCTACTCTCATCTTCTGAACTGGGCTTAAGGTAGACATGTGAATAGGACCTTCAATCAATTCTAGATCTAGTTCTTCCTTTTTTGCAACCAAAAATTGCTTTGCAACTTTTGCAGTGTCTCTTGTAGTAACCGACTGCTTTCTTCTCCTCAACAAGTGTTTCCTCAGCTGAAGGTGTGGATTTGACTTCAGATATTTCTACCTTTTCAACTGAAATATTTTTAGGTGCCTCCACTTCCATGGGAATTTCAGTGTTAGCATTGGTACCAACATTATCAACATTATCATCAACATTTTTATCAACATTGCCTTCTTCTACTTCATTCACCGAATCAAGTAAAACATTATCAACATGGGTTTCCTTAGTTACAATTATATCAACTCTTTCATTTAACAATATTTATTTTAGAATTTTCTCAGTTTCCTTTGTGACTTCTTCTGTTTCACCAGTCATAAGTTTGTTGATCCTTTTTTTACCCTTGAACTTCTTTTGTGCTCTATTCAGGAGTGCCTTCATTTCATTTAGAGACATAGCTAGACATAGTTCAACTAGAATCCTTTCTCTCATTTTCTCTTCTTCATTTCTTCCACTTAACCTCCTAGCTTCCATAGTGTCATGTAATTTTTTTGGAAAACTATCCATTATTTCAGTCAGAACTTTATTGAAAGCATTCATGTGTTTTATAATTGCATCTTCCAGAATTCTTTTATCAGATTCATTGAAAGATTCATACCATTTCAGAAGCAGTTTTAAATTTCCATCCTGAACCATAGCTTTCTCAATAGCTTGCATAGACATACCTGATTTATTTGTCTTTTCTTTCTTCTTGGCTTGATCACCTTCACCAGAAGGATTGCTTTGTGTGACTGCAACTGCTTTAGTACCTTGATCCCAAATCTCTTTGATTTCTTTATCAAATTCTATCTCCTTATCATCTGAGATAGCCATATATGTTCTTTTTCTTTTCTCTTTTCCTTCCTTTCCGGATCTTTTTTGGCTCAATTTTTATGGGAGTGACCTTTTCTACAGGAACTGACTAAGATACAAAGATTCTTGTATTCCTAGATCGACCGGAAGGTACTGCCAGACCAACTGAATTTTCTTTTGATGCCTCCTTAGCAGCTTGTCTTGCTACTTCATCTTCAACTCTTTTCTTTCTAGCTTCTTTGAGAAAATCTGGAAATATTCCCATGCTCTCTACGAGAATCAAATTATTTTCTCACTCGCTTAGTACCAACAAGATTTCTCAATTCACTATGCACCTGTTTGTCCTTTTCAATATATGTTTTGAACCTCTCTTTTGCCAGATCAATTGGTTTGCTCAGAATGTGTTGAGCATATATGTCCAGGACTACTCCATCGACTTCATAACCCATAGGCATAATCCGTATCATTCTGGGATCAATGACCTCCATCATACATTGATCAATGCTCACCATAAAACAAATAGAATCTTTGTATTTTTCCACAATAGAGGTAGGAATCCTCTCTCTTGCTTGCATCATAGCCTGGAAATCCTTGAAATACCCCCACATAGCAACATTCCTTGATTTCATGTCCCCAGTATCATATAGTAGATCTCCGATTTGTTCAGCTACCAGAGTGTCCTTTCTCCACTGAACTTTACCAGCTCCCAGAATCTTATCCATGAAATAACTAAACAAGCATAAAAGCAGGGTACCATATTTGAATGAGTTTTTCTTATCCTTCTTTATTTTGGCTAGATTTTCCATTAGCTGAATCCTCAGCAACTCACATAGATCGTAGTCGGCATTTTCTTTAACCATCTGGTAGGCTGCATAAATTATTGTGCCAGATATAGAGTTTTCTCAGCTAGAATGGTAGATTTTGTAACCTATGAGCATGGATGCAAATTTTACATCTATATCAATGATGTTGTCTATGGTCATTGCCCTTCTGTCGTAAGTTGATCCTGTTGCATTTGTGACAATTTGATTTTTCACAGATTTGAGAATGGGCAACCCACCAGAAGAATTCAAACTAGTTACGACACTGATGGCTTCCTTAGTGATTTTGAATGGAATGGTGAGCCACATGAATTCATCGTGCACTTGACTTAGGACATATCAGACCCATTTCGCTTCAATAAACATGAGGAATTTAATCATATGTACAAATTTATTTATTTCCAAAATTTTATGCTCTGGCTTTACATGGAATTCTTCATCAATAATGTGGTGATTATACAGATTCAAAAGTTGGGAGCTATCCAGTTCTTCAATATTTGCATGAATATAAACCCTAATATCTTCTGTATGCAAAACTCCATGCGGGACCAATGAAAAGGCTCCTAAAGGGTCAGTCTCAAGATATTTATAGGGATTCCATTTAAATTTTGATCGAGGATGATCCTTGAATTCTACTACCAAAGGAGTACTCATTTCCCCAAATCACAAACTTGCAGAGTTTCTGTAAAATACCTTTTTCGCCAGATCGCAATTTGAATGCTGAATCACTTCCGACGCTTGGATCTTGCCTCAAATCACCAAAGATCGCTTATGAGCTCTCCAAACTTCTCTTTGAAATGAAAGGTGATAAATGAAGTGTGAAATAAATTTTTATCCTTTTCCGCACCTAACACTTTAGTCACAATAAATTTTGTAACCCTAACACATTCAATTATACTGTATCTATACATAGTGGGAAACAGAGCATCTACAAACCTCCATTTCAACATACCGATTCCTCTAATGAGTTCAATAGCATATGTTGATCGATTATGCGTCTACTGAACACATTTGCATCCTGTGTCACTTTCCGGTTAGGGGTTCATCTGATTTTCTTTGACAGCTCCCCCCCGGCCATAGGCCTGAGACTAATCCAGAGGAATTACTAGAAGCAGGTTCTGGTGCTGGCACACTCTCTTCAGTAGAATTTTCTTTCTTTACCCATTTCTTCTGCATTTGTTGCCTCACTGTATCTGCAATGATTTTCCCTTTTCCTTTGATGTCTTTCTATACATTTTTATTTTGGTTTATCGAACCTTTTCTATTCTAGCAATATGTTGCTATATGACCAAATTTGTTGTAGTAGTAGCATACAACATTTATTTTTATAGACAAGTTGTTCCATTGATTTCCTCTTGATTTGCACTGGTTAGCAGTATGGCCAAGTCTATTGCATGTGTAGCATTTGACACTTCTATGAAATTGATTCATCATACTTCTGCATTCAATTGACTTATGACCTATCTTATGACAATTGAAACATTGACCTGAAAAATGTGGACCACTTTGATTCATCCTACTTCTACACTGAGAAGCCATATGTACAAAATTATTGCATTGGAAATAGTATCCAGTAAATGTCTGAACATTAGGTTGTTTTACTGAATACCTTCCAGGTTTTTTCATTTGGTTTCCTTGCTTGAATTGCCTTTGTCCAGAATCCTTTTGTCCTAATTTTGAGCTTTCTCCTTTCTCAAATCCAAGACCTCTTTTGTCACCACGAGTCCTCTAATTATCAATTACTTCATTGAGAATGGTTGAGATGAATTTGAACTTTTCCTTGTATTCATTTGTATTAGCAATATCATTTTTGACATCATCCAACTATTTTTCAAGTGCTTCTTCACTATTTCTGGATACTTCCAATTCATCATTCAATCGGTTACATATTTCAAATTTTTCTTTCAGGGACTGTGCTAGGATTTCTTCGTTCTTCTTTCTATCTTCAATTTCTTTGGTCATCCTCATCATGATGGATTCCATTTCGGCTTTCAGAACTTTATTCTCTTGAGTAAGCTTTTCACATTCCTCTATCTTATCTTTTAGGGTTTTACTAGATTGATCATCTTCAATGTTCTTGTTATCATTCTTTTGAATTTGATCATAGAGTTCCTTTCTCTTCTCTCTTGAATTATTGATTTTTTCCTTTAGAGACTCAATAAATTCTTTGCATCCTTGAGATTCGCTTGAAGTTTATGGAATTCAATGTTTGACTAATCAAGGTCATCTAGGGCCACCATAAGTTGTTGTTCAAGATTTCTTGAATCCATTGACATATTTTCCAAGATCTCCCCAAGTTGTTAGAATTCTTCTTCTTTAGAGGAACTAGCTCTGATACCAATTGTTGGAAACAAGCCACATTGAGAGGGGGGGGTGAATCAGTGTTGTGCAAAAATTAGCTTTAGTAATCTTTAACTTCAAAGCATCAATAACATTCATTCACAATGCATAAACAAGAAAGTAAAAACAACACCATAACACCAATATTTTTACGTGGAAACCCTGTTAGGGGAAAAACCATGATGGATGGCCAATCCACAAGTATGATTCTGAGTATACTCAAAAGTGAAGATTACAAGGGAATGCACTTGCATTTAGGTGAAATACCTAGAGCTCATTGCTCAAGAAAGAAAGGGATTGCTACCCAAGAGTTCAGATTAAAACCATTTGAATATTTGAACTAAGATGATAGCATCTAAAATGCTTGATTACAGTTCCAGATTAAGCACAACAATGGATCTGTTCTTCTACAAACTGAATCTACAATTTTTCTCTTCTCTGCTCATGCACATAACATAGATCTTCTATGCGCAAGTGAAACTACACATTATCGCACCTCTGCTCTACTCTAACTCATTGTTCCGACTTCAACACAACTCTTACATCATGCAAAATGATACAAAAGACCAAGTATATATATCCGCAACATAGGATTTATTTACACTTTGTCAACTTCGACAAAACATAAGAACATTACAACTATTAGCTCACATTATGATAAATATACAATGTGTACCCTCAAAGGTCGGCCATAACTTGGCTAGGACCTAAACAATGACATACATACATAGATATACTTAATTAACTCATTCCCATACATCTGTGACTTAATACATTCATGAGGTCGGCCTCGATACAAGAAAAACTGAGAACATGGCAACCAAATCTTCTAACTTTCACACAATCTGGTACGAGCCGCTGATCTTCAGAAGAAATGAAGATAATTGCCAACAAATGCTGCCTGGGATGCGCAAGGAAAAATAATAACCAGAAATGATCTTATAGATCGAAGAACACTGTGTTACTGGATACTCTGTTCTCACTTGACAATTCAGAGTCTTCTTTCTGGTAGGACCAAATGATGCAGTGTGGACTTGATAGATGATTACGGTTTCCATTAATGACAAAACCAAGTGAACCTTGCAGTGTCTCTTTCCAACAGTATGTTTGGGTACAACTGGTGAGAGAGATTAGACAGTAGGGGACATGAGTGGATAGAAAAGAGGTGATTGATAGTTAGATTATGATAGTTCTAGCATAATAGGATGAGAGGAAATGTGATATATATCAAGACAATAATGGGATATGAGTCTTAATGAGAAAGCATCGGGTTTGAGTGGTTGATAATATAACATCATCTAGGGACTTGGGGGTCATGATTTAGGTAGTGTTGAGAGGATGTCACCAACATGAGTGGCAAGGAGGTGGGAGAGTAGAAACAACACTAGTATGTGGAGATAGAGGAGGAGATAATAGAGAGGAAGGTATGGATATCTTGATGTAGGATGTGCTTGTATAGGTAGAGGTAGAAAAGTGTGAGCATTTAGTATGCATTGACAGTGCTAGAGAGGGTTCTTTTCTTCTTCATTTGGTGTAGGAGTGTTGCTGAATTATTGTTTATTTTTTAATGTTAATGTTTGTTCCTGAAAAATAATTTTAGGGATATGTCTGATAATGAAACATGGTAAGGCCATATGTGTACAAAAATGAGGATACCATAAGGAATTTTCTAAAGCATGATACAAGGCCCTATCCCCAAAATTATCCATGAGGAGGGGAAGAATAGTGATGGGTTAGTAAGATGGGAGGATGGAATGAGATGGTATAGAGAGGACCTAGGAGATAACATGAGCCAAATTTATGCATGGCACATGCAAGTAGGTTTTCATCATGGTACTTTTACAAGGTACCATAAGGTGGTTATCACCAAAGGATGGTTTTTTTAATTTTTTGATGTTTTTGCATTTTCTACATTTAGAATTTCTACAATTTGGAAGCACTTGACATTTACTAAATTCATGGGTTCATTGATCTATTGACCATATCAAGTTGCCAAATGGTATGATCCTTGTCCATATTTATTAGAGATGGTATAGGAGCCCAACCAATTAGGTTCTAACTTTCCTTTTATTCTCATAGTCTTGCTTGATGCCTCACTCATTTTCCTTAAGAACAAGGTTGCCAACTTCAAATTCTTTAGCTTTAATTTTCTTGTTGTAGCTACGGTGGATCCAATTTTTATAAGATTTTAAATGATTCAAAGTTTTGAGGAACCTCTCATAAATTGGTTTGAGATCATGTAATAGTGCAATTCTATATTCCTCACCATTGATGATGTCACACAAAGATGCACAATAATGGAATTAAAACTTCAATTAGTAAGATGAATTTGGCTCCAAAGACTAGGGAGTATGGGGTAGCACTCATGGGCATAGAAATATTGATATGGTAGGCCTATAAAGTAGGGTTGAGTTATAGGTGCCAATCATGGCCAACATCATTAATGATATTCTTGAGAATTTTGATCAAGGTATTATTAGATGCCTCAACTTGACCATTACCTTGTGGATAGCATGGGGTACACTAGTAGTGTTTAAGATTGAATTATTCACATAAGGTACACTCATAAATTTTAAAATGGTGGAATGAATTTCTTAGTGAAATGATATGGGGGAGGATGACTTGGAAATTTTATAGCTAGTGCTATAGGTGAGTGGAATGGCTTCAATCCATAGTGAAATACTTGGTATCGATAATAATGAATTTGAACCACTAGAGGAAGATGGAGTAATATTTCCAACAAGATTGGAATACCATGTGGAAAAGGCCTAGATAATTTTGTTTTGATACAATTCTTGAGATGGTGCATGAATTATATCCTCGTGCTAGTAACAAGCTAGACATTAATTGATGTATTGACATGCACCTTTTCCCCTAGTAAACTAATACTAACCTATTCTAAGGATCCTCTTAGAAAATATCATACTACTAGTGTGAGCTCTAAAAATAATATCATAACTTTAAACAAGTTAAGCATTTAGGTTGCTAATGCTTCATCATTGTTTCCTATGAAGTTAGAATCATTAAATTATGACTTATAGGTTTTTATCATAAATGCAGTGAGCTAAATGCGTAAGAGTTAAATTTCCACAGGGTGCAATTTTACGACACTACATTTTTCCCCCACTTTAGTGAGTTGATTTTTAGGAAAAATCAGCTACACTAAAGTAGCTAAGAAGACATAAATTTTAATTTTGAAATTTTGATAATTTTACAAAAAAGATACTATAGAGGCCACCGAGGTTGAGCAGGTGGATACTGATGATGCCCCCAATGTTTGAGCTTGGTGAGAAACTACAACATTTGGCATGACATTTGACTCTGCAAAACTCAAAAATGGGTTAGTTTCGAAAATGGAAAAAACTACCACGACAAGAAGAATTATTAAGAAAAAATTTAGTGGGTCAAAAGAAAAACTCGAGGAAGAAGTGAGTATATGCCCCTTCCTATTTTTCCCCCCAGCTAGGTGAAAACTGGAAGGTGGGAAAGGGGAATTTTACCACAAAAAATGGGAAAAATTGGCATATATATATGCCCAATGTGGGCCCATGGAAGATCATTTTCACTATTCATTACGAGGATATTGTTGAATTTTTGAGAGATTTTCCAACAAAGTGCCTCACAAATGAGACTTTTGACTACCTAGGATTGAGCAATTACGGACCGAGGAGAAGAGGAGTGAGCCACTAGAAGAGGAGTGAGCCTCATTTATTTGTGTTTTCTAGCCGTAGAAGAATGTGAGCAACACATGCATCCAACCAATGTGACGGTGTCCAACAGATGCATTGGCATCCTAGAGCATTGGAGTTCATCAAACACGGTGGAATCTTAAAGCATTGGAGTTCATCGACCGCATTGGCATCTAACTTGTGTGCTATCATTGGCAGGGATAACTTTAAGAAACCCCCTCAAAAAGGTGTAAAAACCTGGCAAATCTTGTATGCTTCTCGAAAAAATATTAATTTTATTAATAACAATTTTTTTCTTTTTTCAGGGAAAAATAATAATCTCAATTGGTGAATTTTTTATAATCACTAGAAGTCTGTAGAAAATCCTGGCAAATTATAATTTTTTTCAAACCAATAAAATATTTTCATTGGCGATTAAAATCTATTTTCAAACCAATAAAATATTTTCATTGGAAAATTAAACATGTTTTGAAACCAAAAAAAATTTTGTGGGCGAATTAAACTTATTTTCAAACCAAAAAATATATTTATGTTGGCAATTAAAAGCTGTTTTCAAACCAAAAATATATATTTTTAATGGCGACTTAAACCTATTTTCAAACCAATAAAAAATTCATTGGCGAATTAAACCTAATTTCAAACCAATAAAAAAATTCATTGGTAAATTAAAATGGTATGCCAATAAAAAATCATAGTGTGGGTGGCAAAAATATCAAATGCTATATATTGTTCTATTCCAAGACAAATTTTACACACACCCAAATTCCTTCATAAAGTGTCCAGAATGGAGACAAGTCTCAATAGATTATAAATTCTTATCAAAAGTGATCCATGGAGTGAAGTACTATGTTTGAAGCTGGATGTCACAATAGTGGTTTACAATTTTTTGCCAAACTGGACACTGCAATTATTATTTTTAACTAAATCTTCATCTTCGGGAACCTATAGCAGCTAAACCATGAGGAATTTAAAGATGATGCAAACTAGAGTCTCTTCACATTTTGTCTGTAGATTCTAAAAATATTTTTTTCAATTTTTTTGGAATCAGATTGCACTTTTTTTCCATCTCCCACAAAAACTATTTTTTTTTTTCAGAAAACAACATTTTTAAAAAGTGACGCTCACCGTATACAACATAACTTTTTTTGTATGAAGGATAAAATTCTAATTTTTTCGAATTTAGATTTTTAACTACAATATCTAGCACTTTCATTTAGTCTCATAGTTTTTCATTGAATATTTTTTCCTTAATCAAGTTTCAAAGTCAAACCAATTGCAATTTAGACATAGGCAATCAAAATTCAATTTTTTTTTTAATAGATAAAGGACATCAATACTCAGCCTCAACGTATTTTAAAAAATTTTAATTTGATAATCTGCTATTTTTCCACATGTGCAAAATAGAGAGCTTGATTTTCGATGAAAAACCTATGTTTAATAAAACTAAAAAAACACATACATAATAAAACCAAAACATATTAAAGTTTAATTCGTTGGATAGCTCGTTCTGAGGACTACCATCTTCCAATTGGGTTTGTGAATTCTCCTCCATTTTCACCCTCAACCTGAGCTTCGAAGGGCAAAAATCTGCTAAAATTTGGTGGAAGAGGGGGAGAAGGGCAAAAAAGGGGGGTTTGAGCGAACCCCCTTCGAACGAACTCCCCTTCGCTCGAAAGGGTGAAGGGGGGTTCGCTTGAACCCCCCCTTTTTTTGAATTTTTCATTCGTTTCTATGAAGAAAAATGACATCATAGGGTTCGAGCGAACCCACCATGCAAAAGGGGGTTCGACCAAACCACTCTTTTGGGTTCGTGCGAACCCCCTAGTTCGAACAAACCCTTAAAAACATGAAATTTCGAATGTGTGAGCATTTTTTACAAATTTCCTTCCTCATAAAAATTGTACACCACTATTATGGGTTTACCCCAGTGCAATTTAATGACTAGTAACTACAAGTTATATTATTCAATAAGTTAATATAAGATTTATATACTCATAGTATTAAAATTGCATTGATAGTAACTACAAGTTATATTATTGTGCAACTTAACCGTTCGATGAATGATTGCAGTTGCATTATGGAAGAAAATGTCTGAAGCACTAGACTTGCAAATTCAAACCTCCGAAATAACCCTAGAACCATTAGATTTGCAAATATTAATGGTTGATCTTTTATTACTTATTAAATCACTTAAAGTCTTGACTCAGTTTTTCGAAATAATATTCACATCAACATGTGTGTCTTGTGGTGAATTAAATGCTCAAGTGTTGAGTATTGATGT
The DNA here is from genome assembly GCA_007115665.2 of Sequoiadendron giganteum. Classification (NCBI taxonomy): domain Eukaryota; kingdom Viridiplantae; phylum Streptophyta; class Pinopsida; order Cupressales; family Cupressaceae; genus Sequoiadendron; species Sequoiadendron giganteum. The sequence continues at coordinate 256,797,106 of CM021110.1, read as the reverse complement.
ATTTGTTCTATATATACTTCACCAACTTGATGTTCTTCATATCATTTATAATATATTTTCTTTCTCTCTTCTCTATTCACAATTTCACTGTGATATTATGGAGTCTTCATGGCGTGTCATGCTACCCAAATGTTTTTGGGAGAAAAGAAGCAACAATGCATTAGATAAACGAAATTTGGGTATGGTTTTCACTATTCATTGTGTGCAAGTTGAGGAGGCTATAAGAACAATTGTGGGTAGAAAATGGCTTTAGAACAACCCCCATACTCTATTTTTTGAGGTAGCTTCTACTTTCTTGTCGAATTGCATGGACATTTTGTTGGATAAAGAGTTGGTGAAGATGTTGGCAATACGTTATTTTTAACCTTTCATTTACTCTCTTTCTTTGTTGGAGTTGGCACTAGAGCATTATAATTTTGAATTTGGGTTAGCGCATGTTGGTGGAATCTTTCCCAAAGTTGAAATGGTTGATTCTATAGTGCAAGCTCTTGCCCTAGTTGTTATGAGGTGTGGTATGGTCTGTGATACGACAAATGAATCATTACAGAGTATGGAGTTTTGGAGGAAGGATTTGGGTGATGCCCTTTTCTTCTCTACTCTTACTTTGTTCAATTCAATTTACCTCCTTCTCAAACACCCGGTTCGGGGCCTCTACTAATGGTAAATAATTTTTTTTAATGAATTATGTATATATTTTGTTGTACAACTCTTGTAATATGTTATTTATGACTTTTTTTGTCATGAATCACGATGCCTTTTTGGCTAGGCTGGCTATGTACTTCAATCTTCAACTACTTAAATTAAAATAATTTCGTATCTCCATTCTTGTAAATCCCTTTTTCTTTGTTCAATATAAAAAAGTGGCTTTTAAGACTGAAAATACATTTATAATTTTTGTATGATTCATTTGTTTACTTCTTTGACATATATATTTAATATTACTCTTAATTGTCAAGAAATTGGTATGCGAATAAAAATTGTAGTATACTCCAAAAAGATATTATTATTTCATAAGTTAATATAACATTAATATACTAAGAAAATTAAAGTTAATGTACAAAAATATTTCACCATTCGATGAATGAATTATTAACATATAGTTCTAATCATAAGTGAGTGAAATTTATTGTGACTTATTAGTGGACATTGATAATGATTAAGATAAAAAAATCCATTTAATTCTCTATTAATTCAATGCTTTGAAGTACTCTCTACTCTACTTGCCATTTAATTCTCTATCTTTTTATCGATTTCTGCAATTATGTGAGATTATCGTTCATTGAAGAAAATGTGGTTGCAAAACCGTGGATTAATGCCATATGTACCTAGAAAATCTTTAAAAGATTCATAATTAAGTTCCTCTTCTAATATGAAGTGAGAAAAATGATTGATTTGATAAACTGATACTGAAAATGACAAAAAGTATGACACATTTTTTCTTTTTATCGATTTTCACAATTTTGCGAGATTATTGTTCATTGAAGAAAATGGGGTTGCAGAATCGTGGATTAATGGCATATATACATTCGAAGCGAGTGATTGGATAACTTGATATTGAAAACTACACAACGTACTGTACATGATGATGACATGAATCCAATTATCAATTGAAATAAGAATTGTAATAGGTTTCATATCATTTGAGTGGCATGCGTGTCAACATTTAGCTAAATGTCAATCAAAAAATCAATTATACCTCACACAATTAAAGTTGGTTACTTGGCTAGCACAAAAAATAAATTATACCTCACACAAATCATGAGTAAATAAGTGTGGTGAGATCATAAGTCATAAATGGACCATAAATAGGGATAGTGAGCACAACTGAAATCATTCATAGAAAGATTTACTATTGAGTGCCAGTATAATATTCTAAATTATGATAAGCATTTTCATTTTGCAAGGTTAATAAGGAATAAGATGATGTTGTGGTATTATTAGGGATACTCTAAATTCTCCTACCTCCAATTATGTAATTATAGAGTAAAAGACCAATTTGCTTCAAGTTCAAAATGGGTGGAATTAGAAGAAGTTGATCTAGTTTACCTGGCTTCTGAGCCAAGTTTTGAACCAGGATGAGGAGCTCTGATAGAGATAAGTGCTTTAATAAAGTGTGTTTCCACATAAGTATTATAATATGTTTACATTGAAATTCATTGACTTCTCATACTCCATTTTAATAGAGGCCCTCAAAGAGGAACAATGGATTTCTAGAGTCATTCTATGCTATCATGGTGCCTTGGAGATGCCCGAAGAGGGTGGGAACAAATTTACTACCCCTTATCTTCTACATAATTCCTATTGGCAACCAAGATAGGTACATTTTCTATATTCACTGCACCCATTTTCCCAGCATGGTAGGCAAGCCCTATATATTCTCAAAGTTATTTTGGGTTGTTTCGAAGGCTTGGAGCTATCATCTAAAATCCCAAGATCCCAAGCATGGTCGGTAAGCCCCATAGTTTGAGAATATGGTTTGTATCCCATAACACCACTACCAACTTGGAATCAATTATTTATAATGTAAAGTGACACATTTCATTTATATAAAACAAGAGCTTGCATGATTTACTCATCTTTAAAAAGCTATGTAATAATATAACATTGTAATTCAATTGTAATTAAATAAATGGTTGTGTTATTCTTCATTATTCATTTACAGTAAATAATTATTTTGTGTTCAATGTCTATTCAAATTATACAAGTAATTAGCATTAATGTTTCTAGCAATAGCACTTACACATAAACTTTAAAGCAGGTTCAATGATTACACCGATAGAAAACTATATGTATGTTAATATGTTATAGAGTATGTGTATGTGCATGCATATGCTACAAGTTGAAATTTCTAGTTGCATGTGGTTAGATTAAACAATTAATAATAAGTGCTAAATAATGGAATGAAATAAACTTAGACAAATCATATTTTTTTCCTTCAAGAAATTAAGTATTATCTATTTATGAAATATTTGTATGCAGATTTAAAACATAAAGCAATAAAAATGAAGAAAGAAAGTTGCCATCAAATTGACAAAAAACACTAAAAATTTCACAAATAAACTTAGAAAAATAAGATTTTTTTCCTTCAAGAAATTAAGTATTATCTATCTATGAAATATTTGTATGCAGACTTAAAACATAAAGCAATACAAATGAAAAAATGAAGTTTCCATCAAATTGACAAAAAACACTAAAAATGTCACTCTTGCTAGGGTTTGGTAAAATGTTGTCACTCTTGCTAGGATTTTCCGAAATGTTATTTCTAATTTTTCGTTGACCCCGTCCCCTGGTTCCCAACATCATTAGTCATTTTATTAAGTCCTTTGTCGTGAAACCATGGGAAGGGGACAAGTGTCAATCAATGTCTTTCTTTTAAATAGATTCCAAGAGTCTGCAAGAGATTCAAGAAGATCTATATGTGACTCATGGAACCGTGGAATGGAAACGTGGACTCATCTCAATGTCTCCAATGGGTTTTCTATCAAAGGCTAGGATTGTGAGCAATGGAATGATTTCACGAGTCCATGGATAGTTTTATAAAGGTTAAGTCAATTGTTGCAGAACCATAGAAATGGGACAAGTGTCAATGTCTTTCTTTTAAAGGGATCATGCAAGTTCATCAGATGATTCAAGAAGATCTATATGTGACTCACATAACTATAGAATGGACACATGGAATCATCTCAATGTATCCAATGAGTTTTTTACCGAAGGAAAATCTCATGAGGCATTGAGGATTGTGTGTCCTAGCACACTAAATTTTAAAACAACTTTAAAACACATGTTTATATCATAAATTACTCAATCGTTTGATGAATTTTTGATGCAGGAGCATCCAGTGGTGTAAGGGCAATCCTACATCACCCAAAAATATATTTACTTTCATTTAGCTTTTTGTAGATGTTGTTTCATTTCTGGATACCCTTTTCGTCGAAGAAAAAGTCCCAACTTTCAAAACTGCTTTTCTGCTCAGCTGCTATTTTTAGCAGGTGTGAATTTGAAGGCGTGAGGAGACAAAAATTTAAGGGAAGCTTCAAGAAATTAAAATAAAAAATTTGGTGAAAGAATCAGGCTAAGATCATTCCCGGTTCAAAAGTTATTCAAGTTTCAGTTTCTGCTTTTTGCCTTATAAAATCTTCAGAGCTAATTTTGAGGTACTTAAAGGCTCCGGATGGGCCCGAAAATTGGCAGAAAAAAATAAAATTGGGGACTTCATTTTCGCAAGAGCTTTCTGAAAAGGTATTATGATTGAAGATCCAACGGTCAGATCTTAAGTTATGGCTTTCGGAAGTTGGTGCATAATTAGAATGTTGTTTTTGGCTCCAAGCGGAGAATTGGGTTATTTAGGGGTAGTTTTTGATTTTTGTGAGTAGTTTTTGGGAAAGAAGATCACATATTGTGAGAAGGGGAATTTCTGTACTTTTCTGTAATTTGCATGTATTGCAAAACTCGAGGATTTGAGATCCTCTGCATGTAAGAATTTCATATTTTGAAAATAATAAGATTCTCTGGTTTTGTGTGTGGATTTCTGTGACTCGGGGTGGCACCCTCATCAATTTTTGATGGATGGTTGTAGTTGTATTCCAAAATGAAATGCACAAAGCGCTAGGCTTGCAAACTCAAACCTCTAGAATCACCCTATAACTGTTAGATTTACAAAGATCAATGGTTGAGAATTTATTTGAAATGGAACATTTGAATGACGGTGCCTCTCGTCAAAAGTGATCAATTAATAGAAGGTACAAAAATTCAAGACGACCGTTCAATTCATTTCTAAGTGACTGTATAGAAATGTAATGTACTAATTGTGTAGTCCAGAGGTAACACGTTGACAATTCATTCACTTTAATATTAAAAAAAAAAGAAAAAAAAAGTGAACTTTCTACTGCTAAGTGATTTTATTTTTAAGTGAGAGGGTTAGCACATGCCACACAAGGAGATTTTGGATTTCTCATTGTAGTGCACCAAGGAGATTCTAGGTTCCAACACAACTAGTCCACATATGTTAGTGTCTTTGTGTTAATCATTTTAAGAATCAAAATTCGGGTAAGTGAAAGATAGAAATCCTACGTTTTATCATTTCTAAAATTTTGAATTTTTCAAACTTTGGGTTTAGGGTTAAGGACTTGAGAGGCTTAAGAAAAATTAAGGACTTAAGAGGGACTTCACACTATACAAGCATGTCTGCCACCACTACCAGAGCAGTTGTTGGGAAAGGAAAAGCAAATTTAAATAGAAAAATAGATTATGCTCGAGTGCTTAAAACACTAGGTTTCATGGATGAATACCATGATATTTGTGATCCTGAAATTTATGATAGGCTTACCTCAAAACTTAGATTTTCATGTGAGAATAAGGTTGAAAAGAAAATGTAATTATAAAATAGTAAAACAATTCCAATTAATAGTATCACTGCATTGTAGGTAGTTGGATTGGGGTGCATGATGTAACATGAGGTTTTCCCTTGCCGAGAATTTATCATGGTCTACGCCCACAATTATGATGATAAAAAAAAAATTGTTAATAAAGATAGCAAAGAAGAAATGTTATCCATTATTGTAGAATAATTTGGAAAAGTGTTGGGGTTTACAACCAAAGAATTTGGAAACATCCATGTTGACCTAGAAAAGCTTGCTAGTGATTATGAAGCAGTCGATGAAAGGGAGAAAAATACTAAATTCTAATTAAATTAGTTCATAACTATCATAGAAACTTATTGAAAAGTAATCATAAGCCTCCTTATGATTTGGGAATTTTTAAACCATGGGTTCAGGATACCATGCTAGAATTTTTCGTTGGATTGGATAACAATCAGGAAGTGGGTGCAAGCCTCCTTGAACTAGTATTTAATATCCATTATAATGAATATCCTGTCAAATATAACTTTCTTGAGCACATTGTAGAATCCATGCATAATTTTTTTTTAATGATTAAAGAAGGTTCCACTAAGACATTTAGGTTCACAACCTACTTGTGCTATTTTTTTCTATTCAAATTTAGTGGAATTTTTTAGACTAACAAGCTTTATATTCAAATCTATATGAATGCCGAGGGAAAAAATGGCTCCATTATATGATTAGACCACTAAGATAAGGGTGCATGATTCTCGAAGGAACTACAATCATTTTGTAGACTACTTTTTGGCTCCATTGTATCAAGCAATTACAAATACTCCAATGCCTAGATTGCCTATGTCTTGTAAAAATTACATTCAACTAGGAAAATAAATAAAATTGGTTAATTGGTACTTAATAGAAGAATATACTATGCTAAGATTTTATAGATCAAGAGTAGATCCATACAAACTTCCAATACATGTGACATAAAGGGTTTTTGCATTGGAATATGTAAGGTAGATGGAGAGTACTAATCAACTATACTTTTTTAGTCAGCAAAATAAGACCATATTTCCTTCTTTACCATTTTCATGTGGAGGGTTCACATTCGAGAGAAAAGCATTTAGTGTGGTACATGATCTTTTGAAAAAAAAACAATTTGATGATGTCTCTCATTGGTAGTATGATCCATGTGACACCATTAAATTAAGGACTGTGGCCAATAAGAATGTTGCAAGTAGAATTCAACATCAAAGTAAACTCTTGCTTGAAAAATTGAGAAACAAGGATTCTTGGGATGAGGTCAAAATAACAAAGGAGAAAATTGTTGCTGAGAAAGGTATTTTTTTGAACAATTGTCAGCAGAAATTATGGCATTGCCCCAATAGAGAGAAGTAGAGAAGAAAATCAGGAGGTATGACATTTTTTGTAAAAAAAAGTGATCTACCATCTACTAGAGTAAAAATACCAAAATATCTAGATATGGCTTGTAGAGACAAAAATTGGTCACAATAAAAAATTATTGCCTTTTGGTCTATGAGGAAGGATCTAGGTGAGCCAAAAACTAGTGTAGAGTTTGAAGATATTGAAGAAGATTATGAGATTAGCAATTTGTGGAATAAAGAGCATCCCTATGAATGTGAAGAAAATGATGATAAATGTGATAATGATAGGGAAGAACAAAGTGTACAATATGCAAGAAAATTCAAATCTAGTTTAAGTGAGATGAAAAAACAAACATATACTTCAAGAGTAGCCATAGCCAAAAAAATGGGTTATGAAGGTGGTAGTTTGGGGTCCCAAGGACAAGGCATTTGTATGGAAATATATGTAGACCCTAGAAAACCTATTGATAAGTGCTGCCTTGGAGCTGATAAAATATCCCAAGGGCATACAAGAACAACTAAAATAATTCATTTTGTTGCAACTTCAAATCCTAATCCTCATGGTCATATACAATTACAACTACTACATGCCCATGGTGGAGAAACTACTGCAACTGGAACTGCCACTAGTGGTGATGGTATGAGTAGTAGTACTAGTAGTGGTGAACATGTGCTACAACAAAAAAATACACACAGAGGCCAAAAATACAAGACACTACACAAAAACCTAGTGATTAAGGCATACTGAAGAGGCCAAGGATTATGACAGGTCCAAGTCCAACTACCAGTACCAATACCACTACTTTAATTTCTAGTTCCACCCTAAAGGGGTTATTTCCACACACTCCTCCATTAGTGTTGCTATAATAGCACTCCTTCACCATTCAAGCGTTTTATTATTTTTATGTCCTCATGTTTTGATTACAATGATGAGTTTAAAAAGAAATAAAAAATGTATAAAAAAGAAAGGAAGCAACTAATAGAGATTTCATCTACTGTAACTTCAGAGCTTGCATTCCATCATTTCTATGTCCCCAGGTTTTGATGACAATGATGAGTTTAAAAAGAAATCATAAATGTATAAAAAAGAAAGGAAGCAACTGATAGAGAGTTCATCTACTATAAATTCAAAGCTTACAACAAGCAGAGTATTACCCACATTTGAACTGAATAAAGAAATCGTGGAGTACATGTTTTTTGTTCCCACAGTTCAAAATAAACCAGAGAATCAGATGGATCACTCTGAATTTCAAGTGAGAAGTTTCCAATTAGATTTTTCTGGATACAATTTTTTTTACAAAATTAGTGTATCAAAGAAGAACAATGAATTGGTGTAAACATCATTGCTAAAGCGAGAGAGAGAGAGAGAGAGAGAGAGAGAGAGAGAGAGAGAGAGAGAGAGAGAGAGAGAGAGGGTTGCAGATTCAAATAGAAAATTACAAACAGACCTAGCAAATGAGAAAGCAAAGAGGAAAGCAGCAGATAACAAGAGCAATGAATTAGAAAAAAGAAAAAAAAATCTGCCTCTACATCTACAAGCAAAGAGGATAAACAAATAGGTGGAATTGAATGAACTGAAGTAAAGGTTAGATGAGAGAAAAAATAAATATGATGAGAAAAATCCACTTTAGAAAAACTAAAACAAAATAGCGAAAGAAAAACATGGGAACAAAAATTGGAGGAAGAGAGAAAAAAGTGAAATATTGGTGGCAGATCTAAGGGAAGCAAAAAATGAAATAAACTCTTGTTAAAATAAGTTAACTACATTTTGTAGAAAAAATTATGCATATAAAACAAAAATATGGAGGAAAAATGCAAAGATTGATAATTTGTGTGAATTTTTCAATTAATTGATGATCTAAAGTACATAATACGAAGCTCAAGAAATATGTAAGATAAAAAATGATTTCAAGAGAGAAAACAAATTAAATTTTACAAACATCTACAAAGCTAGTGACAATGAATTGAAATCAAAAGGAATTAATATCGGATTGATGCCTCAATGAATTTTCCATATATCATTCAAAAGTGTTTTTTAATAAAAGGAGGGTAAAAATTTATTCAATCAGAAAAGCACTACAAAGGAGAAGAAAACTCCCAACAAAAGCACCAGAACAACACCAAATTAAGAAACAACTAAGAAGCACCTCATATCTTCCATAACCAAATCTTCAAGAACCAAAGCCAAATCTTCAGGAAGGTTGTCCCAATCCACCACATTCCAAGTCCCCATCTGCTCAGAAGCCCACCTAGCCAAGCCATCAGCCACCTTATTCCACTCCCGAGGGACATGACAAAAAATAACAGAGTCTGAGGTAGTGCCCAAAGCAACAATTTGCTTGACCACCACAGCCAACTGCCAATTCACCTCCTCAAACTGCCTCTTATTTAAAAGGTCAATAATAACCTGCGAGTCATATTCACAAACAATCCTTCTCCATCCTAGAGCACAAGCCCGTTCCAAAGCTAGGAGAATGGCAGTGGCCTCCATGAGGTTATTAGTATGCTGACCTCTATAAATAGAGAAGAAAAACACCACCACTCCTGAGCCATCTCTACCAATGCCACCAACACCAGCATGCCCAAGATTTCCTCTAGAAGAGCCATCAGTATTAATTTTCAACTCCCCTAGAGCAGGGGGACACCAGTGACCAGCCCGACTAACCTTCTCCCTCCCTCGCCCATGGCGAACAGTCCTCACAATTCCTTTCCCCCCTAGGGATAGCCCCAAAGCAGTAACAACTCCAAAATCACCAGGATCCACAAGAACAGACAAATCGCACTTAGCTATCAAAGTTTCTTGAAGACCCCCAAAATTCTCAACCAAAGTTGACCAATCAACAACTTTCTATCCAAAAAAATTCTTCGATTGTGTTCCAACCAAATATGCCAAATTATCAGACTAGGGCCAATAACCCAAGCAATTAAAAGAAAAGAAGTCCTAACCAAAGGAGACCCTTTACTTTCCCAAAATTCCTTCAAAGAGAAAACATGTCTACACGGCATATGCCACAGGTTCCACCAAAAGTGCCAAATGGCTTTTGCAAAGGAGCACTGAAAGAAAAGATGAGAAATACACTCTTCATGTCCAGCACACATGACACACATAGAAGGTCCCTTGAAACCACGCTTGCAGAGATTTTCCCAAGTAAGACATTTTCCTTGCACCACTAACCAAGAAAAGAAATTGCACTTAGGCCATGCAAACTTATTCCAAACCTTCTTCCACCAAGAGATCTCAGTACTCCCAAACAACTGCTTATCAAGGACATCATAACCTGAAGCAACAGAGAATCTTCCTTTTGGATCAGAGTCCCAAGCCAACACATCACGCCTAGAGAGGGAACTGCAAGCACGTCTAGACAAAATCTCTGCAAGCTCCTGACGGTCCTCTATAGAGCCATCAGGAGGCCATTCCCTTGGGTCCTTCCACCTGAAAATAGTAGCCTGCCCCAATGTTTGATGAGTTTTAAAATCAGCCACGTGACAGAAACCAGCATCAGTGAAGTGTTGACACAAATTTTGCAAATGAGGATGTGAAGCCAAAATGGGAGGATATCCATCCCAAGAATCATGCCAGAAAAGAGCTTCCTTACCCTCATTACAAATCGAGAACAACCCCTATTTGACCAACTTGGCACCCCTTTTAAGAGTGCACCAAATCATAGAACCCTTCCCTTTGAGGCTAAAGCGGGCCACATCAGCACTCTCGACCTCACCAAGATACTTTGAGGTAAGGATTTTTGCCCACAACTGATTTTGCTGAGAGCACCACTACCAATATAGTTTCACAGCTAGAGCTTGCCCATTCAAGTCAGTCCTGCGAAGCCCCAAATCACCTTCCTGCTTCAGTCTATAGATGACATCCCATTTAACCAAGCTCCACTTTCTATGAAGAAGATTGCCAGTCCAAAGGAATTGCCTAGACAATTTTTCAAAATCTTTGATAAAACTAGAAGGTGCCGAGAGAACAAACATCTATATATAGGAAGAGCTTGAACCACAAACTTTAGCAAAGTCACTCTACCAGCAGAAGAGAGCCACTTGCAAGTCCAATGACTGACCAGATTTCGAAACTTGTCCATAATCCCCTTCCAAAACATTTTAGAAAGCAAGCAAACCTCAAGCGGGATGCCAAGATAAACAAAAGGGAGAGTACCAATCTGGAAATGGAGGATACCAGCAATCCTCCTTTGAATAATCTTTGGAGTATTAAAGAAGTAAATAAAGGACTTCCTTCATTGATTCGTTGACCTGAAGCAGCCAAGTAACAATCTAGAGTGCTACGCCATCTGACAGCTTCCTCAACCTTGGCACGACCCATGAGAGCAATATCATCCACAAACTATAGATGAGACTGGGAGGGAATGTTATTTCCCCAACTCCACCCCTGTATCAAGCCACACTCCACGCAAGATCTTATAAACCTCCCTAGGCCTTCCACAAGCAAAATAAACAAATAGGGAGACAAGGGATCTCCTTGTCTGAGCCCCCTAGAAGCCTTGAACAACTCAAAGGTTTCACCATTAACTAACACAGAGAAGGAAGATGAAGTGACACAACTCTTGACCCACTCAATCCAATCACCAGCAAAACCAAAAGCTTCCAGAAGTTTGAACAAGAAGGCCCATTTGACACAATCATAAGCTTTAGCCATGTCCAACTTGATGAACATGGCTTTCTCTTTAGAGCTCGCCATAGAATGAATGGTCTTAGCAGCAATAATGACACCATCCAAAATTTGTCTACCAGCAACAAAACCCCCTTGTTCTTCTGAGATTAGTTTACCTAACCAAGGTTTCAGCCGCTCAACAATCAGCTTTGTAATAATTTTAAACACCACATTACACAAAGCAATGGGCCTAAAATTATCCAAAGCATTAGTCCCCACCTTCTTTGGTATGAGGGTTAAAAAAGTAGCATTCATAGATCTCAACATTTGTTTGTTCAATAGAGATTCTTGAACAACCGCCAGGAGGTCCAATTTAATCACTTCCCAAAACTCTTGAAAGAATTCAGCCGGAAACCCATTAGGCCCTGGGGCTTTTCCTCTTTTCATCTGAAAAACAACCGCTTCAAGCTCAGATAAAGGGATAGGATAGAGCAAAGAATCATTCATTTCTCTAGAAACCAAAGTCAGTATGCTACCCAGGATCAAAGCTTCATCCTCCTCCATAGGAGGGGAGTCCTCAGACAACAATGTAGAGAAGAAAAGGATAGCCTCAGTAGAAATAGATGCGGAAGACGAAAAAATCTCGCCATTCTCCGACACTAAAGAAGAGATAACATTACTTTGCTTTCTATCCTTCACAGAGTTGTGGAAGAAGGAAGTATTCCTGTCTCCAGCCTGGAGCCACTCAATTCTAGATTTCTATTTCCAAAAAATCTCCTCCCTTAAGTTCCATTCTTCTACATCTTTCACCGCAACAGCTTCAAGCAATCCAAGTTCCTCTGTGAAACCCTGATCCCGAATCTGTCGGGTAATAGAATCCAACTGAGACTGAGCATTTTTCTTTTCTTGGAAGAGATTATGAAAGTGCTACCTATTCCAATGCTTCAACTTATACTTCACAAACTGGAGCTGCTTCGAGAAGGAGTACATAGCAGTCCCATGTGTCGGCTTCCCAAGGCTCCACCAAACAAGAACTAAGTCATGAAGAGAATCATCCCTGAGCCACATAAGCTGAAACTTAAAAGGTTGGTTTGTACCTTGTCGGGGTAATGCAGCAATAAGTTTGATTGGCCAATGATCAGAACCCCTGTCATCCAAAATCTTAGAGCTAGTCACCCACCTATCCCCCATCCAAAAACTGGAAACCAAGAATCTATCTAATCTTTCAGAAATAGCCACTTCCCCACATCTTCTATTACTCCAGGTAAATAACCCATTACTCGGCTTGATGTCAACCAGGTTCAAGAGTGCAATATTATCCTTCAAGAGAGTCGAAGCAGAATCCAGATGAACATTACCACCCCTCTTCTCCTCTAAAGATGTGACGGCATTAAGATCCCCAGCTAAAATCCAAGGAAGGTATGGATCCAATGACCCCACATATCGCACATGATCCCACAACAAAACCTTACCCTGAAAGTTAGTCAGTGCATACAAGTTCGAGAAGAGAACTCTCTCCCCTGACTCAAGATGAGAAGCTACACAAGAAATCGAACCTCTACAAGAGAACCACCAAATAGGTCTGACTCTGCGTGGGTCCCACAAACAAGCCACCCCACCAGAATTACCAGACGCCCCAACACATTGGCACTGACCTCGACCCCAAACCTTAGACGCCACTACCAACATACTGTCAACAGACAACTTAGTTTCCTGTAAGAAAACCACATCAGGAGAATGAGACCAAATCAAATCTCGAATAGCCTTTTGTCTAGGGATGCTATTCATACCCCACACATTCCAAGAAAGCACAATCATCGAGGAGGTTGGGAGAAGTGAGTATTAATAGTCTTCACCGAACCTGACTCTACCAACATCTCACCAGTTAGCTTGACTTTTTCCTGATCCTTCTTTCTACCCACCTTAAGAGGTTTCTCAAGAGCCCCTTTCTTGAAATTTTTTTGATGTAGACCTAAACCAGGGGAGTGAGTCTTCTATTTACCTAGATTAGAAGCACCTTGCATCTCAGGGAGAACTCCACCAGTGTCAGCAGGCTCACCAGACGCCTCCATCACCAAATTAGTCATAGCCAAAGCAAGGTCTGGAGAAGATTCAACAGTAGCAATCTGAGCACCCTGTATTCCAATCTGAATCAAACTTGGAGGCCCAGTAGACTGAACTCCAGGCACCTCCATAGCCAAAGGATTCACTGATCTCTGTAGAACTTATTGAAAACCCTCCTCTTGGACTAAATCTTCAAGTGCCTCAAACCTGTTGAGAGTCTCTTCCTCTTGCCTATCTTTAAATGATCTCTTTTGGCCTCGATTACGATTCTGAGGCTTAACCGGGATAAATCCCTCCTTATCAGCCCCCCCTCCTTGCATGGGAGCTTTACCCTTATCTGCATTCAAAGAGGGCTGAGAAGAAGCATTACTTGTACCAAAAGCACCTGAAGCATAGGGACACCTCCGTTGGAGATGCCCATATTCATGACATATTCTACACCTGAAAGGTAGCATCTCGTAGTCTAACAGTTGAGTCCAGGAGCAGGATCCAATAGTCATATCAATAGAATCTGGTAACGGCTTACTCAAATCAATTTCAACACAAACCCTAGCATAAGAAAAAATTCTCTTATTCAGAGTCTGTTGAGAAGGACCAATAGGTCTTCCTAGCAACAACGCAATCAACTGTAGTATATCACTTCTCCAACATTCTAGTGGTAGCCAAGGCAGACGAACCCAAACTGGGAATCTAGAAGGTAATTCCTCTGTCGAGTTAAAGCCAGCATGCCATGGTTTGATGAAAAGACCCACCTAATTATAGAAGTACAGGCCACCTTCAAAAGCCTTGTTTCGATCAGAAACACACGAGAAATCTACCATAAAGAAGTTATTTGCAGCCATTAGAATATCAAAGTCACCTTTCAGGTTCCATGTCTTACGAATCCAATTATCAAGAAAAACGAGAGAAACCCTCATCCCCAAGAACTTACAAATCAAAACATGGTTGCAATAGTAATCGATATCTTCAGCTACCGATTCTAATTGTACTACTAAAACTGGTTGTTCTTGAGTCCTCTCCAAACATCCATTCACCTTATGCAGTTTAAGGGCACCATTTTGAACCCCACCCGATCCAGAAGAATGTTGAGAAGGAGTTCCAGCATTCACCCTAGCCGAAGCAGAATCAAGACCTGCCATATCTAAAGACACGTGAGCAGCCATTTAAAACAACAATATGAGGGCTCCGGCAGCCCCCCGCTCACCAGGCCAAAACCAAAGCAAGAGCCCAGAATAGGCGCACCAACATAAGAATCAACAACACAAAGGAAGAAAAAATTCCCCTCCCCAGGCGTGCACTAAGCACAGACCAAAGGACGCTTAGATTGAAGAGAATAAACCCTGTTTGGAACCCTCAAAAGCTACACACAGCGTAGCACCAGAGGAAAATTACGCAGCACCCAAAGACAGAAGAAAGCCAAAATGAAATCCTGGTCCCCTTGACCCCCCGCGAGCATGCAAAATCCTTGCGCACAGAAAAAACTAGACTGCAAGCTAGGGCTCGGGTGCCCTAGCTCGCCCGCACTCACACATCGCTGCCATTTTCCACATGATCTAATATATGATTCTCATTCAAAAGTGTTTGAGAATACATGAAATAGAGGAATTTATAGATCGAGCTGCAAAAAAGATGAAGAAGCTGGATAAAAAGGTAAGGAACTTGATAGAGCTTGGTTTGCCAAATGCTTTTGACACAACTGAGAAATTCATTAGAAAGGATAATTTCAAAAAGAAGATGGAGGATACAAGGAAAATTGTTTTGAACCAATTTCCTCAAAACCCATATGAGGTGAAATACTTGGATTCCATCAAACCAATGATAACCTTGAATGAAAGTTTGATTGAAACATTCAAGTTGAGTTCCAATTTAAATCATGAATTGTTAACAAATTTTCAAGACAAACACTATCAGTTAGAACAAATGAAACTTCCATCAAGTGAATAGTGGAGCTTGCTACAAAGGCTGATAGAATGATTTGATAATATGAGTTTCCAACTCAACTCTGTGTTGGGATCCTTGCAACGTGAGCATGAAGTATGGATGGTTTGTGTTGGTTGTTTCTATGTTATCATTGATGTCAACATGGTGATAACTATTTGGGAAGTCTACTTGGTTTACTAGATTTTGTTCTCTATCAATAATACCCTCTTGTGATGGATCAGTGTATTGGTATTTGAGTTCCAAATTTATCACAAGATCTGATATGACTCTAATCTCTTAACCATGTTTCATTGACTCATTTAGACAACTATATCCTGGATCTTGAGACATCTTTTGTTGTGAACAGAAATTTATCTATGACAGAGTTCAACTTTGTATTCTACTATTGTTCCTTGCTTGGCATACTGTGTGGGAGACTCTGCATTCTATTAAGGTGAACATTCATAAGTTGTGGTTTTGTTGATAGTCTCTATGTTGGTAATATGATGGGAAATTAATGTGTTCTCAGATCCAGAACGTGTTTGCTTTGATGATTATTTGTTGGTTTGAAGAATTATGTTCTAGTCTTGGCCGACTCAGCATATACAATACTTTATGATGACTAGTTATGATTTATGGATGTTAGCCAACTTGGTATAATGCAATACATGGATAAAATACTTAAATCATATATGGTGCTGAAAAAGGAAGTTTTGATTATTTTGTTTTCATCTAATTAGGCCAACCTAATTGATGATTAAGATATACTTGCATATATAAGGTGTTTTGAGGAATGAGATGAGATGAGTGGTGGAAGTGGATATATGGAGTGAATGTGAAATGTGAAGAGGAAAATATGTGCGAAGATCTAAGCCTAAATGCTTTATCAGTTGTGGATTAGTGTAGTTTTGTTGAGCGACTACTGTGTGAGATAATACTTCATATTCCGAGCTTCATTGGAACTAAACCCTGCACATTGAAGGTCTATCCTGTTAGTTCAATATTCTCGTAGTGAGCCACTATGATTGTATCTTGGTGATTAGTCATCTTTTGTATTCAGGCTATGAGCCTCTTTAAGGACATTGAGTCCTAGCAGTGAGCCCCGTAATATTTTGTATCCAAATATAATATTGTGAGTTAACCCTCACTGTGGTTTTTCCCTCATCGGGTTTTCAATGTAAAAAATCTTGGTGTTCATGTGTATGGTTGCATTGATTTTTTTAATGTTCCTTCTTGTTGATTCAATCAGAATTGAGATAATGTTTAAATGGATGTTAATACGGTTTTATGGAATATTGATTCACCCCCCCTCTCAGTATTTTGGATGTTCAACAATTGGTATAAGAGGTTGGTTCCTTTGAAGAATCCTAACATCTTGAGGAAGATCCCGAAATTTGAGCATAAGAATTTTTTTTCTCTGGAAGTAGTATTTGCCGAATATTTAGAAGAAATGGAAGATTTGAAGGACAAGTTGATAAAAGCGAATGAGTACATTGAAAAGCTGAAAATTAAAAGTATTGAAGCATGTGATCTATTAGTTGAGGGAGAAGAAGTTATCTCTAGCCTGTTGCAACAATTGGATGAGAAGAAAAGAACTGAAGAATATCAAGAAATTGAAATTTAAAGAAAGAGGGATGAATGCATAAAGCTTGAAGAAGAAGCAAAAATATTGAGGTCTGATCTGAAAAAGGTAAGAAGTTTTGAAGACAAATTTAAGATAAGGTCGATGATGCTTGAAATATTGATTACTTATCAAAGACTGGAAATGAATAAGAGTGGTTTAGGGTTTGAGGAAGGTTAGAGTTCTAAAGAAAATCAATCCATTGACAAGAAGAATCGGTACAAAAATGGACAAATCAAGGATCTAAGAAGGAATCCCAAAAAAAATATTGTCAAGCGACATGATGCTAAAAGGTATTTATCTTTCAATGGTGTTTGTTATTCCTGCAAGAAATTTGGTCATAAGGAAAAGGAATGAAAAATTAAAATGAATGATTCTTTGTCATTCTGTGGAAAATGTTCTAAGAGAAAGAATAATGGATATAATGTTATTCAATTGAATAAAAAGGAAAATAGAAAGAAAAATGTTATTTGTTGTAAGTGCAGCATTTCAGAACACTCTGGTAATAACTGCATAAGAAAGAAAAATATCCGGTGAAGAAGAATGATCAAGTCATTGATCTGGAAGAAGCAAGAAAGGAAATGAAAATAATTTGGAGAAAGGAATCAGAATTATTAGTCTTATCTATGTCAATCGCCGGTGCAGATACTCCCATCAATCTCTAAGTTAAATTATTGGCTAAGGGGGAGAAATTATTAGAAAATCTAATAAATCCCCTCATCAGTACTTTTGTCATATCATGACATAAGTATATTTAATGTGGTAACAAGATTAAGGTATTTTTCTCAGTTGCATGTGTGAAGGATGAAGTTTACAGAATTTGAAAGAATGAAGGCATACACAATTTTCAAGGTAATCTACTTGCAAGTTGAAACATTTATTGCAAAATCTTTCAGAATGGAAGGAATAAATTCAAATAATTCTAAAGGATTATGTATTTTTGGAGAAGTGTGCAAAGGAATCTTAAAAGGCAATTCAAAGTTTCAGAGTTTGAAGAAGAAATCAAGCGGATTCAAAGTGAGCTCCGAAAGAAAGATATCTATACATTTCTTGTTGGAATTTACAAAGGTATTCGTGTTTGCACATTCTTTCAATTTTTTATAGCTATGGATAATCTAAAGGTTGTGAGTAGTGCGAATAAAGTGCAAGTCAGTTTGAAGAGATATTTGAGGAATGTGTCAGAAGAGTTTGTTGGTGCATTCTCCTGCATCCCTCTGAGAAGATATTTATGCATTTTTTTATAGTAAGGTAGAAGAGATGTCATTGGTTCAGTTGAGAATGCTCTAGGAAGGTGAATTGAAAGAGAGCCATGATGCTTGCAAAGTGTTAGTTGAGAAGAAGTTGGATGTTCGGAGGAAAGTTCCCTTATTTGAGTTTGAGAAGAAGTATATTCGAATAGTGTTGAGAAGAATTCATGATGAATCTTTGTGGATTGATGAAGCACATTTGATTACCAGAGAAACTATTAGAGATGTAACTGGTTTGTGTTCCTCTGGACTAGTTCCCAAACTAAAGGCTATGGATGAGAAAGAGAAAATTGAGGTTATCGGTGTGAATTTTGAAGGGAAAGAGATTTATTGGAAATCAATTGTTGATCTAGTAATAAGGTATACTACTATGGTAATTAGTCATAAATTTTGTGTCCCTACAAATGACCTTAAAATTTCTACAACTACAGTACATACTGTTGTTGATATGGTTAAAAGAGGTATGGATTATGAATTGTGTGAATTACTTCATATACATTTTTTAAAAAATTTAAAAGAAATCAAGAAGAGTAAGAAGAATATATTCTAGTCTGGAAATTTAGTTGTTTGTTTTCTCTTTTACTTTTTGAGAGAGTTACCAGTAATAGGAAGGATAGAATGGTCATATTCAGTGCCTATTTCCCATCAATTCAATAATTTCATGATAAATATTGGTAGTTTGGATGCACAAGAGTCTGCCCTTACTGCATTCTTTGGAACATTTCAGATGAGGATGAATAGGTGGTCTATTATTCTAGTAAGTGTTGTTGAAAGGTACTCTGGAAGCATAAATTTTCTTGTTTCTATAGATTTTTGTCACATGGAAGCAGTTGAATCAAGGTTAGTTTGGATATCTGAATTGGATTATGAAGTTTCAGAGGCTGAAGTTGATAATTATGCTAAAATTCTTTTGGAAAGCCCTAAGAATCTCAATGTAGAAGGTACCTCTGATAGCGTGACCAGAACAGGGAAGAAAAGGAAGAGTGTTGTTAAGAAAGAAGTTGTAGAAGGAAGTGAGCTTACACATGACAATGAAAGGATAAATATTCAAAGAGCTTTGGAATAATTACAAAAGGTTAGTCCCGGTGCTAATTTTGATTCATCTATTTCTATTGTGGAGAATCTTCGTGCCATGATTGATTCTTTGAAGGTCTACATCTCTGGACTTGAAGTGCCTACTGGAATTAGGTCTGATGACGGAAATTTAGAAGATATCAAAGGAAAATGTGTGAATTCACATAGTTGAGTGATGAAATAGTTAGAGAGCGTGCAAATTTGTGAAGAAGGGGCACATGAACTACTTTCTTTTTGCCTAGATTGGTTTGGCAATACACTGGATATAAGAAATGAAATAAGGATGAGTGAGTCCTGAATGAGCATTCAGGTAGATACATACAGGTTAGCATAAGATAAAGATAATCAGAGGTGTTCCTATATTGTCTAGCTTCAGGATAAATTCTTTTATCTATAGGATCTTAGGACAAATGTTATCAAGAATTTTGTGGCACTCTGAGACATGACTAAACTCAGGTATACTTTTGTTTCCAGTGCTCTTGGCTATATTGGTGAAACATCAAAAATTAATCTTTGTCCCATTAATTAAGCAGATGGTATATAGTCCTTAACTAAGCTTGATCAATTTTACAAGACTCTTGTAAGTGCAAACAATTCATGGGAAGAAGGAAAAATGTCGTGGAAGGCTATCCTGGAGAGTCTCAAAGGTTCTTCTTCGGCTTAATTCAATTTTGTGTTTATATATTTTTGGCTACATTTTGATGTGTATACATATATACCCGACCCATTCCTTTTTCATTGATGTCAAAGGGGGAGAGATAAAGAGATGAGGAGATCTAGAAACAGAGGAAAAACATTTTTGTGATGAATAGATTTTGATAGGGGGAGTATTCAGTTGTTGGAAATTTTTTTTGTCATGCATGTTTCCATCAATGCCAAAGGGGGATATTGTTGGAGCCTTGCAACATGGGCATGAAGTATGGATGGTTTGTGTTGGTTGTTTTTATGTCAACATGGTGATAACTATATGGGAATTTTACTTGGTTTCTCAGATGCTATTCTCTCCTGATAATACCCTCTTTTGATGGATCAATGTATTGGTATTCGAGTTTGAAATTTATCTCAAGATCTGATATGACTCTAGTCTCTTAACCATGTTTTCTTGACTCATTCAGACAACTATATCCTGGATCTTGAGACATCTTTTGTTGTGAGCAAAAAGTTATCTTTGACAAAGTTCAACTCTTCTACTATTGTTCCTTACTTGGCATATTGTGTGGGAGACTCCAAATTCTATTAAGGTGAACATTCATATGTTGCAATTTTGTTGATAGTCTCTATGTCGATAGTATGATGGGAAATTAATGTGTTCTCAAATCTGGAAGGTGTTTGCTTTGAGGATTATTTGTTGGTTTGGAGAATTGTGTTCTAGTCTTGGCCGACACAACGTATGCAATACTTTCTGATGACTACTTATGATTTATGGATGTTAGTTGACTTGGTATAATGCACTACATGGATAAAATTCTTAAATCATATATGGTGCCGACAAAGGAAGTTTTGATTATTTTGTTTTCATCTAATTAGGTTGACCTAATTGATGATTAAGATATACTTATATATATAAGGTGTTTCAAGGAATGAGATGAGATGAGTGGTGGAAGTGGATACATGGAGTGATGAGAAATGTGAAGAGGAAAAGGTGTGTGAAGATCTGGGCCTAAATTCTTTATTATTTGTGGACTAGTGTAGTTTTGTTGAGCGACTACTATGTGAGATGGTACTTCATATTACAAGCTTCATTGGAATTGAGCCTTGCACATTGAAGGTGTATCCTATCAGCTCAATCTTCTGGAAGTGAGCCACTATCATTATATCTTGGCAGTTAGCCATATTTTGTATTCAAACTGTGAGCCTTTTTAAGGATAGTGAGTCCTTGCAGTGAGCCTCATAATATTTTGTATCTAGATATAAAATTGTGAGTTAACCCTCACCGTGGTTTTTCCCTTGTTAGATTTTCCACATAAAAATTCCGGTGTTCATTTGTATGGTTGCATTGATTTGTTTTTATGTTCCTTCTTGTTGATTCAACCAGAATTGAGATAATGTTTAAATGGATGTTAATATGGTTTTATGGAATACTAATTCAGCCCCCCTCTTAGTATTCCAGATGTTCAACAATTGGTATCAGAGCCTGGTTCCTTGGAAGAAGACTAACAACTTGAGGAAGATCCCAAAATTTGAGCATAATAATTTTTTTTCTTCGGAAGTAGTCTCGTTTGAATATTCAGAAGAAATTGAAGATCAGAAGGACAAATTGATAAAAGCGAATGAGTACATTGAAAAATTTCAAAGTAAAAGTATTGAAGCATGTTATCTATTGGTTGAGGGAGAAGAAGTTATCTCTAGCCATATACAACAATTGGATGAGAAGAAAAGAATTAAAGAATATTAGGGAATTGAAATTCAAAGAAAGATGGATGAATGCATAAAGCTTGAAGAAGAAGCATAAATCTTGAGGTTTGATCTAAAAAAGGCAACAAGTTTTGAAGACAAATTTAAGATAAGCTTGATGATGCTTGAAAGATTGATCACTTCTCAAAGACCATAAATGGATAAGAGTGGTTTAGGGTTTGAGGAAGGTCAGAGTCCTAAAGCGAAGCAATCCACTGGTAAGAAGAATCGATACAAAAATGAACAAATCAAGGATCTAAGAAGGAATCCCATAAAAAATCCTGTCAAGCGACATGATGCTAAAAGGTATTTATCTTTCAATGGTGTTTGTTATTCCTACAAGAAATTTGGCGATAAAGCAAAGGACTGCAAAAGTAAAATGAATGATTCTTTATCAATTCGACAAATGTTCTAAGAGCAAGAAGAATGGATATAAAGTTGGTTAGTTGAATAAAAAATAAAATAGAAAGAAGAATGTTATTTGTTGTAAGTGCAGTAGTTCAAAACACTCTGGTAATAACTGTAGAAGAAAGAAAAATAATTATCCGGCGAATAAGAATGATCAATTCATTGATCCAAAAGAAGAAAGAAAGGAAATGAAATGGATTTGGAGAATGAAATCAGAATTATTAGTCTTATCTATGCCAACCTTTGGTGCATATACTCTCGTCAATCTCTAAGTAAAATTAGTGGATAAGGGGGAGCAATTATCAAAAAATCTAATAAACCCCCTCATCGGTACTTGTGTCATATCATGGCAAAAGTATATTTAATGTGGTAACAAGATTAAGGTATTTTTCTCAATTGCATGTGTGAAGGATGAAGTTTGCGAAATTTGAAAGAATGAAGGCATACATAATTTTTAGGGTAATCTACCTGCAAGTTGAAGCATTTATGGAAAAATCGTTCGAAATGGAAGGAATAAATTCAAATAATTCTAAAGGCTTATGTATTTTCAGAGAAGCATGCAAAGGAAGCTTAAAAGGAAATTCAGAGTTTCATAGTTTGAATAAGAAATCGAGTGGATTCGAAGTGAGCTCCGAAAGCAGGATATCTATACATTTCTTGTTGGCAATTACAGGGGTATTCCTGTTTGCAAAATATTTCATTGTTTTTATAGCTATTGATAATTCAAAGGTTGTGAGTAGTGCAGATAAAGTGAAAATTAGTTTGAAGAGATATTTGAGGAATGTGTCAGAAGAGTCTATTGGTGCATTCTCCTACATCCCTCTGAGAGTGTTTCCCAAAGAAGATATATATGCATTTGTTTATAGTAAGGTAGAAGAGATTTCACCAGTTTAGTTTAGTATGCTCTAGGAAGGTGAATTGAAAGAGATTCATGATGCCTTCAAAGTGTTAGTTGAGAAGAAGTTGGATGTTTGGAGGAAAGTTCCCTTGTTTGAGTTTGAGAAGAAGTATATTCGAATAGTGTTGAGCAGAATTCATGATGAATATTTGTGGACTGATGAAGGAATTTTGATTACCAGAGGAGCTATTAGAGATGTAATTGGTTTGTGTTCCTCTAGACCAGTTCCCAAACTTAAGGATATGGATGAGAAAGAGAAAATTGAGGTTATTGGTGTGAGTTTCAAAGGGAAAGATATTGATTTGAGATAAATTGTTGATTGGGTAATAAGGTATGCTGCATGGTCATCATTCATAAAGTTTATATCCCCAATAGTGACCTCACAATTTCTATTGTTGTAGTATATATTGCTATTGATATGGTTAAAAGAGGTCTGGATTATGACTTGTGTGAATTAATTCGTATACATCTTTTGAAAAATTTAAAGGAAATCAAGAAAAGTAAGAAGAATACATTTTGGTATGGAAATCTAATTGTTTGTTTGCTCTTTTAATTTTTGAGAGTTACTGGTAATAGGAAGGATACACTAATCAGATTCAGTGCCTATTTCCCATCAAATCAAGAATTTCATGATAAATCTTGGTAGTTCGTATGCACAAGAGACTACCCTTGCTGCATTCTTTGGAACATTTCAAATGAGGATGAATAGAAGGTCTAGGATTCCAGTAAGTGTTGTTGAAAGGTACTCTAGAAGCATAAATTTTCTTGTGCCTATAGAATTTTTGTCACATGGAAGTAGTTGAATCAAGGTTAGTTTGGATATCTGAATTAGATTATGAAGTGTTAGAGGTTGAAGTTGATAATTATGCTAAAATTATTTTGGAAAGCCCTAATAATCTCAATGTATAAGGTACCTCTGATAGCGTGACCGAAACAAGGAAGAAAAGGAGGAGTGTTGTTAAGAAAGAAGTTATAGAAGGAAGTGATCTTGAACATGAGGATGAAAGGATAAATATTCAAAGAGCTTTGGAATAATTGCAGAAGGTTATAATATTGATTCATCTATTTTTGTTGTGGAGAATCATCGTGGCATGATTGATTATTTGAAGGTCTACATCTCTGGACTTGAAGTGCCTATTGGAATCAAGTCTGATGAAGGAAATTTAGAAGATATCAAAGGAAAATGTGCAAATGCACATAGTCGAGTGATGAAGGAATAAGAGAGTGTACAATTTCGTGAAGAAGAGGCATAGGAACTACTTTCTTTTTTCCTAGATTGGTCTAGCAGTACACTAGATATAAGAAATAAAATAAAGATGAGTGAGTCATGGATGAGCACTCAGGCATATACATATAGGTTAGCAGAAGATAAAGATAATAAGAGGTGGTCCTATATTGTGCAGCTTCAGAAAAAAATATTTTCTCTAGAGGATCAAAGGACATGATTAAACTCAGACATACTTTTGTTTCCAGTGCTCTTGGCTGTATTGGTGAAATATCATAAATTAATATTTGTCCCAATACTTTAGCAGATGGTATAGAGTCCTTAACTAAGCTTGAGCTATTTTACAAGACTTTTGTAAGTGTAAAAAATTCATGGGAAGAAGGAAAAATGTTGTGGAAGGCTATCCTATAGAGTCTCAAAGGTTCTTCTTCAAGCTAATTCAATTATGTGTTCATATATTTTTGGTTACATTTTGATGTGTATACATATATACTGGACCCCTTCCTTTGTCATTGATGTCAAAGGGGGAGAGATAAAGAGATGGAGAGATAGAGAGACAGAGGAAAAATATTTTTGTGAAGAACAAATTTTGATAGGGGGAATATTCAGAGTATTTAGTTGTTGGAAAATGTTTTTCTCATGCATGTTGCCATCAATGCCAAAGGGGGAGATTGTTGGGAGATTTGCAACATGAGCATGAAGTATGGATGGTTTGTGTTGGTTGTTTCTATGTTTTAATTGATGCCAACATGGTGATAACTATATGGTATGTTTACTTGGTTTACCAGATGTTGTTATTTTCCGGTAATACCCTCTTGTGATGGATCAATGTATTGGTATTTGAGTCCAAAATTTATCACAAGATCTGATATGAATCTAATATCTTAACCGTGTTTTCTTGATTCATTTAGATAGCTATATCTTGGATCTTGAATCATCTTTTGTTGTGAGTAGAAATTTATCTCTGACAGAGTTCAACTCTGTATTCTACTATTGTTCCTTGCTTGGCATATTGTATGGGAGACTCTGCATTCTATTAAGGTGAACATTTGTATGTTGTGGTTTTGTTGATTTTCTCTTTGGTGGTAGTAGGATGGGAAATTAATGTGTTCTCAAATTTGGAAGGTGTTTGCTTTGAGGATTATTTGTTGGTTTGGAGAATTGTGTTATAGTCTTGGCTGACTCGGTGTATGCAATACTTTATTATTGCTAGTTATGATTTATGGATGTTAGCCGACTTGGTATAATGCACTACATGGATAAAATACTTAAATCATATATGGTGCCGACAAAGGAAGTTTTGATTATTTTGTTTTCATCTATTAGGCTGACCTAATTGATAATTAAGATATACTTGTATACATATAAGGTGTTTTAAGGAATGAGACGAGATGAGTGGTGGAAGTGGATGCATGGAGTGAATGTGAAATGTGAAGAGGAAAAGGTGTGTGAAGATCTAAGCCTAAATGCTTTTTCAGTTGTGGATCAGTGCAATTTTGTTGAGCGACTACTATGTGAGATAGTACTTCATATTCTGAGTTTCATTGGAACTGAACCCTACACATTGAAGGTGTATCCTACTATTTCAATCTTCTAGTAGTGAGCCACTATCATTGTATCTTGGCACTTAGACATGTTTTGTACTCAGGCTATGAGCCTTTTAAGGACAGTGAGTCCTGATAGCGAGCCCCGTAATATTTTGTATCTGGATATAATATATTGTGAGTTAACTCTCACTGTGGTTTTTCCCTCATTGGGTTTTCCACGTAAAAATCTTGGGGTTCATGTGTATGGTTGCGTTGATTTGATTTTATGTTCCTTCTTGTTGATTTAGTTGGAATTGAGATAATGTTTAAATGGATGTTAATATGGTTTTATGGAATACTGATTCACCCCCCTCTTAGTATTTTGGATGTTCAACACTCTATGTAGAGTTGTCTTTGAGAAATATTTTGCATTTCCTCTATGTAATCCTTCATTTAAAAATTTAAAAATCAATAAAAAACTCAAATTCAGTAATATGTTCAATTATCTGTATTATTTATTTTCTCAATTGAAGAAAAACTCTAATTTTAGTACTAGATACACATTAAATGATTGTTGATGTTCATTGTTGTATATGCTATAATGCTATTGTTGTTAATATGTTATTAATATTTGAGTCGAGTGATGAATCATTGAGTACATGTAAAACTTATCAATATGACACAATTAAAATATGAAATTATTAATAATATTTTAATTTATTCAATCTGATTCATAGTTTGAAATTTCATGGAATACAATATAAAATATCATCAGCTATAATTTGGAATATGATTCATGAAATGCAATATAAATACCTAAAAAATACTAAATCACTTCTGGTGGAGCTTACAAAATTTTATGATTTTTGTGTTATCTGGTGTGTGGGAGATTTTGAAATTCCTCAATTGTATTGAATTGGGGTTTTAGGGTCTACAAGCTAGGTCTATCTAAATCCCTCATATGTTAAAACCCTAGTATCCTTTTGTTTTTTCATTGGCATGCTGCACTTTTTCACCTAGTCTTTAAGTTACAACTTGAGGGTATTAGTGTCATGTGTGTCTACGTCCCCCTCTTACTAGGAAGTGCCCCTTATAAATTTATTAAACGTAATTATTTACCTTCATAAAGTATTATGTTCCCCAGGCACTCTAGACACGTACTATCATTTTGAATTGTCTCTATGGTTAAGAATTATGTTCCTCGGGTGCTCTAGAAACAGGTTGACATTTCACATTGTCTCTATGGTTCATAGAGGCTTT
Organism: Sequoiadendron giganteum; assembly: GCA_007115665.2. Classification (NCBI taxonomy): domain Eukaryota; kingdom Viridiplantae; phylum Streptophyta; class Pinopsida; order Cupressales; family Cupressaceae; genus Sequoiadendron; species Sequoiadendron giganteum. The sequence goes on along the minus strand of CM021110.1, from coordinate 256,770,136 downwards.
GGTTTTGTCATTTTCCAGCCTTGTGAAACCCCGAAAACATGACACGTGTACAAATTTTTCAATGCGCTAATGTTTTTATCTAATGTTTTAATTACACTTTGTTGATCCCTATTATCTCATCCATGGTCAGTCCCCCTTTTTCTTAGTCATTTTAAGTTATTGAATTAAGCATGTGTGTTTCATGAAGGCCCTTCTCTTCACAGGGCTTTGACCTTTTAACACATTCTTCCTCGCAAAATGGCAAAATATTGACATGTATTATACCATGTGCTAATTCCTATCGCAGACGCTCAAGCCTTTGTGGAGCCATAGTGGGACCAATCTTTTGTTGCTACAAAGTTGCGAGATGATGACAAGTGTCAGCATCACAATGCTTCACAGAGAGCCCTTCCTTCACGGGGGGTATATATTTGTCTTAAATTATACCTTCACAAGTCCACAAAATGGTGAAACCTATCCACATAACGAAAAAAGGAGTTTATCACTTCGCAAAGGCAAATCCAAATCTGCACAATGACTATCCATCTTGGGATCAATGGTCCACATTCAAACCTGGCCAACATCTCCTACTGGTCACGTGTTCAAGAATGTGAAAGAGTAATGGTGGATGGGATTTATATCTGCTGAATTCAAGAGGGCTAAGATAAATTGCATGTTCAATTTCACTTCATTCACAAATTCGAAAGTAATCAAATGGAGTGCTGCAAATTTCTGAATTGAACGAGGGTTTTTCTACTACAAAAATAGGGTTTTTTGACATTAGGTAGAATAAGTAATTCAAACATCAAGTTGTGAATTTGAAGGATTTTTTTGGGTAATGGGTGGTTATAGTCAATTCAAGGGAAAGGAAAACTGAGTTACTGTGGGTATATGCTGTCGAATTTTTTTTAGAATTCTATTGTGAAGAATTTGTTAAAACCCTAGTTTATGCAAACCCTACACTTAAAATAATTGAAACATCAAATGGCAAGAGAAGGCCTCTGGATGAGGAGATTATTTCATTGCTCCCAGGGTCAGGAAAGAGACCAAAGGTTGTTCCATGGTCGGCGGGTTTGACATAAAAACTCATCGATAAGAACAATAGGTGCAGAGACCCCATTATCACAAAATAAGGGTATGCATTGTTCAAACATGCTTACAAAAAAGAAAATCAAGTATAGAAACTTTTTGTAGAGAGGCCAACACGATACTTGATGCCAAGTATCAACAATATTTTAAGGATGTGGAAATGCTCTTAGCTCATGAATTTCCTTCTAAGAGTATAATTAAGGCATGGAATGAAAAGTATAATTGTTTACCCAACCTATGAGTTGTTCCATGTATTTATTCCTATGCCTCCTATCTGAGATTTTGGTTGTCAAAAAGGTCTTAACTAGACATGGTGCCAAGTAACTCTTGGAGATTTTATAATTTTACTATTTGATAGCACATATAGGAAATGTTGTAATTTTTCTCTATAATAACAATAGATAACTCAAATACTCGGTGTATTTCCTTAATTTTGAATATCAACCTATCTTGCTCTCCAATATTGTATTCACTATATTTTGACTCAAAATAATCAAGGGCTATATATAAGTTCTCATATCACATCATGTGTTATGGATGAACTGTTAGCTTCTGTTCAAGGAATGGATTTATATTTCTTTTTAGTTATTCATCACAGATCATCAATTGGAAACACCAACACTCCTATTGTTAATATGTTATTAAGCATTGAGTTGAATGATGAATCACTAAGTACATGTAAAACTTATTAGTATGACATAATTAAAATATGGAATTATTAATAATATGTTAATTTATTTGATCTAATTCATAATTTAAAATTTCATGAAATAAAATATTAAATATCATCAACTACAGTTTAGAATATGATTCATGAAATGCAGTATAAATACCTAAAAAACTGTTAAACCACTTCCATTTTCCAAATCACATCCTGGTCCTCACTCCGATGATGAGATTGAGAGCCATCTTGACTCTAAGTCAAGTCTTCATTTTCTTCGCCCTGCGTGCATTCACTTAACTACTTCTTAAGTTCAACATTCATTGTGTCACTGTCATTTATTCCATTGCCACCAACATTTGAAGTGTTACACAACCATCTTCTTTCACATATGGACTTCCATATTGTGAGTGCCCTTTCAAAAGGAAAAATTTGGATATTGTACCTACTTTCAAACACCCTCAAGCAATTTTCCAAATTCTTGTCTATTTTGTTTCTTATATTTGATTTTAAAAACTCCAATGCACTAAAACTCTCCCATCCTCCACCGACCCCAATATCATTGTTTGACATAAATTAGCAAGTTTGAAATATTCTGATAACGAATCACACAATATTTCACTCTGACCTAAGGTTGTCCAAACCCTTGTTATTGATCCCGCTTCAATGGGATTCTCCATGGGCTCAACCTGGTCAATCATACTTAATACAAAATGCTTAGCTTGTTCTCTAAGCTTAATTTCATTTATAATTCCTCCTATTTTTGTCCATTGTATTTTGAACTTTTTGAAAAACTATTTGACCAAGGTAATTACTTTTTTATGAAAATAGTCTAGGTTCCCCTAGTTTCCTAGCATTCAAAATTAAGGATGCACAATTGACATGGCTTCAAGTATTTATTCTCAAGGGAATTGTTCATAAATCTCTGTGGAAATAGATTTTGCAATAAATTTTAAATTACCACTTATAGATTTAACAATATCGTTAAAAGATTCCTTTGTAACAAGTACTTCTCTGGTAGAGCACCAGGTCATCGTACAATAATGCATTAGTATCTCAAATCCATGTACAAAGAAACATAACTACCAACTTGCATTAAACTATAAATAATTTCCAGTACTATTCAAATCTGTAATTAACTACCAACTTACAAAATTGGACTTTGAAATGGATAATTTATTTGATTTAGATATAGATTATCGAGGGTCATGCATTTCATTCTACATAGTTTAGTATATTAGTAGATATACATAGTTTTGCCTTGGGATTTATTCACAAGATTGCTTATTTCATCCAGCATGGGGAGAAGACCAACTAAAGTTAAGACTGTCTCTATATCGCTTAACCTATGTAAGAGGTCAAGAGCTTTGTCTAATGTGTTGCAATGTTCATACATTACTCCAATCAAGGAATGATATTTTGAAAAAACTTGTGCTAGTCCATGTAAGGAGATCCATTTGGTATCAAAATCCTTAAGTAGCTCATTTCCTCCTATTATTCCCTCGGCAAAATTTTGAAATTCCACAAAACATTTGGGACTTCGGTAGAACTATGTGTAGAGCTCGTGTACTAGATTTTCAACTTTTGATACTGTAGGAAAATTTCTTACAATTCTAAATACTAAATTCATTATGTGGGCCATGTAGTGAATGCCAATCATGTATGATGAACAAGTAATTTGTAACTTTACATAAAGACCACTCATGGGACCTTGCATTACTAATGCTCCATTAGCTCCTACACACACCAACTTTTTGGCAATTGTCAAGTCATCTATACCTCCAATTTAATTCAAATATTTTTTAACTAGTTCAAATAGATTTTTTGATGTTGAATTATCCTTCAGTTTATGAACATAGAGAAGATGAGGTTGGCGACCATGTTGGTGTATAGTATACACATACATACATACCCAAGAAGTATTATCTACAACAATAACTTCATCCAAAGATAATGCAATGAAGTTTGACTCTTTTATTTTCTCCCGTAAATCTTGCTTTGCCACTGAAGCAAGATAACTTTCCCATTCCCATCTAGCATTTATTGACCAATGTAGGTTAGGAAAGTTAGGAATGCCCAAAAAATATAATAAACTAAAATATTTTGGGTATTCTTTCATAGGATGCCCTTTGGACAAAATATGAAAAACAACACTCATTTGAATAGTTTTTGCCAATTGTACTCCTGTCATTACCTTTCCGAATTGAGCTTCAATTGTACCTCCACATGCAGAAAGCTTTGCCATTTTTTGCATATTCTCATCATATTCCAAGGTATACTTACATGAAGACATTCTTCCTTTCATTTCCATCTTACTATTGATTTTTCCCTTTTGTCTATGATTTGTTTTTCATAAACTTTACTGATAGGATTTTTTATAGTGTCAAGATTTAGCTAAAACTTCTTGTCTCTTTTACATTTCCAACTACAAATCTTACACTTGCATTCTATTGGAGGTTAATCTTAGTTTGCATTCTCCACTAGTTCAATGAATGGGTACTTTGACACCCAATAAATCTGAAAATTCCTTGTCACATCCCACTCGCACCTCATTTTTATTTGGCTTTTCTTTTCTTGCTAACATAATCTACGGTGCCAAAATTTTAATCCAAGTCAATTATCTCATTTTGGCTAACCAGGGTATCCCTTGGAACATCTTTTGTGGCATTTTCATCCTCATCTGACTCAATTAACTCAATCCCATCTTCTAGTGAGGTATTGTGAATGCCTTATTCATTAATATTTGGTGCAAGAGTTGATGATGTAGCTCCATCTTGATCTGATGGATTAGAAACATCACCAATTCCAAAGTAAGACTTTATGGTAGCTCTAATTTTAGGGTGTTTTGATGGCCTCCCAGTCCCATCACCACCCTAAGGAGTCTTACCCTTTTTGCACTTGTTGTTCAACATCTTGATCTCTCACTTCAAATAAAAGCTAGAAAAATGTCTTATTGTTTAAGGACATAGAATATAGATCACATTCCCTACTCAATATCATCTTTAAGATTAAAGCAAGAATGAGAAAGAGATAAAAAATATTATAACACTATGAAGAAATGATCACTTACCTTTAGGTATTCACTGACTTTCTATTCATTAATGTAGGAATTCCTGTTGTTGTAAGTTTGTAACTTACATATGATCAAGGTTCCAAGTCCAACTTCTGAATCAAGAGCTCACAAGTTTAGAATAGAAAAAATGTGTAAGAATAAATTAGAGTTTCGCTTGTATTTATATCAATCCATATTTGGTGAATTCCGTAGGATTTTTAAATGGTATAGTAAAAATTTGGCGAATCTCGCACGATTATACAATGATACATTTAAATCTTGGGTGAATCAAAACTTGATGGAACACATACGTTGTAATTTTCAAGGCAATTATTTCCCTACGATTAACATGGAGGTGTCATAGTAACTGGAAAAATGTGTCCTCAAATGTAATTATTTTTTAACATTATTTGCGAAATGGGTCCTCATAGGCAATTATTTATAAATTTTAATTGGTGAAATGGGTCCTCACATGCAATGAACATTTAATGATGGCAAAATGTGTCTTGATACACAATTTTTTTAAATAGTATTGGTGAATATGTAGGTGATGTAATACATGCTTCCGAGATTCCAAGTGAAAATACTAATCAATATGTTTGAAACACGTAGTTTGTTATGGAAAAATATTAATTACATATGCCTCATAAAATAAATTGATGGTGAATGGAAATATATTGGATCGAAAATTCATAAAATTCAAGCGATTTGGCCACCCCATTGGTTGCAATTTATTCGCCAATTTTGACTTGGCTGATATGTACTATTCACCAATTGGCAAAGATTCACCACTAAAAAAATCCCTAATCATTGGCCAATTAAATCTTGAACACCAACGTGTTGCGTAGACATCTATGTGGTGCACCATTGTCTTAGAGACATAGAGAGAAAATTTTAGAAGATGTAGAGTAGAAATGGATTTTCTTGACATAGTGTTTTATGTTTTTGCAAGACTTTCCTGAGATCCACAAGCACGGTGGAGGTGTGATTCCATCACTGTTGAGGAATCATAACTAGGAGATCACTGCTAATGATTATGGTTTTCTATAGCAGGTCAGGATATGGTGGGTATACACCATACCTGGGATCTGATTCAATGTGTAGATGTTGATGGTGTTGATGGAGAGGTGGGATGTAGACACCTCATCGTTTCTATATGCACTTAAAAATGGTTTGAGCATGAATTAATTAAATACTTGTTATTTAATTAATAAAAATCTTAATTCCTCTACTTATAAATAAATTGCAACATTTATTTATATAGTTCACTTCTAAATATTCTTCTTAAATATAAAATCAATTCCTCTCTAATTAATTAAATGCACAAATAAACTAAATTGTCATTTAATTAGTTTTCCCTCTTTCATCTAAATTTGAAGTTTTAAATTCAAATTGGCCTCCAAAATCATATTCTTCTTAAATTGGTTAAATGCACAAATTTAATTAATTTTTCATTATGCTAATTTCCCATCTCCATTTAAATTGAATTTTTAATTCAATTTAAGCACATTTCTACATATTTTGCTAACTACCTTCCACCTCACCTGCTGCCTCACCATGTGTCACATGAAATTGAATTTTTCAAATTGAAAATTGTGGATTTTCCATCAACAAACTTGTAACCAATTTCAAAACTCCTGGACACATGACTTCTTCTTTCTCTCGATTCCCTTCAACACTTGGTAAATTGCTCTCAAGAAGGGAACCACCTCCATTATTCTCTCTAACTTCTTCGTGCTCAACCGTTGATGCCTCAAGATCACAATCCTGACATTCAATTGTTGCCACATCATTCCCAGTTTGGAAAATTCTATAAATAGAACTCATTGCTACAACTTTTCAACAAGTAGAATTCAACAAGTTTATGTAGCAAGAATTTTATTGTAGTTTGAAGGAATTTGAAGAGCATTGTAGTTGCATTTTAGTGTTTTTAGTTTGTTTTAATCATGGCATTTCAATTCTAGTATTTAGTTTCTTGCATCTTTCATTCAACATTATCTTTATCTTTGCATCATTAGTTTAGCATCATATCAACAACAATCTCTCATCATAGATCATTCAACAATTTATTTTCACAAATACAAAAAATATAGGCATGTAGGCATTATAGTTTGCATTGCAAAATAGCTACTTGTTTCTTAGGTTGACATTCTATACATTCATGTGCAATGCAAATTCTAAGTGCATGGATTAAGGAATCACCAAGAATAGAGGACGATGAGATGATTTTGAATGCAAGACTGTGATAGTTTGTTTTATTAATTTTTCTTCATTAGATATAATACATTTCATTGCTTGTGTGTTGTATAGTTATGATTATTAATACTCACTAACACATTTATTACACCACACATACATTTTGGTGCCCACCGTGGGGTGAAGCCCCATATTTTAATTTATTTTCTGTCAAGTTTTACTTTGCAGATTCCATCAAAATTTCCAAAATGATGCATATAAATTTTTCTCTAGCACATCTAGTTTCTGGTTTGGTGCATTGAGTTCCTATTTCAGCACATCTGGCTATTCTTTTGGCGCATCAAGATCCTATTTCAATGCATCTGGTGTTTCTTTCAGCGCTTTCAGATTTCGTTTCGGCGCATCAGGGAGTTTAAAATTTTATTATGTCATTTTCCAGTTCAATGCATTCAGCGCATTTAGTTGTTCCTTCAATGCATTCAGTAGTTTAGCACATTCGGTCTCTGTAATGGTGCATCTGGTTTTTACTGTAAATTTTCCAGATTCTTGAAACTAATCTGTGTTTTTCTATGTTTCTGAAACTCAATACGCAGTCAGAGACTTTGCAAAAACAATTAAAAGAACACTATCAAAGAATTTAAAGCTGAAACTACTAATATTTGGTTGTAGGGATTTGATAGTGTATTTATTTTTGGTTAAGATAGGAATCTAGCTTAATTAGAATGAATAATTTACACCATGTCTACTATGTGGAATGGTAGGCAAGTATGCTCTCCCCTTAACTGGGTGATCAAAAAGATAGACCCATTCATTTCTTTCTATTTTCACCCTTAGAGGGCCTGCCTTGGTGGGACAAGAGGTAATCACCCCAAGGGAACTAATCAAACTAGTAATAGGCTAAGGCCAAGCCCTTCCAGCCGGTATATAAAATGGGGACTTGAGGAAAGTTCAAGGACCACAAATGGTTATGCTGACAAGTGATTCCCTTAGTACCCATGTGGTATGTAAAAACCTATAGAGTGTAACCTCTACAGGCTAGGAGTCCTCCTTAATGGAGCTAATCTTGCCATATGTATAGCCCAACTATAACAAAATTCCCTTACTAAAAACCCCTTTGTTGTAGTAAACCAAATTACCTTTCTAATCTTTGGTGCAGCAATGGTCATTGCCAAGACATCCACATTCTAGCAGTTTTTAGTAGAGGTGAAAAAATTGCAATGGGAGATTCATGGGATTTTGAAGCTTGGTTGGCTCGAGAAGTGAGTGCACTGTAAGGGGGAGCCTGTGCGGCCAAGCTTCTAAATCACCCACTAAGAATAAGTGTGGCTAGAGTAAAATCAGCGTGGAACCCAAAAGAATATTGCCTTACACAACCTAGGACTGTGCTTGTCTGATGTGTCTTCACCTATGTGTTTTAAATCAAAATTCAAGCAAACACTACTCTTTGAAATATCCAACCAGTGATTTAGAAGATAATTCAACCAAATAGTTCAAATTCACTGTAAAAAACTAGAAAAATCTGCCAAACTATCGAAAACCAGAAAACATTTTCCAGTTTAGCGCATCCAGTGATTGCCCCAATGCATCCTTGTTGTATTTCAATGCATTCATAGCATATTCTAGCGCATTGATTTATTATTCTGGTGCATCCCGCTAATATCACATCATATGCTCTTTCAACACATCTGTTTAATCTTGCAACGCATTCAGACCTTTCCCCAGCATATTCATACTCTGTTCTGGCACATCCAGACCTTTCTATAGCACATTGAAACCATTCCATAATGCATCTGAGTTTCAGTGCATCTGGGCACTACTTTAGCATGTTTGATAAATATTCAAACAGAGACCTAAATTTGACCTCCTTTCTGCCAATCAACATCCAGTTCAGATATTCCCTTTCAAATAAAATCTTTTCATTGTCCTAAATTTTTATGTTAAGGGATTGGAAATCAACCAAATTTGTCAAGAAATCCCTTACCAAAAGAATCAAGAAACCAAAGAAGCAACTTGGCTATAAGATTTTTTTGAAAAGGAGACACTTCTTGTACCAAAGCAGGAAGGTCTTGTTTGACTATCAAACCTTCATGCCTAGGTATCACGACTTTGATAGAGGATATATTGATGATTTTGCTTTAGATCCTTTATCTTCACAAGCTTATTATCAACGAAGAGCTCTTTCACAAAGGCATAATCATAGTCAACCAAATTCATCATTCTTTCATTCATCAACCAGTAATCCAATATTCCAATCATCCCAATCAATTTATACAATAGAGCTCAATCTTGTCAAAACCAACATTTTCAAGTGAAAATCCCTCATCTAATCTTTGATCAAACATACAAAAGTTCCTTTTTCATCACATCAATTTCTGATTTAGCAGCTACATTTCACCATCAGGATTTCTCATCCTCCATTAGGATTCATCATCCTTCATCCCGAAATAAAGCTTGCTTAATCAGATTTTAACCAATCCCTTTGGCACTCCCAAACTTTGGTCAAATATTTAGAAAATCATCATCACTTGTATGCCCGTCCAAACAAGATCCCAAAAGCTGAAACTTCAAGAAAAAGAAATTGAAACCTAAGATACCATGGCAGAACAAGAAGAAAACCCCTTTCATAATATTCATTCAACTGAAACTGATGAGGTAAATGAAGAAGATATCCAACAAGCCCAACAAGATCCAAATTTCCACAAATTTCTAGAAAAGGTTTTCGAAAAGGATGGGGAAAGATACCTTTTGATGTTAGCAAAAAAAGGAGTCAAGCTACCCAATGATTTTGATGTCACAAAATTGAAAAGAACTCCTAATAAAACAAAAACTGAGACACAAATTGAATCAAACAATGAAGTAAAAACCAATGATCCCATGGACATTTTGAAAAAGAAAATCCAAACCCTTCAACAACAAATGCAAAAAATGCAAACTAGGACTACTAAGAGATACTCCATACAAGATATATGTCCTTATCTATTTGATCAAAGTTTCAACATGATGCCATTTCCCAAATATGACAAGTACAATGGGAAAATCGATCCGATAGATCACGTAAGGGAATTCCAAACAATGAGTCTTGGTTTTTTCCATGAGGATACATATTTGATGAGATTATTCCCACTTAGTTTGGGAGGGCAATGCATGCAATGGTTCTCACAATTTATTTTGGGGATCAAATCTTTTGAGGAATTGGTAAAAAAGTTCAATACCCAATATTCATATAATATCCAGCATGAGATCACAATGAAAGATCTTTTTAATGTGAAAAAAAAGAAAGGAGAATCATTCCTCATATTCTTACAAAGATGGAGAAGGTTATTTGTAAGGTATCCTCGACCCATACCAGAAAAAGAGAAGATAGAAGTGTTCATTGATAACTTGAATGTTGACATGATTTACAAACTTGACTTACAATGCCCTCCAACTTTTGAGAAATTGATTGAAAATAGAATCAAGATTGAGGAGGCTTTGGTCAAATGAGGAATTTTGAAAATCTATAACAAAAAAAATTCATCTAATTCCTCCAACAATGATAAACCAAAGTTTTGGAAAAAGTACAAAACTAATGACAATGATACCTCTGCTGAAATGCACAACGCTAAACCAGTCTTTAATTTGTTAAGAATCTCCTCAAATACCAATCAAAATACCACCCAAAATACCATCCCAGGTAATAATCAAACCAATCAAAGTAACACATCATCCAAAACTCTACCCTATCAAACATCGAATAGCCATCAAAATTTTACACCATTGGGTCGATCATATGAATCTGCATTGAAAGAGCTTATTGCAGAAAATCTTATCACTCTACCTGATACCCAAGGATTTTAACCCAAAGTAAAGTCATCCTGGTGGAATGAAGCCCATTTTTGTGAATTTCGTCGATGCAAAGGTCACTTAACCAATAGTTGCATGCAACTGAAGCATAAGATACAAGATTTTATTGACAATAAAATCATAAGGATAGAGGAGCCTCAAACAAACACTGACCATGGAGTATTCAAAAACCCTTTGCTAAATTATGACAAAGGAGAATCTTCTAATAGTAATGACAAAGGAAATAATGTAAACTATGTCTAGGATGCCATCATCCTTCATATTTCAGCTGTTGAAGATCATGCAAATGGCATTGAAATCAATAACTTACCAGATCCTATTACATCCAATCATCCAATCAACAATACCAACATCCTTTCTAATCAAATCCCCAATATCCAACAAGACATGGTTGTATCGGATAATCAAATTAATGTCATCAAAATCAATGGAAAACAAGTAGGGATAACTTTAAGAAACCCCCTCTCATTGAAGGTGTAAAATCCTGGTGAATCCTAATGAATAATTGGTAAAAAAAAAAATCACAATGGCGAATCCTAGTGAATAATCACTAAAATGATTAATTACAATGGTGAATCTATCCTTAAAAAATTGCATAGTTTGTCGGCACAGTTCCCCCATATTTTTTTTTGGTTTTTTTAATATTGAAGTAGGGGCCCAGGGGTGGTAGCCACTGGTGGGATCAAGGGGCAACGCCCCTTGCAGGGGTCAAGGGGGTAGAGCCCCCTTGTGGGGGTCGAGGGGGCAATGCGGGGTCAAGGGTCAGAGCCCCTTGCCACCAAGCATAAATTCACTATAAAAAATGCATTGGAGCACATATGGATTAAGCATTTTTTAAAATTTTAATTAAAAAAAAAGACTATATGAAAAGTGAAATTGTTACAATCGATTAGCTTTTTAATCGAATGGCTGCAAGTTATTTTCGTGACTTTATATGCACGTGCCTTTTAAAAAGGTTGTTGAGGCTCAAAATTTGTTTTGGGCTACACAATTAGATTTGATCATGTGGCCCAAATCAAATTTTGGGCCTCAATAACCTTTTTAAAAGGAACGTGCATATAAAGTCACAAAATTAGCTTGCAACCATTCGATTAAAAAGCTAATCGATGGCAATAAATAAAAAACCTATTCAAGGCTAAAATATCCCTAAAATGCAATGGTAAATTATTATTAGTGGCAATATTTCCCAAAAATTAATTGTAGGAATATAAAATTACTGGCGAATATAATCAATATTTGTAATTACAGTATAAACCATTGGCGAATTAGTTCCAATTACACATCGTTTAAAAAATAATGCATTGGCGAATTAATCGAGACAAATTTTTTTTTTGTAAAAACCTGGCGATTCAGCATCCTTTGTAGCTTGTATTATTCACCATTTTTGGAGGTTCCGATTTCAAATATTCACCAATTGGCGAAGATTCACCACTAAATTTTTCCCTGAAAACAAGACAGTGTTCCCATAAATGTGACCACAAAGGCTCAAACCAAATATGTTTTGAAGGGCAGTGCTTCCAAAGTACCTGCTGCTACATCTCATCAATATAATATTATCAATCAACTCCAAAAAATCCTTGCACAAATATCAATATTGGAGCTTCTTAAAATCTCTCCCGCTCACAAGGAGATCTTGGAAAAATCCCTAGTCGATACAATAGTTCCAAATAATTTGGAAGTCTATGCTTTCCAAGCCATGGTGGTACATCTAGTTGCACCTCATTGCTTATCCTTTTTGGAGAATGATGACGTATCTCTCACCCATCCTCATAATGCGGCCCTCTATATTGAGGTTTTAATCCATAAAATTCATGTCAAGTGCTTCCTTATAGACGGAGCAGTCAGTCTTAATATCTGCACTCTAAAGCTTGTTCGTGGACTAGGATTCTCTAAACATACAATAGATGCAAGGAAGAAGATCACTATCAAAGCATATGATGATGAAGAAAGAGCTTCCAAAGGATTGATTGTATTACCAATTCAAGTAGGGCTATTTCAGAAAAATGTGGTTTGTCAAGTTTTGGATAAGGATTTGACATACAATATACTCTTGGGTCATCCGTGGATCCATGAAATATAGGTCATACCTTCAACATACCATCAGTGTCTAAAGTTTCCTTGCCATGGCCAAAACATCACTATTCCTGTTGATTCAAATAGTCCTCAACATTGCAATTCCCTTAAGGCCATCCAAGATGTATTTGTGCCTCATAACCGTGAAGCTCTTGATTCCACCCCTGATATTCCCAACAATTCCAGTCAAGCTAATCCCTTGTCAAAATTGCTAGCCATATCCTCCAATGAAGGAAGTCAATCAAGTTCATCATTCCAACAACCGAAGAAAAAGGAAGAGCCTAGCCCCTCTACATCTACTAATTCTGAAGCCCAACTTAACACCTTGGCCAAAAAATTGAAAAGAAAGTCCAAGTCAAAGATAAAGGTGTCGGTGAATACTCCATTGAACAATCCCTCTGCCTCTCACAATTAATGTCACCAAAATCCTATGGTCAACCATCAACCTCGTCCCAACTATCCTCACAACCAACCACACTTTTTGATGGTCGATTCATAAAAGCAGGCACCCAAGCAGAGGAATTTGATGACAAAGATGTTTTGAATTGGATCTACAAGGATGAAACTGATTCTCAAGCAGCAATTGCAAATGTCCAAACCACTCAGTATGGAAAAGGATTCTCAATCCTAGAAAAGATGGGATATGATAGACAAGGACCTATCAGGAAAAGAAAAGAGGGTATCATAGAACCTATCCAACCTATCATAACAAATCCAAAAGACAAAATTGGGTTGGGATATAAAGAACATCAAAAGGATGAAGAAACAAAGGAGGACCTAAAGAAGATGGTTGTTGAACGAATCCTACAACTCCAAGAAAGTGATCATTATGAAACTAACTCCAACGAATATGAGTGGGATTCACTGTCAGAAGAATCATGTCATGACAAGGATATCAATGTGATACACAAGTATACTCCCACACTCGAGGAGGGACAAAGCTCAAGACTTAGACCACTTGAATTAGGATTGCACAATATCAATGGTTCAAGTGAAGATGATCAAACTCCTACCGAGACAGATCACTCAAAAGAAAGTAACATCATAGACCTCGACCTGGACATAGTATTATTTGACGAAAACATTGCCATTAGGACTCTTACAAAATCTGATATGAACCCATTCGATGATCCCCCACCACTGCTACACCCTGAACTAATAGATTGGGACCAAATTGAACCTATCAATATCCCCACCTTTTCAAACGATGAGGCCATCGTAAACTTCCTCTACACTGGTAATCCTGAAGTAGTGCCCACCATTGAACATCATAGCAGAGCTTCACAATAGGGGAGTGCCAAATTTCCTAGCTGAAAAATAAATGAAACAAGAGAAATATATGATGGTGAAAACCATTACATGGCAGTATCAAATCAAGAAAGAGTAAAAATAAAGAGCGCATATGATGGTGAAAACCTCTCTAAGGCACCAAAGGATGGGAAATTTTACACTCTCCCAGAGAATTTCCAGGAGAGATCTAAAGTCCTGATTAAGCCAACACAGTCCATCAATGCCGGTAGTGTGGAAATAGTAAGAACTCTTCATTTGGCAGAATCATTGACAAAACAAGAAAAACCCAGCTTTATCAAGTTCTTTGAGGAGCGACAAGTCAACTTGTCCTGGTATTATGTAGCCATGCCAGGGATAGATCCTGACCTCATCATGCACCATTTATCCCTTCCTTCAGGAAATAAACTAGTAAAACAAAAGTTGATAAAAATGCATCTGCACATTGTGCTATTGTTGAAGGAAGAACTAAAGAAGCTATTGGATGTTGGATTCATTAGACCTATTGACTATGCAGAGTGGATATAAAATAGTGTGCATGTTTCGAAGCTTGATGGCAACATAAGGATCTGCACCAACTTCAAAGACCTCAACAAGGCTTGCCCAAAATATGATTTCTCCTTACCTAACATTGACATCATTGTGGACTTGACAATAGGTCATGGCATGTTATCACTAATGGATGACTTTTCTAGTTATAACCAAATCAAGATAGCTCCTGAAGATCAAGATAAGACAACCTTCACTTTCCCATGGGGAACCTTTTGTTGGAACATCATGCCCTTCGGGTTGAAAAATGCAGGGGCCACATACCAAAGAGCTATGACAACCATCTACCATGAAATGATGCATACTTTCATGGAAGATTATGTGTAAAATTTGTTGGAAAAATCCTACACTAGAGAAGGACATTTGGAGATATTAGACAAACTATTCACTCGCCTGGAGAAGTTTAATGTTCGCCTTAATCCAAAGAAATGTGTATTTGGGGTAACGTCATCAAAGCTACTTGGGTATATAGTGTCAAAGAAAGGTATTGAGGTAGACCCCGCAAAGGTGAAAGCTATAATGGAGATGCCTCCCCCAAAAAACATCAGTTAGCTAAGGTCCCTCCAAGGCAGATTCCAATCAATCAGAAGATTCATCTCACAATTGGCTGACAAGACCCATCCTTTCACTCATCTATTGCACAAGAATGTTTCTTTTCGATGGGACGAGAAGTGTGAAGCAACTTTCAACCAACTAAAACAATACCTGATGAGTCCACCTATTCTAGCACCCCCAACAGAAGGAAAGTTGCTTTTATTGTACATCACCACTACTGACTGATCATTGGGAGCCTTGTTGGCAAAAGAAGATTCAACAGGGAAGGAGAGAGTAATTTATTACATCAGTAGAACTTTAGATGGTTATGAGATCATTTTTAAATCCATCGAGAAAGCTTTTCTACCTGTAGTGTTTTCTATGCAACAATTGTGACACTATATGTTGACTCACACAATCAAACTCATAGCCAAGATAGATCCACTGAAATAGCTCCTAAGCAAAGAAAATATGACAGGAAGATTGGCCAAGTGGGTAATGGTACTTAGTGAATTTGACATCCAATATGTTGAGATAAAAGCAATCAAAGGACAGGTCATCACTGACCAGCGAGCTAAAGCACCAATTCATGATGATCACCCTCTTCAGATCAAATTTCTAGATGCAGATGTCTTAACAGTCATAGCACAACAATGGGTACTATATTTTGATACTTCATTTACTCAACATGGATCAAGAGCAGGAATTCTATTTATTACTCCTCTAGGGCACACCATTATGAAATCCTACAGGCTAATGTTTCCTTGCACCAACAACATGGCAAAATATGAGGCCCTCATCATCGACATCAAAATAGTGGAAGAATAGAAAATAACAGAGCTACAGGTCTATGGGGATTCTCAACTAGTTATCAATCAAGTCAATGATGATTATCAAACCAAGGATGATAAAAGAATTCCCTATAAGAGAATGATTGATGACTTCAAGAAGTATTTTTTCGACTTCAAATTTGGTCAAATTCCAAGGAGTGACAACAAAGCAACCGATGCTATGGTTACCATTGCTTCTCTACTGTAGATTCCAGAAAAATGCGGCTGCTATGAGTTCATGGTGGAGCAACTATTTACCCCCGCTTACGATGACTCTGAGTCCCAACTCATTTTCCACCTAGATGATGCCAATACCTCCATCTACGGAAATATTTACACTTACCTAAAAGATAATACCCTACCTCTTGATCTTTCCCATAATAAAAAAAGAAACTTCATTCGCCAATCTACTCGTGATACCCTTATAATGGATGTACTTTACCATCGAGGTCTTGATGGAACTCTTTTGTGATGTCTAGAAAGCGACGAGTCTGAAACAGCTTTGTGAGAAGTCCATGAGGGTATTTGCGACACTCATTCAAGTGGTCTAACCCTCGCCAAGAAACGTCTCCATCTGGGATATTACTAGCCGACTATGGAGAGAGAAGCCTTCCAATTTTTCAAGACATGCCAAAAATTCCAGATTCATGGTAATCTTATCCATGCACCAACACAAGAATTGCAACCCTTTGCATCAACATGGCCATTTTGTTAGTGGGGGTTGGATATTGTACGAAAAATTCACCCATCTTCATCTAATGGACACAAGTTCATCATCACAGCCACAAAGTACTTTACGAAGTGGGTCAAAGCCATGCCTCTAATCACCATCACTGAGAAATAGATCTCATCGTTCATCCTTAACTACATCATTTATCGATATGGTATCCCTCAATCCATTGTCAGTGACAATGGAAGACCTTTCAAGAATCCGGACGTGCAAGAACTCTGTGAAAAGTTTCATATCCAGCATCGGTTTTCTACACCCTACTACCCTCAAGGGAATGACCAAGCAGAGGCCTCCAACAAAACAATCCTAAAAAGCTTAAAGAAAACTTTCAACGATGTTGGACGTGACTAACATGTTCAACTGAATCTTGCTTTGTGGGTCTATCGTAAAAGAATCCAAACACCCATGGGAGCCACACCATATGCACTTTTTTATGGATTTGAAGCAGTATTTCGCATCGAGGTTGAGATACCATTGCTCTGTGTGTCCTTGAAAGGTCTCATTTCAGATGAAGATTACCGTGTGGCTAGACTGCAGGAGCTAGAGTTGTTGGATGAATGTCGCCAGCTGGTAGTAGATCAATTGAAAGTATATCAGCAAAGAATGTCCAGAAGCTACAACCAAAAATTCAAACATAGGAAATTTCAAGTAGGTGATCTAGTACTGAAAGAAAATCCCCAAAATCAACAGGATCGAGAAAAGAAAGGAAAATTTGAGCCCAATTGGCTAGGTCAGTTTGTTGTTTTTTTAGTCTTTGGATCGGGGGCATATCAGTTATCTACACCAGAGGGGGATCTATTTGAAGAACCTATGAACAAACTTTACCTAAAGAATTTCTACACATAATGCAATCCAATGCATGTTTAAAGTCCTAAAAAAATCATAAAAAGTAGAAAAAGTCCTAAAAAAAAGAAAAAAGTGAAAAAAAAATAAAATCGTTACCTTGGTGAAAACCTGGCAAATAGGCGTCTTGGTAACAACAAAAAAAACATAAAATCTGAAAAAGTGCAATAAAAAAAATGGTGAAAACCTGGTAAATAAGCGCTATTTGTGATAAGTCGACTCCTCCATCTATGCGAGTGTGTGTTGATTGTCCGCTTTTGCCATCACTGCACATTCACATCTATCTTACAACAATCTTCATGTCCATATCTGGCTATTGCAGTCTTGTCCCACCTTGGCTTGGTCTTCATAATAAAATTTGGTTTGTTCTCACTGGGGGAAAATCTTGATCTCACTGGAGAAAAATTACTGTCGAGTTTAAATCACCAGGCAAGCAAACAACAAACCACAACCTTGGAAAAACAACAATCGTGATAACCATCAAAATCTGAACATCGAACATAAATCAATCTAATCAATCATGCAAATCAAATCAAACATCAAACCAAATCAAATAAACTCATCACTAGCGAATCATCTTTTGAATCATGGTTGGATTACTTTAACACAAATGTTCAATTGATGCATCTTGATTGTAGTTATCATTTCTCGGGAGTACCTCGATGATGTCACAAACTAGAGGCTATGATCAAGAATGATATTTTTCTTTGTTTGTTGTCTGTGAGTCAATCATTACTACTATGCAAATTGTGGTGGGACATGCTCTACAAAGTATAATTGGTGACATTCTAAATTTGCATAGGAACATGATTCACTCTTGTCTATTTATACAAGTGGTACTCAAGTCATCTCGGTCTAATTATACCTAGATGCTTGTGTTATTTTGCATTATCAAATCTCAATGGAAGTTGTATGGAAGTTGTACTTAGGTCATCATGGTCTAATTATACCATCAATGTTTGTACCAACTTTCAACATAATAAAACAATCAATGATGAAAATAAGCACAATGAATTAAATGGAAACATTGCATGAATAGGCTTGCATTAATTTTAGTTCTACATTTTCATTATAGATTTTCCAAGCTAGTAAATCTCAACATGATGTCCTTTCTCACTACAATATTGAGTATACTTGACATAACAAAAATATCATTCATTTGCATTTCCATTCCATATCACTAGAAAGCACTATCATGCATCCACTATCACAAATCATTCATGCATTCATTATAATATTTGCATCATGAAAAACTTCAAAAATAAATCATTTTTCAAAATACCATCATCATTCGTAATCTATATCATACATCGAGGTCATAATAAATGCATTCTTTCATTCATCCATAATCCATCCATATATCCATTCATCATTAAATAATAACTTCATAATCCATTCATGATCATAGTCCATTTTGGATTCATACATTTAGGTCTCATATTTGCATAGAAAATACCAAAAATATAGAAAAGTGCATTTCATAACATTCATTACACATAAGGGAATAATCAACATCACATAGGGGCATACAATAAAATCATACATGCATTTTTATTCATCACCTATCCATACATAAGCATCATTCATGATCATAAGTTATTTGCATAATTATCCATACATCTAGGCCATTTATTTGCATCATGAAAAATCCCAAAAGAAAGCATTATCATAAATCCATACATCTGCATGTATCACATTTGCATCCATAAACCATACATCCATACATTGAATAATCCATATCCATCCATTTATTATACATTTGCATTCCATAATAAAACCTTTTGCATCTGTACATTGATATATACATGTGAAAAATTACAAAAATACAATATATCACATCCATAACCTCATAAACAAAAATATCTCATATCAATTACATTACATCATCATCCATACATGCATCCATAACATAATCATATAGAACATGGCATGATCACATAGAACATAAATTAAATGCATCCATCCATAATAAAAACATCAACACATAGAGATCATTGAACGCCGCTGCATATCATATAACCTCAAATTAATAACATGTCAAGTATACAATGATATCAATAAACTGAGAAATGGTACATCAAAAATGTGGCAAAATCCGAGTCTGTGAATCAAAGTATAAATTAGACATGCCCATGGGATCTTGTAGTATTGTTGCCTAAGGTCGTAGGCCTCTACCCAACTCCACCTACCCCCGATGGTCCAACCCCTGATGGTCCTGGCCCTAGTGGAGGTCCGTCTAGCGGTCCCCTTGGTAGTGGCTATGTAACCCCTCTATTGGTGGTATGAGACTGGGAGCAATCAGATCTGGATCAAGCATAACTAACCCTCTTCTCTGGTGGCACAACCTCATGGTACCTGCCTCTGTACTACTCCGCCTCCTTGGCGGAGTCTTTGAGCTCTCTAATGAGGTCACTGATACTAGTACCCTGAGCCATGGTCTGTATCCTGTCAATCGCTACCATGGCCTACTTCCCTTGTCTGCTAGCAACATCCCTCTCTGCAATAAGAGTGGCTACATGGTCCTATAACTACACCATCTGCCCCTGAATCTGTACATGTGCTAGAGCATAATCCTGTATCTGAGCTTGGGCATAGGCAAGTTGTGCCTGTAA
Organism: Sequoiadendron giganteum; assembly: GCA_007115665.2. Lineage (NCBI taxonomy): Eukaryota > Viridiplantae > Streptophyta > Pinopsida > Cupressales > Cupressaceae > Sequoiadendron > Sequoiadendron giganteum. The sequence goes on along the minus strand of CM021110.1, from coordinate 256,749,858 downwards.
CATCTGAATTTGGCCCTAGAGTTTCTACACCTGAGCCTGTAACCCAACTATCTGAGTCTACTGCCTCTGGGAGGGCATCTTAAGAATCACTAGTCTCTATCCACCTGGTGTTGATCTCCTCCTCTTGGGGATGACCCCAAAGTCTGGAGCATCTCTTCGTCAACCCCCACCATCTCCATCCCCATCTCCTCCTCCTCCATCCCCTCCATCATCACCCCCATCATCCCCAGCCTCCTCCTCTGCCTCCTCCTCACCTCCATCTCCTCCTCTTGGCTGCACTACTGGACCTACCCTCCTCTTAACCTCCAAAATCAGTGCAGGCCCATCCAGACTAGAAATGTGTGGAAATGGGTGCATGTGAAAGTAATCAACATAATTTGTCGTCATCTGCCCATCCACGATCTCCCTGAGATACTGCCAGTAAATCAGATGTAAGTTGTAATACTCTGCACAGGCTGCATCATAATCAAGGGTTGGCCTCCACTCTGGAATTTCTTGCCCGTGTCATGCATAATACGCTACCCCCTGTGGCATACCTTGAATGCGACCATACTATCTATGTACCCTACCAATAAGAAACTGCTCTAAAATTTAGGGTGTCCTACCTATCAAATATCGGCTGCAAAAAGCATAAGACAACTCTGAATCATCCTCCACCCAAGCCTCACAATCAAGATAAGGTCGCCATATCACAGTGTCAAGATCATCGAGGACTCTTCTCCAATACTCTAAATTTCCCAGCTTATGCTGGACAAGTGGCCCTATGTATCCAAAAACATACAGTCATTCTAATGGCTGAGCCCTACCTCCCACTGGTCATGTAATGGCTATGTGCTCCCAGGCTCAGAGCTGTAAAAGTGTGCAACCTGCTACGAGACTGCTAGCCCGAAGATACACCACCTGGTGCAAGTCATGATACAAGTGTGCTAATATACACAACCCCCACACATATCTCGTACCATGGGCAATCATGTTGTCTAAAATCCATCCCCAACCCACTAAGAATCCCTTCGACCTATGGTAAGGGCAGCGAAATTCTCCAATGAATCCAGCTAATATACATGGTAAAGGTTTCCCAGAAGCAATGAACTCCCGCCACAAAATATTATATCCAATGAATTGATCATCGTGAAATATCTGGCATACAAAATCTATACCCCATGCTCCTCATGATCATAGCCACTAGCTTCCCCACAACCGGTATCCTTAAAATGCGGTAAACGTCCTTTGGGGTCACTGTCATCTCTCCGGTAGGTAAATGGAAAGTGTCGTGGTCGCTATGCCACTGCTCTGCAAGTGCTGTCAGTAGCCCCTGGTTAATCAGGTACTGGGGCATATCTATCAATGAAGTCAAACCACACTGGTCAATGATGGAAAGATCTGTTGGATTCAACCATGGGATCATGTCCCATGTCCTCAAAAAGCGCTTATGAACCCGAAGGTTCCCTAAGCCACCCTCCTAGAATCAAATTAAAGCATCAAGTCAGTAAATCAATCAAATTAGTCTATTCAATCAACATATCATTCAATCAAATCAACTCACGTGAGATTTTGATCAAATCTCAAGGAGCACCTGACCTATTACTCAACTCTCATTTGTCATGAGATCGATCATCAATCAACCTATAATCATTCCTCACCTATCATGAGGACAATCATCAATCAATCAATCAATCAATCAATATTACCTATCCTCATTCCTCACCTATCATGAGGATGATCATCAATCTATCAATCAACATCATCCTATCATCGGTTAACGTGATCATCAATCATCAAAATCTAGGAGGAATCTATCAAAATCATCAATTTTGGTTGAATATGCTAAAATAGAGTTTCTATGCTATGATCTACTAGATCCGCTAGAAAATCTACCCAATGCACTAGAAAATCTACTTGATGTGCCGAAACAAAGTCTTGATGTTCCATTTCATTGATGCGCTGGAAAATGGATCGCATGCGTCGGAACAGGGTCCCGATGCACCGTTTCCTAAATGTACTACTTGACCTACCCTATGTGCGACTCTATCCTATGGCTGCGCTAAAAACCTTATGCGCTAATCTAGAAACTTAATGCGCTGAAGCGGGTTTCGAATGCACTAACCAATATTTGGGGTCCTATCCTAAGCGGATGCGTTACTACAGGGTTTCTATGCATTGAAGCGGGTTCTGTATGCGCTAAATGTCTATCCTAATGCGCTAAAACATGTAATATTACTGAATTTTCAAATGCATTTTAATCGGGAAAACTTTAATTTTGAAATTGAAAAAGTAGTTCTTGAGGTACGTACCGGAGTTCCATATGCGGTTGGATGCTGGTGGCAGAAAAATCACTCGAATATGTGTGGCGTGGAATCCTATCCATCTTTGCTCTGCAGGCTCTCAATTTTCAAAATGCTCAAGTTATAAATGAGCTCTATTTTTACCCTTTTTAACCTTTTAAAGGTTAATTAAGGGGTAACTAAAGTGGCATTTATTTAATTTTTTTCAATATGGTTGAACTCTTATCATTATCGGGAATAAATCAAATCATCCTCATCAAATCTATCGATCATCAGCATATCATCAAAAAATCATTTGAAATCATCAAAAATTCAAAAATCCCTGATTTATCTCCTGAGGGGGCATCCTTTCATCATCGTTGCAAAATCAGAGTCTGGGGCATGTCAAAATTTTATCATCGTGGTCGAAAAAAATATTCTTTGAAGCAATGCGTCTACACACATCACTTCAAAGAGGGGAAAAATGTATGCACTTAAAAATGGTCTGAGCATGAATTAATTAAATATTTGTTATTTAATTAATAAAAATCTTAATTCCTCTACTTATAAATAAATTGCAAAATTTATGTATATAGTTCACTTCTAAATATTCTTCTTATCTAAAATCAATTCCTCTCTAATTAATTAAATGCACAAATAAACTAAATTGTCATTTAATTAGTTTTCCCTCTTTCATCTAAATTTGAATTTTTAAATTCAAATTGGCCTCCAAAATCATATTCTTCTTAAATTGGTTAAATGCACAAATTTAATTAATTTTTCATTATGCTAATTTCCCATCTCCATTTAAATTGAATTTTTAATTCAATTTAAGCACATTTCTACATATTTTCCTAACTATCTTCCACCTCACCTGCCACCTCACCATGTGTCACATGAAATTGAATTTTATAAATTGAAAATTGTGGATTTTCCATCAACAAACTTGTAACCAATTTCAAACCTCCTGGACACATGGGCTTCATCCATTACATTAGATTAATGGAGGAGAGGAGGACCATCTATGCCTGGTGTAGGATCATGCTAGCGCATCTCTACCATGACCTTGGGTGTTATGTACATTACGAGTATCACAACATCACAGCCTGCATGCTCCTATAGGTGTGGGAATTGAAGCATATTACCTGCACATGGCCAGTCGGGTATCCCTGAGGCTTATGGCAGGGTGATCCTCAAGCGCACGCATACCCATTGGTGCATGATTTAAATTTTGAAGACCTACTTTTTGTTATTATACTTTTGATAGGTTAAGGAGTGATGATGTCCATTGATGGCCATATAGGCATATAAGGACCTAGCCATTGGATAGGAGGTAGTTGTGAAGGATGCAGCGAGATAGATTCCTCGAAAAATGGTCAGATTATATTATTATACCATATTATTAGCACCAGGTCACATAGTATTTCAACCAAGTGCAGACCATTCCACCAACTACACCCATGTACATACGGTCACACCAGAGTGCAACCTGAGTAGGGGATCTTCCTCAACCTACCATCATTGACGTCACACTCAACAATAATGATGGGGAGGATTATGACCTTCCTATGGTCCTAGAAATCGATGATGTTGGTGTGTCAGTTATCTTTTCCAACTGGTGGCTAACAGTAGGTTTTGCCCCAATTTTCCCAATAGATGCCCCTGTAGGAGATGCTGGTGTTCAAGGGTCCAAGGGCGAGGTAGTAGGGAGCGAAAAAGAGTCTTGGTCACACCACTCAGCATTTGATCAATCATGCCATCTTCTACAACTTCCACAAGGCTGATCATTGCCTCCACTAGTGATACTCCACCCCTAGATCCACACTAGCAGACTAGGGACCCAAGTATAGATTTGATTTGATAGATGTGACTTCATTTCAGTTATTTCATTGTATGATCATATATATACATATGTTTTGTTGATGTGGTGTTGATATCATCCACTTTCTCTATGGTTTTGGTGTTCACATAGGAGTGGCTCGACTTCTTTGGTCGATACATTATAGAGGCAATCTCAGCCATCCAAATCTGGGAGCACATCCTTGATTCCTATAGGCCACCCATAGCAGGGTTCCATACCCAACTATTTGAGCCTGTAGTGTGGTTGAGGATGACCTATGAGGAGAGCTAAGTAGAGCTGGTCCAACGCATTGTGGAGTTGTCAATGATGGTCAAGTGATGGGATCAAAGGGGTGTAAAGCTTTGCACTGTTCTTGTTAAGAGATACCAAGACAAGACATGAGTTGAGAGTTTCGAGCAAACACATGATGCTCTTTAGATCTAGGTTGATGAATTCACAAGATAGGTAACGACTACAAGAAAATCACTCGCTAATCTACAACATCCCCAGGTTCAACAATTAAGAGATGAGTTGGAAGTGACACGAAAGAGGGAGGATGTGATTAAAAATCACATCGCATCCCTGAGAGAGCAAGTGGGATAGCTATGTGGAGAGTTGTGGGGATTTCAGACATAGATCATGTTCATATCATGATCATATCGATCTTACTCACATGCCTCTATCTAGTAGCCACCTCCACCACCACCACCACCAGAGGGCTTAGGGAGACATGCCCCCGGTGGCTAGAGACATTTTTTTTCTTGTATAATATTATCCTCATATAGTATTTTTGACGTATAAACTTATACATATATATAAGCACCACATTTTGTCACAATGGTGTGATACATGCACATGGCATTATTTTGATATATATATATATATATGAGATTTTGGTTCAGTATCGTGTGTTCCTATGTGTATGCTTTCTTTTCATGTATGGTTATGTTATGGATATATGTTTAGATTAGATTCTATCATGATATAATTAAACACACATTGGATGTATGCTTAATTAGATATAATGATGATCTAATTGATGTTTAATGATATAGATAGAGAATATGATGTAGAATGTATGGATAAAATATTTAATCAAATACAATACACTTATACATAGCATAAGGATGAAACACATGTTTGTATAATTCATAATTAAAGAAATTTACATACACATGTTTACATCATAACATAAATTAAAAAGATAATTTTTTAATAAAGGATTGTCATAGCATAACAGAATATGATCCCTAAAATGGGATGAGCATCATGCACATGCCAAATAGATCTTATGCATAGTATCTGCGAATATGCATTGCATTGAATGATTCTTTTAGAGGGGTACCATCCATAGACGATAATCCATATGGACCAAAACCATACACAAAGATGATTATGTAAGGACCTAACCAATTAGGACTAAATTTCCCCTTTTGATCAGGTGGTGCATTTGCATTTCTTTGGTTATCATAGAGAATAAGATCACCTACTTTAAAGGTGTGAGAAGAACACTTTGATTATAATACATATAAATAGACTTTTGGTACACTTGAAGATGATTAAGGGCCTATAATCTATGTTGGTCAAGCAACTCAAGTTGATTTAGATGTTCAGCACGGTAAGTGTCATCATCAATTAACCCTTTAAGGTAAACTCACAAAGATGGAACTTCCAACTCTAAAGGCATAATAGCCTCAATTTCATACACAAGGTTGTATGGGTTAGTGCTAGTAGTCATATGAACACTCATGGGATAGGTCCATAAGGTGTAAGTAAATTGAGTGTGCTAATATTTACCGTGTTTATTCATTATTTTTGAAGAATCAATTCAAGAGTTTTATTAGAAGATCCTTCTTAGCCATTAGATTGAGGATAGTAAGGTGTAGAAAATCAATGTTGAATGTGAAATTTATCTAATTTATTTACCTATTTGTTCTTAAATGAAGCACCATTATCAAAACCAGGGTAGAAGGCAATCCAAAGTGAGCAATAATATTATTCAGAAGAAAGCTACAAATTGCCTAGGCGATAGTGGATCGAAGTGGAATAACTTAAACCCATTTCATAAAGTAATCAATAGTTGTGATGATGAAGGTATGTCCCTTAGAAGAAGGAGGTGATATCTTTCCAATAATATCCAATCCCCATTTTGCAAATGGACAAGGAGAGGTTTGATTATGAAGCTCTTACATAGGAGCTCGAATGAGGTTACTATGTTTTTGGCATTGAGGATATTTCTTGACAAATTCAAAGGATTCTTCCTCTATTGTTTGCCAATAATATCCCATATGAATCAGTTTATGCACTAAGGTTTTTCCATCAAAATTTCAACCCTAGAGCCAAAATGAGCTTTTTGAAGGGCAAGAAGTATTTTAGCCTTAATGAGACATCGAAGAATAATACCATTATAATATTTCCAATAAAGAACGTTAGATAAAATAATGTATTGAGATAAAATATTTTATATTTAGATATGATTATTCTTAGTCGCATCATCGAGAAAGTTTCCAATCTTCAAATAATTATAGATGTGGGAATACCATTCCCCTGAGTCTACTTGAGCATACACGAGACTACCAAGTTAGGTTGATTCGAGATAGTGGGAGAGAAGAATTTAAACCATAAAGTGGTACTCATCTACACCATCGTCTGAGGGTATAGGGGAAGTTGTGCTTTCCATTGCATCTCTGTGATGATTCTCTCTCATAGGAACATTGTCTATGGTAAAAGAATAGAACCGATCAAGCAAGGATAACACAATTTTGATAATGAGATAGATTTCTCTAATTAGCTCGATACGTTCTCATGATTTGATTTATTATAAGCTCAAAATCACCATGAATACAAATATGTTTAATATTCAATGCTATTGCAGGATGTAAGTTGGAAATAAGGGCTTCGTACTTAGTGGCATTATTAGTGCAACAAAATTCTAATAAAAAAGATAAGAGGGACTAGCTTTCCTTTGGGCGAGATTAAAACTATGCCTGCCACAGAGCCAATTTGACATCTCGATCCACCAAAATATATTTCCCACATATGTTCATGATCCAACACATAGATTTTCATTAAAAAAAAGGTCCAAGTTAGGAAAGGAATGAGGTGAGGGAGCTTCTATTGATTGATCAACAACAACTTATCCTTTAATTGCTTTTTGAGTCGTGAACTTGATATTGAACTCAAAGAGAAACATCACTCATTTCACTAACCTTCTATAAATATTAGTTCTAGTAAATAAGTGTTTAAGAAGATCACACATTATGATCACATGAATATATGCATGGAGAAGATAATGTCACAACTTCTACATTGTGAAAATGAGAGTGAGACATTATTTTTCCATAGCAAAGTATTGAGTTTCATAATCAACCAGGATACGTAGTGAACAAGATTTCTAGAATAATTGTGTGCAAGTTTTGACATCAACATTTTTGATCATACTCCATGATCCATCATCAGGATGATAAGCATATAAAGAGAGAAGTGAAAGATACAACTGATGTATTATATATCTCTTTCTTTACCGTCGTCATCATGTTGAGATAACAAAGTTGCTAAAGCATGAGGTGATGCAGAAATATAAAGAAAAAAAGGTCTATCTTGTATAGTCAACATCAAGATGGGAGGATTAGAAAAATAACTCTTGGTAGAGTCAAAAGCCTTATGAAATTCATCATCCCATAAAAAATGGACATATTTCTTCAACAAGTGTGTTAATGGAAGGGTATGATCAGCCAATTGAGATACAAATCTATGAATTTCCTAAATCTTTCCTTGAAAACTACGTAGTTGAGAGATGTTCTTAGGTGGAATCATGTTAACAATTGCATCAATCTTAATTGTATCAAATTTGATTCCATAATGGGATACAATAAATCCTATAAAAAAATCGGCATCCATGCCAAAGATGCACTTAAGAGGATTTAGTCTCATCTTATAGAATCAAAGCCTTTCAAAGATAAGACAAAGATTCTCAATGTGATCATGGCGAGTTGTAGACTTAGCCAAGATGTCATCGAAATAATCTTCTAAAATCTTGTAAATGAAATCATGAAAGGTAAGAGTCATCACTTATTGGTAAGCTGCTCGAACATTCTTTAATCCAAACAACATGACTACATAACAAAAATTACCCTAAGGGGGAGTGAAGGTTGTCTTATACTGATCTTTAAGGTTAATACAGATCTAATTATAGCCTGAGAAGCCATCCATGAAGGATAACAAGGCATGGCCTACAGCGGAGTCTACAATCATATCAATATTGGATAATAAGACTTGTAATGGTGTTATCTGTGTTTTGTAAAAAATGCTCATGGTTTGGTGCTTTAGAAGACTAGTTCTAGAGTTACTGTGTGTCTGTACAGTCTGAGTGGATTGATGGAAAGTGTTCTTTGTATGGAAGTTGTTGCAGTTGTTGTGGATGAATCTAAAGGATTCTAAGAGATGTTATAGTGTATGGTGAAGCGTGTTATGTGATCCACGTGATATCTTCTTGCTGCAAATGCATGCACTTTAATGTTCATTGGTGTTTTCATTAGGTTTTGGCGACCCGGTGTCTAAACATTACACGAAGGATAAGTATCAATTAAGGAAGCGTGTGATTGATCCAATATTTTTTTTGGGTCCTGTTTAAGTATTGATTTGGTCCACTCTCATTCTTATCCACTGCAAGAATGTTGAGTCACCGACCTAATTTGAATTTGTAAAATGATGAATGTGTAGCTGAAATTGGAGAAAGTTTATAAGGTTAAATATGGTATAAATATCAGTCAAGATGTTAATGTTTGAATTCCACAAGTGTGAGAAGCGAGATAGATACGAAATATTGTGTGAAAGTGATCTAAGGCAACAAGAACTTCAATGTGTTAGACTCTTGAAAGTAGTGAGTCGATGGTGTCTGCAATTCTTTGATCAAGGCTGTGAATGTGTGGAAGCTGTGATGGCGAATCATTTGTTGCATTGAGATAATGTTCTATGTATAGCATTCTTCCTTATATGTTTCTGTAGCTATAGGAAATGAGCCTCCTAAATGGATAGTGAGTCCTATCTTGGTTAGTGAGCCCTCTGGCAATGAGCCTCTTGTATCTGATTTTTTCAATTACTATTATATTGTGAGTTAATCCTCACCATGGTTTTTCCCTTATTGGGTTTTCCATGTAAATCTGGTGTTTCTTGTGTTGATATTACTTTCTTTTATTTTCACTTCATGCTCATACTTAATAACAGATTAAAGTGGATGTGGCGTTAATATATATTTGAGATTTGCGAATGTGATTGGTGACAATTGATTCACCCCCCCTCTTAGTTGTCTTGTGCATTTCAACAATTGGTATCAAAGCTTTGGTTCCTCAGAGAAGAGCTTAACCGCTTGAGGTAGATTTGATGGCGCACAAATTATCAATCCATGTGTTTGATGGATCTGGCTACAGAGACTGGAAAGTGTAGATGAGAGGTTACCTGATCTCTCTTGGCTTCAAGACTTGGAAAGTTGTTGAGACAAAATATGTTGAGCCAAAAAGTGGTCCTTCTTCTACAAATGAGATTTATACCTATGAGGAAAATTAAAAAGAAAGGTATGAAATATATAGTGCTTTATCTAAGACTGAGCAGACAAAAGTTATTTCATTAGGCACTACTTATGAAGTATGGGAAAAGTTGAAAGATATCTATGAAGGAAATGATAGAGTCAAATTATCAAAGAAGCTAACAGCAAAGCATATATATGAGAACTTGAAAATGGAAGAAGGTGAAGACATTGCAAGCTACTTTTAGAGGGTTGATATTGCAGCAAATGAATTAAAAAATCAAGGTGGTACTCTGACAGATGAAGATGTAATAGAGAATATTTTTATGACCCTACCAGAGAGTTACAGTGACAAGGTCTCAGCTATTGAGGAAGTGTATGATCCAAATAAATTCACTAAAGAACGGCTATTTGGAACCTCGACCGTATTTGATATGATGAAATTTGGAAAATAAAAGGAGAAAATAGAAACATCCTTCAAAGCCACTAAGACTGAAGATGATCCAGATAGTGTAGGTTCAATAGAGTTGGAAGAAAAATTTACAAGGAAATTGAAGAAAGGTACCGACAAGTACAAAGGTATGTTACATTTTAAATGTTTTAGTTGTGTAAATATTGGTCACCATGCTTCAAGATGTCCAAATAGAGCCATACACAAAAAGAACAAAGATAATAAAGACAAAAGGGACAAAAAGTTCAAGAAATTATATTATGTTAGAGAAGATGTAATTTTTGATGATGAATCTGATTTTGAGGATGATAAAGATGAATGCTTGTTTCTAGCCTTGGATAAAAAAATTGTGTCTACTAACCATGAAATATGTGCAAGGGAATTTGGTCTAGAAAATAAGAAGGAAGAGATGGAAGGTACTCCAGTTACTACCTTCATGCTAGACAAGATGAAGATTATTGGGTAATTGACAGTGGTTGTTCAAATCATATGATCAAAGACAAAATTAAGTTTACTAAACTTGAAAATTATGATGGAGGATTAGTCATGTTTGGAGATGATTTTGGTGCAAAGATTGTTGGAAAAGGAATAATTAGTTTTGATGTAAAACACAGTACTGATGATGTCTATTATGTTAAGGGCTTAAGGCATAATCTTTTGAGTTTTGGACAAATGTGTAGAAAAGGATTTAAACTTGTGTTATAGGATAATACCTGTGAGATCAGAAAAGGGTTCGGAACTATGGTAGCTATAGGAAGAAGAACATATGGAAACATTTATCATCTTGAGAGTATTGTTGGTTAGTGTTTTGTGTCTCAAGTTAATGAAAGTTGGCTATAGCACTGGAGGATGGGACATGTAAACTTTGATAATCTGTTCAAGATTAGTTCAAGAGAAGTTGTTTGGGATCTTCCTAAAATCACAATTCCCACCAATATTGTTTGTAGAAGTTATCAATTGGGAAAATAAACAAGATGTAGTTTTAAAGGAAAAGAAAAATCAACTACTAGAATGTTGTAATTGATTCATATAGACCTTTGTGGTCCCAAAAGAACAGGAAGTCTTAATGGTGATAGGTATTTTATGCTTTTGATTGATGATTATTCTAGAATGACATGGGTTACTTTTCTTAGGGAGAAAGCTCAAGCTGTAGATAGATTCAAAGTGTTCAAGGCTAGGGTAGAGAATGAAGTGAACTTGAGAATCAAATTTTTAAAGTCTGAAAAAGGTGGAGAATTCATTTCCAATGAGTTTAATATGTTTTGTGAAGAGCATGGTATAAAGAGACATTTTTCTGCTCCTAGAACTCCTTAGTAGAATGGAGTTGTAGAGATGAAGAACTAGACTATTCAAGAGGCTGTAAGGACTATGATGAAAGAGGAAAATGTACCTGATGTATACTAGAGAGAAGAAATCCACACTGCTATTTATATTCTTAACAAAGTTCATATTAGAGGTAACAACACAAAGACTCCTTATGAACTGTGGACTAGAAAGATTCATACTGTTAAGTACTTTAAGGTGTTGAGAAGCAAATGTTATATTAAAAGAGATGATGAGAACCTTGGAAATTTTGATGCAAGATGTGATGAAGGTATTTTCCTTGGATATTCAACTAATAACAAATCATATAGATGCTACAATAAAAGATTGAGAAAGATGGTTGAAAGTGCAAATGTAAAAGTTGATGAAGATATGCACAGACCAGTTGAAATAAGTGAAGTTCATTTAGATGAAACTATCTATGGAAAAGTACAAGAAGAGAAGGATAAGGAAGAAGAAGAATGGATTGAAGAAGAAGAGACTCTAGAACTTGCTCCTAAGACTCCAAAATATGTACAATTTTTTTTTTGGAAGAATGGATAATTGGAGAGAAAAGAAAAGGTGTAACAACAAGAAGCAAAGTGGTAGAAACTGAGGTAATTTTGTGTCTACTCTCCAAGATAAAACCTAAAATAGTCTGTGAAACAAGCAAAGTTGAAATTTGGGTTAGAGCCATGAAATAAGAATTACAACAGATAGATAAAAATCAGACATGGGAATTAGTTCCTAGACCAGTAAACAAGAATGTAATTGGTACAAATGGGTATTCAGGAATAAGCTAAATGAAGATGGTGAAGTAGTAAGAAACAAAACAAGGCTTGTGTGCAAAGGTTATTCACAGGTTGAAGGAATAGACTTTGAGGAGATATTTGCTCTGGTGGAAAGAATGGAGGCCATCCAGATGTTCTTGGAATTTTCTACTCACAAAGATTTCAAGGTATACCAAATGGATGTTAATTCTACATTCCTGAATGGAGAATTGGAAGAAGAGGTGTACATGGAACAGTCGAAGGGATTTTGGTTATCAGATCAACCAGATATGGTTTGTAAGTTGAAAAAGACACTATATGGACTTAAATAGGATCCCAAAGCATGGTATGCAAGGTTGGATAGATATTTGACACAACAAAGGTTCAACAAAGGTTCAACAAAGGCTCCACAAATAGTAAACTCTATTTCAAAGTTGAAGGAAATAAAATGTTGATAGTGGTTGTGTACGTTGATGATATTATCTTAGGAGGAAATGAAGGTGTGTGTAAGAAATTTGTAGAGGAGATGCAAAAGGAGTTTGAAATGTCCATGATTGGTGAGTTGAACTTCTTTCTTGGACTTCAAGTGAATCAAATTGATAAGGGCATGTTCATTTCACAATCAAAGTATGTTAAAGAATTGTTGAAGAAGTTTGGAATGGATGATTCCAAATCGGTTTGTACTCCTATGATAACTAGATGCAAACTAAGTAAGGATGATGAATCTCCTAAAGTTGATAAGAGCATGTACATATCTATGATTGGTGGACTGTTTTATCTTACTTCTACAAGACCGCATATTATGCATGCAATATGCTTGGTTGCCATATTTCAAGTAGAACCTAAAGAAACACATGTTACAACTATAAAGAGGATATTCAAATATCTAAAAGGCACTCTAGATTATGGCCTATGGTATCCTAAGGATACTGGTTTCACCTTGAGTGCTTACACTGATGCAAATTAGGTTGGTTGTGTAGATGAATGGAAGAGTACAAGTGGCAGTACATTCTTTCTTAGATGCAGGTTGGTTTCATGGCTAAGAAAGAAACAAGATTTGGTTTATTTATCCATTGCAGAGGCTGAGTACATTGCAACAACATCTTGTTGCACACAGGTATTATGGATGAAGCAAACACTAAAGGATATAGGATTGAAGTGTGATGAGCCTATCCCTATCTTCTATGATAATACAAGTGTAATAAATATTTCAAAGAATCCAATAATGCATTCAAGGAAGAATCATATATCTATTAGATATCATTTCTTAAGGGAGAAGGTGTTGGAAAATGAAGTTAGGCTTGAATATGTGCCTACAAAGGATCATATTGCAGATATATTTACTAAGGATCTTCCTAATGATACTTTTGAGTATCTTTGGGAGAAATTGGGTGTTACTGCCCCCCCTTTGAACTAGGTGCACATAGAGGTGCATCAGTCTAGTGGATCTACAAATTCATCATCTGTCTGGGCTGATGATTGGGGTATACTCCTCAGGGGGAGCAAAGAGTATCATTGTTGATATATGACATGTGTTTTTTCATGGGTGCACTCCTAAGGGGGAGTGATCATAATTTATATGGATTAATAATCATGTAAGAATATTTCTTTGCCATTGATGTCAAAGGGGGAGAGAGAATCATGTGAAAAATTCTATCTATATTTGAAAAGGTTGAAAAGGAGAAGAGTGTGCAGGAAGGTTCTGTAGGCTATCTAATCTGAAAAAAGGGGGAAGAGTGTGTATGTTGTCTTTTATGGTTTTTCACATCACGTGTTTCCATCAATGACAAAGGGGGAGATTGTTGCAAGTATGAATGAGTATTGTGGTTTTGTCATTAATGTTGTCATTGATGTCAACATAGTATAGGTTATTGCAGTGAAAGGAATAAATTGATTGCAGGTGGTATATGTATGGATGAGATACTTTAGAGATGTTGTGAGTGCATGGAGCTATCTTTATGGTGTTGTAGGTGTGCTGATATGATGAGTTATCAAGTGCTTTTGAGAAAATTAATAAATAGTGAAGACATAATTATGTGTGTGTTCTTAATGTTCTCTGATAATGCGCTTTGCATTTACTTTTTGTTCATCCTATGCTTGTGTGGATTTTTAGTGTTGTTTATGGGCATACTTGGGTGATATATCTTGAGTTATAGCTTCTGGGTTGATGAAGAGTGAAAATTGTGTACACTGGTTTGTGAACTAGTCTAGTAGATTTGTTTGTCTATGGACTGGGAGAAATATTTCTGCTCCATAGTCCTCTAGTGGTTTTTCTCAGATCTTTCAGATCTAGAAGAAGGCTTGTAATGGTGTTATCCTTGTTTTAGAAAAATTGCTCATGGTTTGGTGCTCCAGAAGACTAGTTCTAGAGTTACTATGTATGTCTGTACAGTTTGGGTGGACTGATGGAAAGTTTTCTTTGTATGGAAGTTGTTACAATTGTTGTAGATGAATCTAAAGGATTCTAAGATTTGTTCCAGTGTATGTTGAAGCATGTTATGCAATCCACGTGTTATCTTCTTATTGCAAATGCATGTACTTCAATGTTCATTGGTGTTTTCATTAGGTTTGGCCGACCTAGTGTCTACACATTACACAGAGGATAAGTATCAATTAAGGAAGTGTGTGATTGATCCAAGATGTTGTTTTGGGTCTTGGTTAAGGGTGAACCCACATAAGTGGTGAACACTTTTGTGGAGGAAGGGAAAAGTCGATTTTCCCCTCTACACAAAGTGAAGGGGTTCGACCGAACCAAAGTGTTCACCCGAATTTTTATGTTGGTTCGGCCGAACCCCAAGGTTCAACCGAACCATATGTTCGAGCAAACCCCATTGACTTATGTGCGGTAAATAATAAAATAAAGGGGTTCGACCGAACTAGGGCTCAGTCGAACCCCCTTAATACAGATTAAAACAAAAAAACCCTATCATCCCTGTCATTTTCACCAAGCAGCGAATAGTGACAGAGGCGACCGACGAACAGGGTGCATGCGGTGAACCAGCGAAGAAAAAACAAGCGTGCAAACACTTCACCTTCGAGCGAACCCTCCAACACATCCTCTCAGGTTGGTTGCACTATTCCATAGCTCATTTGGTGTAAAATTTGTGGCTTGAATTGCATTTGTTTGAAATTTTCTAAAGCATTTTCAACAAATTCATTATCTAGAACTTAGAAGAATATAAATAGTTGAGTATACAATCCATTTTGTATTCAATTCATTTTTGTATTCAATCTATTTTTGTATTCAATCCATTTTTGTATATGCAATTCCAATGGACAAAGAAGGAAAAAACAGTTAAACAAGGAAGGTATACAATCCATTTTTGTATTCAAGCATAAACAAGATCTTCTCACAACCTTCAACAAGAAATAATGAATTGAATTATTGTTTTAATAAGATTAACTTTATAAAGAAATTTGAAATAGGTTTTGTAGAGATAATGAGGCCACTAAATGCCAAGATGATGAAATATGCAAAAATATAGTGGAAAATGTAAGCTAAGGCATTTTAATAAATCAAGAAATCATTTTTTGAATCCCCTATATTGGTTACAAGCCCAAACTATTCTAAACTATTCTACATATACTCATTTTCATTTGACCACATTGTACAACCATTCTTATTCAAATGAGAAACCTAGGAAATGAAAGGCATGTAGCCTTCATGAGTGTATCATTCAAAGATGGAAAGATAAATTATCCAAATTTGAAGCAAGATTATGCTTTAGTGTGAGTATTGATTAATTTTTAATTACATTTTCAATAGTAAATTAGTTGTAGTAATCTTTGACATGTAGTAGTAAAGGACTTTCTTAGTAGAATAAATCAAGAGAAAAAAAACGAGAAAAATGGACCACTATATTATAATAATTTGACATATAAAACATGCCTATGAAGTTGGCCAAAGAATAGAAATTAATTAAACTGATAACACAAGTTGATCTAGGTTGATCACACCAATATTATGTAGATGATGTGATAAAAAAGGATGATTCATATGCTAATAAAACTAGTTATTTTATGAGTAATTAATTCCTTATATATATTTAAATACTAGTTAAAATACATCTTTGCACCTTAAAATGAAAAAGCTACATGTGATTATAGGAGGCTTATTACAAATAAATCATGAAGGAATCTAGACTTAAGGTGATTGAGTAAGGAAGAGGTAGAATGGCTATTGAATTTTTATTATAATTTCCTCTATTAAATTCTTTTCAAATATCTACTCGGTGATGTCCCCTACAAGTTCAAGATGCTTCAATTTCTAAAAATTAAAAAAATATCCTATGTGTGAAGTTGTGTTGGTCATTTTCATGAATTTCTATCAATTACCATATTGTTATTTTGATGGATTTGCATACCAATATTTCATCTCTACCATCTCCATTTTTCTTTTTCCATTGGTCTATTGGGCTTCATCCTCAAAGTATAATCTTTCAACTAATCTTGATAATCCACTTTCAACCTTTGTTAAATTTATCTAAGTATGGATTCTATTGGACTTCAATTTTTTTTGCGGTTGTCATGCTAGTAATCCAATCCTTAGTGTTTCTTAGTGACCTAGAATATTTTCTATTTCTAGAGTGTTTGGCTTGACCCTCCATTCAAACCATTCTTGTCTCCATATTCTTTGACCCCTCTTAGCTCTATTGTATTCAAGTGTTATATTTTCTAGGATTTTAGACTTGGTTATATCCTACCATACCACTCCCTTTTAAACTTAAAAATCCCAATCCATTTTAATCCAAATGTCTATAAGTATTTTTGCACCAATTTTTTCATCTCTCAACCATCATGTCATTTCAATCATTCCCCAACAACTTCACAATCTTATTATTTGTATTTACTCATTGTAGTATTGGGAATTTAGTCTTTCCAATCCTTAAGTACCATCCCTTTCTAACCCCTATTATCTTGATCCTCTTGTGTTTTAGAGTTCTAGAATTGATTCCATGCGTCTAAATTTTTATCCATCTTTTATTTCACAATGTCAAAATCATGATAATGCCATCTTTATATGATGCTAACATCATCAATTTTTAGAGTAACTACCTATTGAGACATACCTACTAACATCATCTTTTAATTCTCCAAAAAATAAAAATATATAAAGCTAGAGGATTCGACCTTATTTTTCCCTAGTATATTATTTCATACTCCCACAAACCCCAACACCTAGTTGAATACTTTTCCTATCTTTTAGAGTCAAACATTTGGCCTTTTATATTTTTATAAAAAAATTAAGGTCATATAGATACATTAATCTCAACATCTTGATGATTTGTCCTTTATTAAGGTCATATAAGAAACCTTTTATTATAATTGTGTATTATGGACCTCCATTTTTATTTAAGTTTTTTTATGGATTCATGGAATCTTTGAGTTTGTGTTTTTTGTTCTTTATATTAATTATTTATTAGTTTGCATCTAAGACGTGCTATAAAATTATGTTACACTATGTAGTTCATGCTAGGATGAGAAAAATTTCTAAAATAATATGTGGGGAATTTAAATTGATTGTGGATTATCAATTAGGGTGCATCATTGGGGTAAAAGGGAATTTGAGAGTGTAAGCTCTAAATGATAAATCCAAGTGCATTAGACTGATTTGAATGTTAGTATTTTATTCAATTCATTAAGGTTTCATGTATTCAAGATAAATTTGATAGTTGAGGGTTGGACATTCTATTCATTTAGAAAGAAAATAAAAATATATATGTTAGTGTCATATTATAGTGAAGTAGGTTTTATTCCATCATCCATAAATTTAGTAATATAAAGCTATTAAATCCCTCTAGAGAGTGTTATTCAATACATAGTATTTGTATAGGATTTTATATGATACTATATAAATATTAGGTAAATTATTATTGTGATAAACACAATATATATATAGGGATGAGTAGCTTGCTTATATCTAGAGTCACATCATTTGAACTAACTACCAAATTAGAGACCTCTTATACTAAATTAGTTGTGTTCCTATATTTAAGATCTATATGAAATAAACTTCCAAACTTAGTAAGGCTCAAAGAAGAGGAGGAGGCTTTATCCAAGTCATTCTATCTACTCTAATTTTTCTCCCCCTTAGTCTAAATATATAGGCTACTTCCCCATTGCATACATTATTCCTAGATTGGGACATTCTGGTAGATTTCCTTAATATCTAGATGGTTGCAAGAAAAATACCCAACACCACATCCTCTACAAAAAAAATTCAATTAAAATTTTAAGATATCCATCTTCAAAACATCAATTTATTTGTACTTTGTACATTACATTAGGCACTATTCCAATTATTCTCTATTTATTCCTCATAAAGAGAAAATTCTAGATAATGAAATCTATAATGACATCATATTCTATGAGTCAAATTTTGAGCATACTTGCTATTGTGGGATTGATGTACTTGCCTCTCTTGATTGATATTCTAGTTTACTCACCACTATTTTCATGATTCCCAATATATTCTAGTTTTGTCAAGAGAGAAAAATAGTGTTCAAACTAAGAACATTCTTTTAGTGGACCTCACGTGATGATAGGATCTAAGGCACTTCTCATCACACAAAATCTCCATCTTGGATCCAGTTCTAGACTCTCATACACTACACCCCCAAGATTAAGAAAATGACTCATACATCATTATATAGAGTAAACACATTTCAAAATATATAAAGTCGCCATTTCTATAGGAGCATATGTTGAGTATATGTGGAGCATATGTGAAATTATCCAGATTAGTAGTCTTAATGTTCATTTATTCTAATCATTTTTTGTTCTTACATAATCAAAATCATTGAAAGAGAGAAAAATAGAACCATAACATAGAGATAATCAATAAATTTTGCTACAACTATCAAAAAAGAAAGAAAGAGAACTAGATATCTTCAATAGCTCAATAAATGAATTAATACTTAAGTTATGAGGATCACAAGATTGCCAACTAGGGTCCTATTCTTGTGGATCTTGCTATAATACAACTTAACAATAAAATTCCTCTAGCATTTCCAAATCTCTCTCTCCCTTCACCTCCTATCATGCCACTAAATCTTATTACAATATATTGAACTTCAAAACATCACACTATGCACTTTGTAGATTATATTAGTTACTATTCTACTAAGTATTTATTTATTCCTCATCAAGAGAAAACTTAGTACAATGAACCACATAATGACATTATTCACACAATTCCTCCACATGAAGAAGGTAGCCCACCTTTTAAAAAAATCCAAATACAAGGTATAACCTTCTCTGCATGTATTCTACTAAACCAATATGAATACACAAGCATTATTGAGTTAATCAGTATAATTATTTGACCAAATATTGATTTTTTGAACCTTTATAATACCAATGTTTTCTTGTAATAACTCAAAAAATTATTGAAAACAATATTGTACATACTATGACGAATGATATTGATCATCACTAACATGTAAAAATTGTGCTCCCTAACTATCTTCTTATTTTATTTTTTACTATTAGGGGCACGCCTATATGTGATGTGAACAATAATAGTTTATCTGAATAGAATTGTAATATTAATATGATTCAACTTCTTTTTGTGGCTGCAACGTGTAATTTTATATAAAATTGACTATAGATCTATAATAGTTCCAATTAGGAAAAATCCTTGCACACCTTGACTTGTTGATCTAACCATCAAGAATAGTGGCTATGTATTGCATACTTATAAAAAATATTCTTAAAATCAGAAATAAAATTAGCAACTTGCTTCTCTTGTGACCAACTCACATCTAGAATCTTCACCTCCACTCTTCAAATTGTATTTTATAGTTATCTCATATCTCTTTTTCTCAAACATTTTATTTCCCAGATCATTTTTCTTCCATCATGGGTACATGATATAAACTTTGATAACCCACCGCATTGTAAACGCTTCTCATTTAAACACATTTTTACAAAAAATTACAATCATTGTATCTAACACATTAAAATAAATCTAATAGGTCCTTAGATAAATTTGGTATTTTAATTGTACCACACTCTTGTAAAATTTGGTTAGTATACAAAGTATAATTAATATTACATAATAGTTCATGGTAGATAAAAACTACATGTCGTATTTACAATATGTATTAGAAATTTTAAGAGGCATGTACAATAAAAAGGCTTACAATCTATTCAAATTCCCTTTGTGATATTTTTAAATGAATATATTTTTCAAGAAATTTTACACAATTTTGTTTGGCTACATTCCAATTAATGTTTAATATGTGGTGTGTGGTCTTGATCACCAATTTTTTATTTTAAAACATCCTTTACATTGAGTGATACTCTAGAGTTAAAGTGCCAAAATCATTCAATTTCATCATTTGTGTTATTAATTAGCTTTTTATGAACTCATGGAATCCTACCATTAAAATCTCAAGTACCATTTTCAATAGGACTATCTAGTCTTGATCTTATTGCTAGTGCTTTTCACAATATTTTACAATTTATGCTTAAGTGAAGATGAGTTTGCCTCATTAATCAAACCTTTCTTAATTTATTTCTTACTATTGAGGTTTTTATTACTCTACAAGTAGCTCTTTTATCTTTCTACTTACTAGTAATCCTAATAGAATTAAGAGAATTAAAAAATATTTTAATAATAATTTTATTTTAATTAGAAATTTTGATTGCCTAAATATTTAATTTATTTTGTAAAGGTCTTATTTTTTACAACTTTAGTAATTTTACAAAAGTATTCATTGAAAATTTTTGAAGCTCAAAATTGAATGGTTCATGGTTCATTTAAGACTTTATCTTATGTTCTCATCAATTTTAAGTAACCATTTTTGGGTTCCAGAATTATTACAATTTTATCAAGCTCATTAGAAAATTTTGAATATGGGATATCATTCTTATTCGGAAAGGTCCTCTCTCTTCTTAAGTAACTTGGAGATACAATGACTTTCATTTTTTTATGTGCACATGTTATCAATTTTATTAATATTATCAACAATTGGATCATGGAGTATAATTTTAATATCATGGGGTTCATTTCTACATTATTCAAAAATATTTCTAAATTTGAATTCTTATTTTTCTATGATGTTACTCTTTTCAATAGGTGTTTCATAACATTTTGCAACATTTTCGCTTTCATGTTCAACATTTTTATTTTCAATGTTAAGTAATAATGTTTTCCCTTTATTACTAGTTGTAGGAAATAAATCTTAGATGCAACCTTTATCAATGTTTTTTAAATTGTCTTTAATGACACATTTTGTTCTAGAGTGCACATGCACACTTGTAAATTTAAATTTTATAATTGTTTTAGATTATGTTTTTTGTGCAATCTAGTAATGTGAATGTTTTGATTATTAAAAACTATGAAAGATGTTGAACAGGTTTTGTGTTAATGGTATGGAAATATTATTGATGAGTAGATGAATTATTAGAACTGTTTTAGATTTATATTCCTTATATCTAGATATATTATTTAAACTAAGTTCTCATTGCTCCTTTAGGTACACATACATACATAACATGGATAATGCAGATGTTCCACCTCCAGAATCTTTGTTTGCAAATACCACTAATGAGATTAATAAATTGAAAGACTCATTAGCACAAAATACAAACCCAGGGATATATTCTGAACCATGCATGTCAATATTGCATAGTCTTGAAAAACTAAGAGATGAACTTGAGAGGACAAGTGCATTTTCTCCAGATAGAGTAGCTGCTATTCTTTCCCGCATGCGGGAAGAAGTACATGGTGAGGTTCCCCTTAAACAAATACAGGATAGTGTGACCAAAGAAATGATAAAAACCAATTGTTTTCCATTTTATCAAAGTGCACGTAAGGTTAGGGGATACTAGGTCACTAGATGTGTTGATCATGATATGGCCTCATTGATCTACCCACGATTTCTCACAACACATGGTCAATACCCAAACAAT
Source organism: Sequoiadendron giganteum (assembly GCA_007115665.2). Taxonomy (NCBI): domain Eukaryota; kingdom Viridiplantae; phylum Streptophyta; class Pinopsida; order Cupressales; family Cupressaceae; genus Sequoiadendron; species Sequoiadendron giganteum. The sequence continues at coordinate 256,727,792 of CM021110.1, read as the reverse complement.
GACCAAATTCCATTATATTTTGTTCAACAGTTGTATGATGAGGTCCATTTGGGCCTCAAAGTCAACTACCTAGACATTCCACCATATGTTGGTCAGGGGCGTGGCAGGATTGCTGACATACCCACTTATCGTCGAGCAGATAGACCGACCCCAGTATTTAGGGTATTGGTTGGTGAGAGGTCTCCTGCTCTCACCCCAGCTCTAGCCCCCATAGCAGATGAGGTTGTCGTAGCTTCCCAAAAGGAAGCAATTGATACTGTAGGTGATATTGCAACTGCCACCACTAGGATATCTACTGATCGTGTAGGTCAGTATTTGATGTCTAGACGTCCCCGACCCACACCATATTTAGCACAGTGGACCACCATGGATCCTTTCACAATAGTAGGCATCCCTACTCCCACAGAGCTTGAGGCACTTACGGGAGATATGTCACACAGGACTCCGCATTGTTTGGCTGAGGAACTCTTGGAGGCATATGCCTTCATTGCATCAGACTATCGGATCAGTATAGAGAATGTTAGAGATCATTTGGTACGTGGAGGTCGTTCAATTCTAGGATCCCGTCACTCTCAACCCAGCACTAGTGCATGCCAGGATCCACCATCCGATCGTTCGATAGCTGCACAGACTATGGGTTTTACTGAGATGTTGGTTGGTGCCGGTTCATTATCGTCGATGCCATCTCACCTACATAGTCCTCTCCACTCATCATTGCTGGCATGACATGAGATAGATCAAAGGGATGCAAATATTGATTCGTCGCTTGATTGTATAGTTGATATGGTGGAGGCGGCCGTTTCAGAGGACTTAGGTCATCCGATATCAGATGATGTGCATGTATGTGTGCATGTGCATGTTTCAATTCCTTTTTACTTATTTTTAAATTTTAGTTTTAATTTAACTAGATATTCATGTACTGATATATATGAATTTATATATTTGTAGGTGGACATACCTAATGCCACTCCTAGCCTTGTTCCAGATCGTACACATCGATGTGACTCTATGGATGAATCTGATGCTAGTGGACATGTGAGTTTTAAATTTTTATATATACATGTGTATATGTACATGCATAGATCTAGATACATATTTAATATAAATTATATGTATTTAACACATTTTGTACACCATTTTATTTGCAGGGCTCTGCACATCCATTAGAGCAGGACTGTTCTCATTCAGATGGTCATTCGACTAGGAGTCGACATTCATATTAGGCCCTGCATATTAGATGTATTTGCTTATATGATTATCTTTCTAGTATTTGACATTTGATTATCTCTAACTTAAATTTGCTATATATGATGATTTTTAGTATTCGGCATTTCCTTATATGATGATCTTTAGTATTCCACATTCGATGATCTCTAACTTACATTTGCTTTTATGATATACATACATTTGGAACTTTTCTTATAACATGTTACATGTTTATACATTGATCAATATTGATATGTTTACATGTTTATATGATATATGTATACATTCGCTTATATTCAATATACATACATTTGCTTATTTGATGATCTCTTACAACTTACATTTCCTTATATGATATATTCATTTGATCTCTCTAGAGTAGAATTTTAGGAAATGAATGCCTCTTTATAATTAAGTTCATTCATGTTGATCACAATAAATATTTTGCACACGCATGCCCATGTTGAATAAATTATAGTAAGCAGTCAAAAATTATAAAATAAATGACTCCCAAGCTCAAGTAAACTAATGATATTTTATAAATGAGTGTATTTACTTGAGCCTATAATTTATTAATTTCAAGGACATGTTCTTCTAGTTTTAAAATTTGATAAAAATGATGAAATTAAAATCTTGATAGAAAGTAAGAACAAATAAACATATAAATTTTATTCTTTGAAACATTAAGAAAATTCAATTCAAATTACACCTCTATTATCTTTTTGACTTGTAACAAAATTCTAAAATTACTAGATATGTTGCATATCTATACATTAAATAACAACAAACTCCACAATGAAATAACTTGTTTGATTACCACTTGATTCATTTAAACTAGTATTTAGGGAACATGAATAAGAACTATGGTAAAAAACTAGTATTTAGTGAACATGAATAAGAACTATGGTAAACAATTGGTATCTTTCTTAAAGAGTTTCAAATTCCTATTCTTATCGTCACTAACATGCAAGCTATTATAAATGATCAAAGCCCTCTTCCCTATTAATATATATCTAGATAAATATATATTTTTCATAAGAGAAGCCTCAAATTGATCTATATAAATATAGGGTTTTGTCCTAGGAATATACCTAATAGGAAATAGGAAGATGAAATCATGTGTCCATGTTATGACTTGACAATAATCTCCAATATGATGCAATGATTCAATAAAGTTCATAATTTAAATTAAAAAATTATTTAAATATAGATACTTGCAATAATATTTAACATGTTACATTTCAATAGAGAAATTAATTAACTATAATATTAACCATCTTGATTAAATATATACAACTATATACATAAATACAACATTATATTGAAGATATAAATAAATAAACATGCTAGATTTGGGGGATCATTGAAACTAACACTAAATTTTCTTCTACTCCCACCATCACTCTTCCAATGAATTTTTTTATGACAAGGTTTGCACATTATGTACATAACAAGTACTTGAATTCCATGGAACAAATATATAATTGGAAATATCTACTCAATTTAAGGTTCTCAATGTATTTCAACCCCTAATTTGTGTCCAACCAAATTTAAAACACTTGTCATCAACATATATTATAAGTAACTAAAACAATCCAGAGTTCAAACAAGTTACTATAAGTTCCCGTCTTGAACATGTATGTACATGTACAAGTGAACTTGAAAATCATGGAGATAATCTAACTCAAACATTTTGGTTCAACCCGATCTTGAATAACATGTAATTTTTTTGATGGTCATCACTATCTAGTCTCCATTTTTTTCGTCTGCGTGCATGTGGAACTGCATGAAGATGTAGGGCAGTAGCAATTATAAGGTGACTATATTGATATACCTTGTTATCAACTTGATAGTCCACAAAATTAATCCCATGTTGAACAACTTTGACTTTTCTTAGATATATCCCTTGCACAACAACAGAACCTGCACGGTAAACATGAACCTGAGATAATACATGTGCATGTGTACAACATTTATGTGCTCAAGGTTTGTACAATATACAATTAATGTTTTTAAGGTAATGTACACATGTACACAATGTATATATATAATTTTAAATTCAAACTCACCTGTGGGAAATAACATTCCATCGTTTGTTTCAGGTCGTGTTAGCTTATTCCTCTCTTCTGTGCAACGCAGTAAATAATAGCTAACACCTTCTATGTTTTTAGGCTCTGCTATAACTACAAAAACATCTCCTATACACCATATTTACACAATAAAATTCTAAAAAAATTAGAATTGTCTCTAGACAAGTTAAAGATCATTAAATTTATATAATATTTAAATTATTGAAAACTTACACATGTACCTTTTCTAACCAATCCTGATATATGGTCATAATCAATTGAAATCAAAGGAATGTCTTGAAATCTTTCATCCTCATTTTCATCGTATATGTCTGAAACGAATAGTGGTACCATATCCCATTTACTAACGTATTCAAGTTCTTCTTTGTTGCATGCAAGAGAGTTTCCCACAATGCACTCAGTGCAGAAATAAGAGTAATCCCTCGTGTATAATGTCCATCGAGGGTGACTATCTGAACTCATAATGCAATGCAAAGATCTTATTTTTTCTACCCTCTTGCATCCATGCATCGATCTTCTATCCACACCTAGATAAATGTAATTGCAACAAACTTATGTGAACTTGAACATGTGTATATATATATGTGTGTAAATTTTAAATTTAAATAAATTTATTTATTTTAAATGTAATTTATACATACCCGATATCTCCCAAAACACTTTATGTGGAATGTTTCGGTTTGTTCTTGAAGATGTGCCAACCTCATTTGATGCAAAGTTTTTCTTGCACCATTCAACAACATCATGTGCATCATCTATATGATCTTTTGAATAACTCATTTGATGTTTTCTTAAAGCATGTTCGATGCAAGCTCCTGCGCCATCATGCTCACCCTTTCCATGCCCACTCTCAAAGAAACTTCAAACATGTGGTATGTTGTAAATTTTATGATATCTAGATAGTGCATAAAATGGCCATGATGATTTGAATTGTGCCGCACATCCATCTGACCATACGAAATGTTTTTCAAATTTTACACCCTTGCTTCTCAAATTCTCAAAAAAACATTTTGTAAAACAGTGTTGTACAAAAAGTGTGTCATGCTCTTTACCATCACTAATATAAAAGTGATATTCTTTCTTGATGGCTCGTTGTTCATTTGTACTCTCAACACCATCCAATTCCAATTGTGCATGTCGATAACACACATGAACCATAATAGTGACTTGCTTTGAAAAGTAATATTTTGATTGAATCTCTTTTTGATGTACAAAAGAGTAATTTTCTGCAAAGTCAACTACTGATAGAATTGTTCCAAGTGGGAAAGTATCTCTTAATGTTTGAAATTGATGTGCTTGCCACTTAGCATAAAATGAATGTTGTATGTATGGTTGTATCAATTTTTGAAAATCTTCCATAAATTTCCCAATAGGTATCTCCTCTTCTACATAGTTTAACCTTGTGGATTCTTTCCCAAAATTTGTTTGAAACTTTACATACTTGTAACTCTTGCAATTTACTGTCTGACTCAGGTCAGCATTTTCATTTGTTGAAGGAAAGTTAGCCAAATTTTCACATGTTTCACAGAGTCCTTTTATGCATTTTATTTGAGGTCCATTTTCATGATCACATAATAGATCCTTTATGAACAAACTTACCTGTTTAGGAGGTGCATTTTGAAAACCATATCTTTCTTCTCTCATCTTTCGAAACACCTGATAGTAGAGATCAAATTCAATGTGATAACGACAACAACAAGTTTCAAAAAACTTGTTTATCTTCACATAATATGGCTTTAACCTTTCAAACATTGTTTGCCCAATCTTTATATGAGGATACATATTACAAAAGTTCATATACATCTCAAGTTGTGTTATGTCTAGCCAATGTTTAATATGTTCTTCATAAATACCAGGTCCAATCCTGTACCTCATAACATCTCTAGTATTTGATGACGGACGAGTCTGATCATTCCAAAAACTTGAGATCAAGTTCCTAACAACATCTTCAATCCTGTCAGAACGGGGAGCTCTACACATAATTGCCCAATTGCCTTCAGAACTATCATCTAAAACCTTTCTTTTTTTCTCATATTTTATTAGTGTGGTTCTACTATAACCAAATTCAGTGGAAAGTGCTGACATTTTTCTTTTTCTGGATATTTCTTTATTTAAAACAAATGTCAAAATCACCTTTCTTGCAATGGCCTTATCCACTGATCGAGATCTTTTCCCAATGGAATCTAAACCTTTTTTAACATTTTCAACAATATATTTTTGCAGTCTCATGTGTTTCCTCTTATTCGATGCAGAATATACACCCATCAATTGTAATGACTCTTTCAGCTCATCACGAAGAAGTAAACGCGATAACAATTGGGTTTTTTCAAGTGTTTCAAGATGATTGAAATGATCATGGATTATTCTATTTACAGATTTAGTTATTGACCTCTTACTTTTATTTTTAGGTTGGTCGGCATAACATTTCAGTTTCTCCATATCCATTTCAAGTAAATGATCTAAATTTCTATAAGAAATTTGTTTCCCCACTGTTTCAGCTACTTTTATATGCTCATCCATTAGTGTAGAAGGAAGTGATCCTGACCCCTCTCCAACATGCATTGTTTGAACTCGGGCCTCCTCCCTATCTTCAAGGTCCATGTGTTCTTCAACTGATTCATTTGGTCCAATATCTAGATTGGGCTCGACTTCTGCTTGAGAACTTCCTGCTTGTTGAGCCATTTGTACATGTCACAAAATATTGTGCAAAGAAAGTGAGAGATGATGATATATAAGTGGAGTTGAACATATGAAATCAAATGAAATTAAAGATTCTTGAACTTAAGAATTCCATGGAAAAAATGCATTTGAAAAGGATATGATTCTAAGATGGGATATATGAAAATGGTATGATATATGATGTGATAAGCTAAGAATGCAAGAGGTCAAATGCAACTCTAGGTCCAAATTGGTTACGATGCAAGGCTTGACTTGTGTTATGATGGATAAACACAAGGGACCAATGATCAAGAGAGGGTATGCAAGAGATGATGGACTCCAAAAGGATTTCCCTAGATGAGCAAGGATAATGTACCTATGTTCCCTAACTTGAAAGTCCATGATAAACCTTATGTGATGTGGGCGATAGATAAAAAAATGGATTGGTTTTGAGACCTATGAAGAGTAGTGGAACTTGTGCAAGAGCTTAGGGTTCTATTTGATCAATGGTGAATATGGAAAGGACTAAATTCATGGAATGTATGCAACTTGGAACTTAGGCATGATATGATCTTGATATATGCAACCTGGGTTGTACATGTATGCAAGAACTAGGTGAAATGATATATATGTATACAAGGACTATGTGATGTGGGCGATAGATAAAAAATGGATTGGTTTTGAGACCTATGAAGAGTAGTGGAACTTGTGCAAGAGCTTAGGGTTCTATTTGATCAATGGTGAATATGGAAAGGACTAAATTCATGGAATGTATGCAACTTGGAACTTAGGCACGATATGATCTTGATATATGCAACCTGGGTTGTACATGTATGCAAGAACTAGGTGAAATGATATATATGTATACAAGGACTATGTGATGTGGGCGATAGATAAAAAATGGATTGGTTTTGAGACCTATGAAGAGTAGTGGAACTTGTGCAAGAGCTTAGGGTTCTATGTGATCAATGGTGAATATGGAAAGGAATAAATTCATGGAATGTATGCAACTTGGAACTTATGCACAATATGATCTTGATATATGCAACCTGGGTTGTAAATATATGCAAGAACTAGGTGAAATGATATATATGTATACAAGGACTATGTGATGTGGGCGATAGATAAAAAATGGATTGGTTTTGAGACCTATGAAGAGTAGTGGAACTTGTGCAAGAGCCTAGGGTTCTATTTGATCAATGGTGAATATGGAAAGGACTAAATTCATGGAATGTATGCAACTTGGAACTTAGGCACGATATGATCTTGATATATGCAACCTGGGTTGTACATGTATGCAAGAACTAGGTGAAATGATATATATGTATACAAGGACTATGTGATGTGGGCGATAGATAAAAAATGGATTGGTTTTGAGACCTATGAAGAGTAGTGGAACTTGTGCAAGAGCTTAGGGTTCTATTTGATCAATGGTGAATATGGAAAGGACTAAATTCATGGAATGTATGCAACTTGGAACTTAGGCACGATATGATCTTGATATATGCAACCTGGGTTGTACATGTATGCAAGAACTAGGTGAAATGATATATATGTATACAAGGACTATGTGATGTGGGCGATAGATAAAAAATGGATTGGTTTTGAGACCTATGAAGAGTAGTGGAACTTGTGCAAGAGCTTAGGGTTCTATTTGATCAATGGTGAATATGGAAAGGACTAAATTCATGGAATGTATGCAACTTGGAACTTAGGCACGATATGATCTTGATATATGCAACCTGGGTTGTACATGTATGCAAGAACTAGGTGAAATGATATATATGTATACAAGGACTATGTGATGTGGGCGATAGATAAAAAATGGATTGGTTTTGAGACCTATGAAGAGTAGTGGAATTTGTGCAAGAGCTTAGGGTTCTATTTGATCAATGGTGAATATGGAAAGGACTAAATTCATGGAATGTATGCAACTTGGAACTTAGGCACGATATGATCTTGATATATGCAACCTGGGTTGTACATGTATGCAAGAACTAGGTGAAATGATATATATGTATACAAGGACTATGTGATGTGGGCGATAGATAAAAAATGGATTGGTTTTGAGACCTATGAAGAGTAGTGGAACTTGTGCAAGAGCTTAGGGTTCTATTTGATCAATGATGAATATGGAAAAGACTAAATTCATGGAATGTATGCAACTTGGAACTTAGGCACGATATGATCTTGATATATGCAACCTGGGTTGTACATGTATGCAAGAACTAGGTGAAATGATATATATGTATACAAGGACTATGTGATGTGGGCGATAGATAAAAAATGGATTGGTTTTGAGACCTATGAAGAGTAGTGGAACTTGTGCAAGAGCTTAGGGTTCTATTTGATCAATGATGAATATGGAAAAGACTAAATTCATGGAATGTATGCAACTTGGAACTTATGCACGATATGATCTTGATATATGCAACTTGGGTTGTACATGTATGCAAGAACTAGGTGAAATGATATATATGTATACAAGGACTATGTGATGTGATCAAATTAAGAGGTGTTGAAATGAGAACAAAATTGATATTTTATAGAAAATGCAATTTTGGATGGACAGATGAGATTGAAGATGACAAAATGACAAGGTGAGATTTTCACACTAGACAAAATTTCAAGCAGATTGCAAGGAATTTATTTCAGTTTGACTGTGTTGATTCAGATTTGGAGGATGATGTTCATTTGTTCATTTTGTCTGAAAACAGTTGGAAAACACGTGGTGTTGTAAAGAATGAAAATCAACCACATAGAAGACATTTACAAAAAAAATCCTAAGGCTGCAAGGACAATATTCTTACGGATCCCACGAACCGCATATCCTTAGCAAATGAATTTCAGAAGCTTGGCCCCACGGGCTCCCCCTTACAGTGCACTCACTTCTCAAGGCAACCAAACTTCCAATCTCCATGAAACTCCCATGGCAGATTGATCATTTCTACTAAGAACTGCGCAGGTGCGGGTGCCTTGGCAACGACCGTTGCTGCACCAAAGAAGAGAAGGTTTGTGGTTTTCTAAAACAAAGGATTTATTTCGGGCACTCGTTCAGAAGGCCATGCAAGAGGCATTATCATCCTAGTCTGCAGAGGTTAGGGTCTGCAGGTTTCGACGCACCACAAGGGTACTGGGGAGTCAATTTCTGGTCCGCAGAAAGTTTTGTAATGCTAAGTTTTCCTTAACATTCAAATTTATATACCGGTTCGGCGTCCCTTGGCTTTAGCGCATTCTCGGTTTGAGTTGCTTTAGGGTGAGTACTTTTTCCCACCAAAGCAGGCCCAAGATCTAAGGCTAAACAAAAGTGAACCAAAATATTCATAGTTCAATCGATCTTTATTTAAAAACAAAGAGAGAGCACATGAATATTTCAGATCACATTCGCATGGTGTTCTTTTTAAACCAAAATCAAAATGTGAACAAACAAAGAATGCACAAGGTTCATTTTATCCATTTGTAGTGTTTGTCAAGCAAAGGGGTTATTTTTAACCATTTGTAGTGTTTTCTATCTAAGAGTTAATTTTAAACCCAATGAAAAACAAAGTGTGTTGTTCTTTTTAACCCATATGCATTTGCATGTATGTTCTTTTTTAACCAATGCGTGTAAAATGTGAGTTGAAAAGAAAAAAAAAACAATTAAAAAAACATTTAGCTAATTCCAGCTGGACACATGCTAAAACAAGAATTTGAGGGGTTTATTTTATGCATTTCATTCAACATTAAATTTACCGTGCATAATTTATTTCAACTTAGAGATGATTGTTTAGAGGTGTCAACAGATTCAAATTTTAGATTATAATTAAAAAAATGATTCAATATTTAAATGAAAATAAAAGTGATTTAATTTTGAACTCAAATTGCTAACAAATTAAAGAAACTTGCCCCTCTCATCTTATAGATAGATGATTCATTAAATTAAAATTACCCCAAACCAATAAAAATACACTTTATAATACACAATAATTTTATTAGGTATTACATGAAGAAAATAACACACATTACTCATGACTATTTTTCATCAAAAATATGAGTGTGTTACAACATGATAGCTTGAACTATTATATTTTCATGTTTTAATGCAATTAAATTTATGCATGTTAGTAACTAAGTTATAGACTTGTTACTATAAGTTCTATAATTCAATCATGTTATATAACATATAAGAATGTTATGGTTTCCATAAAAAATAGCATGTTATTAAATAGTGTGGTAAGTGTATGAGCCTCTTTGTACCTAAGTAGATAGTCAAGATCTAGTAAATTTAAATATTTTATTTTTCTTAGATAAGGTTCCCATTACGAGTGATCGTTAGGATTTGTGTCTCAACCTTCAATCCCTATCTATTAATACTGAACAAAATCTAATTTTCAAGTTATAAAACAACAAATATATATATATGTACATACAAGGACTATGTGATGTGATCTATGTATGCAAGAGTAGGAATATGTAAGGACTAGAATGCAATGAAAATGGTATCCAATATGATGTGATAAATTAAGAATCCAAGAGGTCAAATGCAAGTCTAGGTCCAAATTTGGTTACGATGCAAGGATTGACTTGTGATATGATGGATAAACACAAGGGACCAATTACCAAGAGAGGGTATGTAGGAGATGATGGACTCCAAAAGTATTTTCCTAGACGAGCAAGGATAACCCGACATGTTTCCTAACTTGAAAGTCTATAATAAACCTTAAGTGATGTGGGTGATAAATAACAAATGGGTTGATTTTGAGACCTATGAAGAGTAGTGTCCAGCTTGTGCAAGAGCTAAGGGTTCTATTTGATCAATGATGAATATGCAAATGACTAAATTCATGGAATGTATGCAACTTGGAACTTAGGTGATATGATCTTGATATATGCAAGGGGTTGTACATGCAAGAACTAGGTGAAATGATATATATGTACATACAAGGACTATGCACGATGTGATCTATGTATGCAAGAGTAGGAATATGTAAGGACTAGAATGCTAAAAAATTAAAGAAACTTGCCCCTCCCATCTTATAGATAAATGAGTCATTAAATTAAAATTACCCCAAATCAATAAAAATACACTTTATAGTACACAATAATTTTATCAGGTATTACATGAAGAAAATAACACGTGCATTACTCATGACTATTTTTCATCAAAAATATGAGTGTACATTACAACATGTGATAGTTTGAACTATTATATTTTCATGTTGATCCATCTTCTCAATTTTATTTATTTTATATATCTAAGGGATACACTTATTGCTATAGATTATATATATTTTTTATGTTGTACTCGTCTTAGAACTTCTAGATGCACATAAGATAAGAGCGTAACCATATTAATCTAATGTCTTTTTATTTGATTATTTGTGGAGGTAAAAATACCAAATTAGGGATTTGACAATATAATTGGTAAGATAACCAAAATTCACCCCTTTCCCTTTGTGGCACTAGCTACATGTATTCTTGGAAATCTTTTCACATGGAGGTTTTGTGTCTTTTCCTATCTATCATAATTATATTATCTTAGAGCTCAGTTTAAATAACATTATGACCATTTTATATCATTTAATTTATTTTAAAAATTTATCATGTTATTCTACTAAAGTTTCTTGTTATTGGTTGTGTATTTTATTCTTATTTTATAGATTTTCAAATTTTGTATAAATTGTTATTTTTTATGTACAACAAAAATCTATGTAGACATATAGACCTTAATGTAGTCATGCTACCATCTAGGAAACATGATGTAATTTTTATTATCTTCTATTGATTCATAATTCTAGATTCCTATCATGATGAGATATCTATTTCTCAACTCTCATTCTAGGTTTTTCTTTGTTTATAATTAAATCCCATTTTTAATATTTTGTTTAATAAAAACATAGTACTTTTTTTTAATAGGAAAAATAAGCTTGCATAGTTTATATAGGTGAAACCAATTTAGATTTAAGACCATTTACACTTGTTGATTTATCTATTTTGGATAGTATTTTTGTGTTATTAATCTTAAATCTAGGAATAAAGTTAGTTAAAACTTTCAACTTTTTATTTAGGTTATCAAATTCAATACATTTTTCTTTTTACTATCAATATATGTTTATTTCTTTATGAATTATTTCACTCTTATAAAGAATATTCTAATTCTATGTTAGATTATGTGTTAGAAAATTTAGAAAATATTATTTTAGATACATACTTCTACATTATATGTTCTTCGCATATAAACTTATTTAGTTAATGTATGCTTTATGTGTATATTCATCGTACTTCTTGTTAAATCTATCCTAATCCAAAAATAGTTATTGTTAACTAATATGATTCTATTTATTATAATTTACTTATATTTTTTACTATATTTTGTGTGTTTGTGGGGTGTTTGAGTTATCCTCACCTTCTCAACTAATTATCACTATTTAGGTTATCAAATTCAATACATTTTTCTTTTTACTATCAATATATGTTTATTTCTTTATGAATTATTTCACTCTTATAAAGAATATTCTAATTCTATGTTAGATTATGTGTTAGGAAATTTAGAAAATATTATTTTAGATACATACTTCTACATTATATGTTCTTCGCATATAAACTTATTTAGTTAATGTATGCTATATGTGTATATTCATCGTACTTCTTGTTAAATCTATCCTAATCCAAAAATAGTTATTGTTAACTAATATGATTCTATTTATTATAATTTACTTATATTTTTTACTATTTTTTATGTGTTTGTGGGGTGTTTGAATTATCCCCACCTTCTCAACTAATTATCACTATTTAGGTTATCAAATTCAATACATTTTTATTTTTACTATCAATATATGTTTATTTCTTTATGAATTATTTCACTCTTATAAAGAATATTCTAATTCTATGTTAGATTATGTGTTAGAAAATTTAGAAAATATTATTTTAGATACATACTTCTACATTGTATGTTCTTCGCATATAAACTTATTTAGTTAATTTATGCTTTATGTGTATATTCATCGTACTTCTTGTTAAATCTATCCTAATCCAAAAATATTTATTGTTAACTAATATGATTCTATTTATTATAATTTACTTATACTTTTTACTATTTTTTGTGTGTTTGTGGGGTGTTTGAGTTATCCCCACCTTCTCTACTAATTATCACTATTTAGGTTTTTTATATGAGTTTAAAAATTCTCTTTTGTTGAATTATCTTGTGTCATCTTCTTTAATCCAATTTGGTTATACATAATAATTTCCCTACTATTCATTTTCATGTATTGATACAAAGGGAGATACTACTTGATAGAGGGAGAAATATTGGTGAAAAATGGTGTTTCTACCATATCTATATAATTGATGATGCACAATTGGATGAAATAAATATAAGGATTTAAAAGACATACACATAGATATCTATGTAAAATTGGGTGCTACAAAAAATACAAATAAAAAGAATATATTGTAGATCAAAACTAGTAAAACATTTAGTATAAAGATTCATAAAATCTAGTGATAATTTGCAGATTTTAGTTTTATAGAACTCATTGATGATATGCATTTGAGTATTCATTTTCAAAAAATTGAAATGAAGAACATTCAATTTTCTTATATATCAATTATTGGATGCATTTTTCCTTGTTGATAGATAAAACATATGATAAAATCACTATTGTAAGTAAATAAATTTACGCATATTTGACGAAAAAGAGAATAAATAAACACGCACCTTGTTTCTTTCTATGATAATTTGTCAAGTTTTGTTTGCATCTATTTTCTTCTTTATCTTTTGAAAAATTTCGTTGAGCTTTGTTTTTTCTTTTTGCTTTTTGTCCCATTTTCTTCTTCAAAACACAAATGTTTGATTTAAGCTAAGAACAAATTCTCCTACAAAATGCAAAAAATATGTCACAAGAATTGAAAAAAATTATATTAATCAAAACAAATGCAAAAAATATGTCACAAGAATTGAAAAAACTTATATTAATCAAAACAAATGCAACAATAAGAAATAAAATATGAAATTTTTTCAAAAAATCCAACATTTTTTCACCTGTGATTTGTCTTTTTAGGTCGACATGTTTGAAAGCACGAGGGTCGCCTGGAAATGCCGTTTACCAGAGGAGCTCGGAAAAATGCACAAAAACCATGGAGAAGTTGTTTGAATTTTGTATGTATACTGAAGGGGTTTGATCGAACCAATTTCAGGGGGTTCAGCCGAACCCCTCCAAGAGGTTCGGTCGAACACCCTTTTTCCCCTAGCTTCTCAAAAAATAGATTTTTTTTGTAAAAAATTGTCATTCGAAGCTCAATTTGAATTTGAAAATGCAGAAAAATTCAGAAACCTAGCTAGATAATGATAGTCCTCAGAATGAGCTATTTGTCGAATATAATTTTAATATGATTTGATTTTATTATGTATTTAATTTTTTAATTTTATTAAACACAGGTTTTTCACTGAAAATCAAAATCTCTGGTCTGCACATGTGGAAAAATAACAAATTATCAAAATAAAATTTTTAAAAATATGTTGAGGTTGGGTATTGATGTCCTTGATTCATTAAAAAAAAAAAATTTGAATTTTGATTCATACAGAAAAAGTTATGTTGTATACAGTCCGCATATGTCTAAATTGCAATTGGTTTGACTTTGAAACTTGATTAAGGAAAAAATATTCAATAAAAAACTATGATACCAAATGCAAGTGCTAGATATCGTAGTTACAAATCTAAATTCAAAAAAATTATAATTTTATCCTTCATACAAAAAAATTTATGTTGTATACGGTGAGCATCACTTTTTAAAAATGCTGATTTCTGAAAAAAACTAGTTTTCGTGGGAGATGGAAAAAAAGTGCAATCTGATTCCAAAAATTTTGAAAAAAATAGTTTTAGAATCTACAGACAAAATTTGATGAGACTCTAGTTTGCATCATTTTCAAATCCCTCAGGTTTAGCCGCTACAAGAGCCCGAAAGTGAAGATTTAGTTAAAAATAATAATTGTAGTGTCTAGTTTGCCCAAAAATTGTAAATCACTATTGTGGGATCACCCTTAAGTATTGATTTGGTCCACTCTCATTATTATCCACTATGGGAATGTTGAGTCATTGACCTAATTTGAATTTGTAAAATGAAGAATGTGTAGTCGACCTTGGAGAAAGTTTCTAAGGTTAAAGATGGTATAAATATAAGTAAAGCTATTAATTTTTGAATTCCATAAGTTTGATAAGCGAGATAGATACAAAATATTATGTGAAAGTGATTTGAGGCAGCGACGACTTCAATGTGTTAAACTCCTGAAAGTAGTGATATGATGATCTACAATTCTCTGATCAAGGCTATGAATGTGTGGAAGTTGTTGTGGTGGATCTTCTATTGGATTGAGATAATGTTCTATGTGTAACATTCTTCCTTATTATTTTGTGTAGCTATAGGTAGTGAGCCTCCTATCTGGACAGTAAGTCTTATCTAGACAATGAGTCCTATCTTGGGTAGTGAGCCCTCTGGCAGTGAGCCTCTTGTATCTAGTTTTGCAATTACTATTATATTGTGAGTTAATCCTCACTGTGGTTTTTCCCTTATTGGGTTTTCCACATAAATCTGGTGTTTCTTGTGTTGATATTACTTTCTATTATTTTCACTTCATGCTCATACTTAATAACAGATTAAAGTGGATGTGGAGTTAATATATGTTTGAGATTTGTAAATGTGATTGGTGACAACTGATTCACCCCCCCCCCCCCTCTCAGTTGTCTTGTACATTTCAACAAGATTCATCAATACTAGGCATGTCCTCGTATGAAAAAGCAAAGATATCAAAATGAGAATATTGTAAATCAATGTGTTGTTTAGATTCTTCTGAAGAGAGGAATTTTCCAATATTCATCACTTTCTTAGAAGATTTAGGGTCCATGAGAACATCAGAAGTATCCCCTTTGAGGAGAGTACTATGCTCTTCATGATGAGGCATAGAAATATTATCACCCATATTAGATAGAGGATCCTTCTCAATAGAACTCATAACAGACTCCCCAAAATATGCATGTTTATTCAAGCAATATGGGAATCATCATTTATGATGATAGGAAAGTAGGTTAGAGTAGACACCTAATAATCCTTCCAAAGCTTCATCCAAAGAGAAAACATCTAGAGGTACTTCTTTAGAGTCCACCTTGCTTTCAATGTATTCGGGGTGAACCAATGTAAGAGGATGATATTCAGTGGAAACCATGTTGACATTCAACCATGGTTTAGCTATATTGTGGGGTGGTATCCAAGTCCAATATTAAAGTCATGTGAGTTAGCTTCTAAGGGGACTTTTATACCTTGTCCATTACACCCACAACCTTTAGCTCCATAACTAAATTTAGAGAAGATATTAAATCATGGTTTGTAACATGATTTCAATTCTTGAAAAGAACTAGTTGAAACGAAGAAAAATAGGGTGCTTTATTAAAATGAGGGGTTCACCAATTTTACTATAAATAGAAAGGGAAAATTGGGGTATAATACACCTATTTTCCTCTATTTCATTAGGAGAATGAGATCCCTTGAGACAAGGTTGAGTTTCAACCCTTAGGTGAGTCATCCTTGAATGAAATATTGTGGTTTTCCTTATGATCTAGTATGGGGCAGTCCTATTGGAACAACACTTTTGGGAGAAAGACTAAAAATAGTAAATCAACTCAAAAATGAAAAGTAACACTTGGAATCATGAGATTAAACCTTAATCTAACAAAACCAACAACTTTTAGATAGATCAAAGATGGTTTAGTATTTTTGCGTCTGTCATCAAAATATTGTTGTTAAGTTTCATCTAGGAAAAATTTGCCCTAGGGTGAATGGGTCTTTGTAGGGCTCTTTGAAATTTATTTCTGAGTCCTTTTATCCTATGTCTACACTCTCAAATTCTTTGGATTTCACAATCAAAAAGTTGGAAATAATTTTTGAAAGTGAGTTTCCATGGCTTGATGACAATTTTGACAACTTTTCCAATTTTTCTCTTGATAGATCTTCAATTCTTCAACCTAAGATCTGCAACACAAACACAAAAGGGAAAAAAAATTTCTCTTTGGCGAATGGGGGTTTGCCTTGGTCAAACCCCGTTTTGGTAATTAAACCTTGAATTGAAACAATGAAACATGAAAGGAATGATGAATGAACAAGTTCTATGTTGCAACTCACCAAACTCTTGATTTAAAACCCTCGAAGGACTGCAACTTAGTAGATCGTGCATGAAATTGGCTTTATTTTTGATGTGATCTTGATGCTTTAAATTTGACTTGAATGCTTGAAACCTACATCATAATGTTAGCTCCAAAAACATGCATGATGCTTGATAAATTTGACATGATGCTTGAGATCTTGAATGTTGCAACAAATTGTTGAGAAATTTTCTCTTGAACACATTTGACAATAATCTTTGCTATACTTTTTGCTCACTTGAATTTCTAGATCTCTTAGGATTTGAATTTGATAAAATACTTTTCTTTTATAGATGATTTTCTAAGTTCCCGAAAATTAAACATCACAAGCTGACACTTGAATATGAATTTGGGATCATGAAAATATTGCCAAAAACATATTTAAAATTTGAATTTGCAACTTAAATTGGACTCATTCGCCCAAGGGTGAATGGGTTATGACCTAAATTATCAAGATTTTGTGATTTCAAGGTGTTAATAATGATAAAGGAATTAATTAAATCATACTTCCCCCTTCTGAAATTATAATTAATTAGGCTTGTAGATGAAAATTTTAGGAAATTAAAGGCTTAATTTAGAGCATTAAATTAAGGTACCCAAACATAGTGTGAAAATGTAAAGGAGTACATTTTTTTACATTACATTTAGCCCCCACTTTAGTGAAAGGGTGAGCCTGCACTCAAACTCACACTAAAGTAGTCAAAAAATAATCAAGAGAGGTCTAATTGTACAACTGCTGGAAAGGTAAGACAACAAAGGTCAAGGAGGATGATCAAGCCCCAGAGATGTAAGATCTCATGACAAACCAACAAAGTCACAAAGAGACACATACCTTTGTTTAATGTGCAGTAGCGAGACAAGATACACAAGCATACAATGCCAAAATTAGAGAAGAGAGAGAGAGGGGGTGGACCAAGCCTCGACTATTTTTACAAGTGAGAATGTGTTATCCACTATGCAAACCAAATGCATTCATATGGGCTAGTGAAATATCCACTGTCCACTAGGTGAGCCCCAAAAGTGGCTAATGGGAAGGTTGTGCCTCTATATAGGATCCCATTGTACTAACCATACCAAATTTATGACTCCTGATAACTTTTATAAGGTACCATAGAAATCGTCATAAGGCTCTCAAAAGGCTCCACTAGCAAGCAAGTTGTGTTATGCTTGGTGGCCTTGAAAAACATAAAGGCTCCACTAGAAAGCAAGTTGTTTTATGCTTGGTGGCCTTGATACATGCAATAGGATATTCAAAAGGGTTTTTATTGGTTCATGAAAAGGTATCACCATGCCTAATGTCTCCAAGAGAGGACTAGTCAAGGATAAAAGATTCACAACTTAGGGAATACAATATGTAGCATCACCACTAAGAGGAATGCTATATGACCAAAAAGGTCGCAATATTGAAGGAAATCAAACGTAATGAAACCATCAATAAGAAACATCACATGAAGTAAGAAGACCATACTTTGAAGAGAACAATGAATGGGGACACACATGCCCCCACTTTACAAAAATTGCTAAACACCATGTTGTGAGAAATTACTTTAAAGTGGAATATGATAAATGCCAATACATGAGAGCTTTATTTAGAAAGCCCTATGTAAACATATGTTTCCAAGTATAGATACATCATATAAAGGAGGGTTTCCCCCCATATGCAATCCTAAGATAACATATAAGGGAATCCATGAATCTAGGATCGATATTTGTCATTGTTGTAGTGATATAATCAAGCTCAAAATCGTCATCATTCCCGAAATAACTCATGGAGTAGTGAGCACTAAGGAAGAATGACACATAGAGAGAGAACAAAGGGATGCTTTTGGGTCAATATAGAAGAGACGTGAATGTCTCGATGCCTTGCATCATCCCCAAAAGGAAAACACAAGACAAAGGTTTATGACGTATAGAAGAATGGAGATACAAATAGAAGGTCACAACAGATTTGGTTCCTTTGTATCCTTGCACCAATAGAGTGAAAAGGGTCATCCAAAGTAGGGTCACAAAAATATAAATACATGCCAAGAAGCACAGTATAGGGGATCACATTACACACATGCAATCATAAATAACACAAAGAGAAGACAAAGACTAGTAGGGCACATGTGAGTCAACCTATAGCAGGTCATTTGCATCCCAATGTTATTCATCATATGTGGAAGGCAGATAACTAGCCAAAGGGACAACATCAAGTGTTGTACTAGGAGCATCAATAGGTTCAATATGTGGTGAGTCACTCTTTAGGAGTACCATCACAGTTGTTATTATCGAAGCTCATGGAAGAGGAAAACAATAAATTTGGATCATTATGCACTTCCTCATCAATTTTAGCAATCTCATCATCATCATCCAAGTTAATCATAATAGGAGGCCTAATGAAAATTTCCATAGAATTTTCTTGTTATTTTTGTCATGGCATAGGTGGAGGATCATCATAATTTGCTTGAGTTAAATTTTGATCTTGATTTTTTGTTTTGTTTTCTTCTTTTAACTTACAACAATAGCATGATGTCTACACCTACGCTCTTTAGAATTTATGTTTCTCTTTGTATGATTTTCAATTCTTAATTTTGTAGGAGTGGGTTTTTCAACCATAGTCTTCTTTTCTTCCCACAAGGGATGAATTAAAGGAACCCTAGGAGGTTGTTCAACCACTTTCTCTTTAGCTTTGTAAACTTATTTTATTTTAGGAGGGACAATAGGATTTATTTGGTTATCTCTTGGTTGTTTGCAGGAAATAGGTGAAGGATTTGTCATCGGTTGGTCTTGGTTACTTGGAAGGGATTTTGGTTATATCATGGTCTCATTAACGATAGGAGTCTCAATCATGGGTTGAGGCATATTGCTAAGTGATAATTTTTCTATGCGCTTGGCTGTAAATTTTTTATAGGATTTGAAAATGAATTCTTCATGAGGCCTAATAGGTTCTATAGGTTCGTCCCAATAGAAATACAATGAGAAATTCCCACAGGAAGCCATAGGATTAAAGTCACTATGGTGCACAGTAAAAATCTCATTGTGAAATGGAAAATTTAAGAATTTATGCACTATCGATGAGATGAAATCCATGGAGCATAGCCATGGGTAACCAATCTTCACATGGAATTGGTCTAATGATGAAATGATGGATAATGAGATATTTAATTTTTTCGGTCCAACTCTTAAAGGAAGAGTGATCGATCCTATTGTAGGGCAATAAAAACCATTATGCATTTTGATCTATGCTTTCGGTAGTTCATAAGAATCTTGATAAAGTTCATGCACAAATAAAATTCCTCGGTGATCACATTCTCTACATATACATGATCAATTAATATCCCATAAGTAGGCTTATCATTGATTCATTCAACTATGTAAAGCGGACCATCGAGTGCACGTCTGATTATTTAATTTTGTGAGAAAGCAATGTCAAGGGGAATTTTGGTTTGGCCCTTATGAGGTTGCACATCAATGAAGCCGACCATACATTCTAAGTCTCTTTCATTTTCACTCATATTGTCATAATTCTCATCTTCAAGTTTGTCAACATTCATCACATCATTTTTTGGCATCAGTAGCTTTCACAAAAGAGATATTATGATTCGACATGGGATTGGTAAATATTTGAAAATTTTGGTTGGGTGGGGAAACAAAATTATTTCCTTTATCATTAACACCACCAATCTAGATGTAATTATAATCAATGAGGTCTTGCACAATATGTTCAAGATTCTTACATTGTTTTGTATTGTGTCCATTTTTTCGATGATAATGGAAAAATGAATTTGAGTTAAAGTTTGGAGGTAAGGTCTTAGTTGTTTTAATATCTCTAATAGGAGGTAAGGTAACTAAGCTCTTACCTAGAAGCTACAACATAATGGAGTGAAGGGTATCGGGTAAAGGGGGAAATTGTCTACTCTCCCTAAATATATATGGATTATGTTTTTCATAAAAGCCACTTGGGTGTTAACATGTTGACTTGTTTGAGGTGTTTTTATTTGTAAAAATACTTTATTTTGTTTCTATAAATGTTGAAAGTTGTTTTGAGGCGTAACTTCAAATTTCTCAAAAAATTTAGGAGTTTTTGTTTCACAATGGCTAACTAAATTCTGATAATCACGAAGGGTCGTACATGAGTGTGTAAAGGAGGGAAACTTCAACATTTCAATTTTAGTTTGATTATTGGTATGAAAATTGGTTATAAATATTCTTTGAAGGTTGGCATCAGGAATATTAATGTTTATGTATGAGTAAAGCAATTGGTACCATGCTATGAAATCAATGACCTTTTCATATATTTTTTGTTTACAATGCATTAAATCAGCTAAGGTCATCTTGGGACCCATGTGAACTTGGAAATGGTTAAGAAAGGCATCAACAAGTTCATTGAATGAACTAATTGAGTTATTCGATAAAGAACAAAACCACTCCAAGGTAGTGTATTTAAAGGATATAGGGAAAAGTTTAGCCAAGAGTTTATCCTCAAAAATGAAGTCGCTACATAAGGTTGTATATGTCTAGACATGATTTCTAGGGTCTCCTTTTCCACCATATTTCTCAAATCTAGGAATCTCTATGCTTTGTAGCATTTATACTCTCAATATCTCCAAGGATAAAGGGTTTCTTTTGACATATTGTGAAGGTTGGCCCTTTTGATTTTGATTCAACGTATAAATTTGTTGTTGGAGGGATTAATTTTCTTACAAGAGTTGGTTAAGGATGGGATCACTGTTTGTGTTATGAGATGGAGGTGAATAAGGTGGAGGTGTGTATGTATTCAGAGTACAAATGAATTGTAAGTTTGTGAGGGGAGATGGATTAGGAGATATGAGATTTGAATGCACCAAGCTAAAGGGACTCCCAATGGAAATACCTAAGGTAGTATTAACATTTATATTAGGTTGTTTAGTTGTTGTAACAGTTGGATTATTGGATGTCGGAATAGAGGTCATAGTTGTGGAAGGAGGAATTGGATTTCCACCTTGACTTTGAGTATACCCCAAAGTTTGAGCACAACTAGCATTGTAGCGACATGTTTATCAATAATGTGAACTAGAATATGAACAATATCTACTATGTGCTCATTATCAAGCATTATCCTCATGTTATCTATGACATGAATTGCAATACCGATAATGTATTCAGAACTCACAAATTTTTGCAATTTTTCTAATTCTTCATCCATTTGTCTTAGTTATTGTTGAGGGACATTAGCAACCACTATCTCAATATCAGTGACATTGGTTGTGGGTAGGGTGGTCATGGGAAATGAGGTATCAAAGCTATGGTCCATAGTGGGTTGACTAGTATCAAGACTATGGGTGAAAGAGTTGGAAAACTTAAAATCCACATGTGTAGAGCCGTGAGATGGCATGAGTCTCAAACTACGTCTCACTATAGTATTGGTAATTGGACACCAGGTTGTGAATCTCATACAAGTTTCACCAAACCTAGGTGGACCCAAAATGGAGAATGGCTTCTATGTAAATGCAATCAAACACCCTAGACTATGAAGTGCAATGCAAGTATGTAACAGAGAGCAGATTTTAGATTTTAAACAAGATAATTTTATGATTATACTATGCAAAAACCTGAAAATAATGTATTTCAATTCCAATTTTGATTTCCAAACAATGCACCCAAATAGAGCAATTAAAGCTAATACAAACAATGACTAATTTTTTTGATTTATGAAACTAAAACCCAGATTAAATAGCAGATCAGAGGAATGCAAACATAGACAAATCAGTGCCCAAAATTTTGAAACATGACCTATACAAGGAAATGTTCACCCTAGGGTGAATGGGTCCTAGCACAGGGGTTACAAAAATTTGAATTTGAGTTTGTAGTTTAGATCTAGAGTTTCCTGTTTCAGGTTATAAATTGTACTTTTAATGACTGATTTTTATAGATTTTGATGTTTAAATGCAAGTGCAATGAATGACAAATGATGGAAAATATGGCACTTTTTGAAATGCAATTTTGATTCAATTTTTGAATTTGAATGATTGAACATACACTAATATGCAAACACTATGCAACACTAATGTAAATTTTTGAATTTTTTAGATTTTAAAGCATGAAAAATGCAAACTTAAAATCCTAAATACAATGCAAGTTAATGCACGTTAATAACCCTAAATGAGATGCAAAATAATACAATGCAATGTAAATTAATGAAAATCCTAGATCTAGGGTTCGAATGGACTCCAAATCAGAATTCTTTTGATGTACCACATCAAGTTCGCCAAAAGGAAATGCAGATAAATAGGGTGCTTTATTAAATGAGGGGTTCACCAATTTTACTATAAATAGAAAGGGAAAAATGAGGTATAATACACCTATTTTCCTCTATTTCATTAGGAAAATGAGATCCCTTGAGCCAAGGTTGACTTTAAGCCTTAGGTGAGTCAACCTTGAAGGAAATCTTGTTGTTTTCCTTATGATCTAGGAAGGGGCAGTCTTGCTGAAACATCACTTTTGGGAGAAAGACTAAAAATAGTAAATCAACTCAAAAATGAAAAGTAACACTTGGAATCACAAGATTAAACCTTAATCTAACATAACCAACAACTTTCAAACATATCTTAGATGGTTTAATATTTTTGCACCTATTATCAAAATTTTGTTGTTAAGTGTCCTTTGGGACGAATTCTCCCTAGGGTGAATGGGTATTTGTAGGGCTCTTTGAAATTGCTTTATGGGTTCTATGCTCCTGTGTCTACACTCCCGAATTCTCCGGATTTCACAGTTGAAAAGTTAGAAATAATTTTTAAAAGTGAGTTTTTGTGGCTTGATGACAACTTTTGCAATTTTTCTCTTTCATAGATCTTCAATCATTCTTCAACCTAAGATCTGCAACACAAACACAAGAGGAAAAAATTGTTTGTTTTTAGTGAATGGGGGTTTTCCTTGGTCAAACCCCATTTTGGTAATTAAACCTTGAATTGAAATAATGAAACATGAAAGGAATGATGAATGAACAAGTTCTATGTTGAAACTCACCAAACCCTTGAAGGATTGCAACTTAGTAGATGTTGCATGAAATGGCTTGATTGTTGATGTGATATTGATGCTTGAAATTTGACTTGAATGCTTGAAACCTACATCACAATGTTAGCTACAAAAACATTCATATGATGCTTGATAAATTTGAAATGATGCATGATATCTTGCATGTTGCAACAAATGCTTGAGAAATCTGCTCTTGAACACCTATAACAATAAAATTTGTTATACTTTTTGTTCACTTGAATTTCTAGATCTCTTAGGATTTGAATTTGATAAAAGACCTTGCTTTTATAGATGATTTTCTAATTTCCCAAAAATTAAACATTACAAGCTGACACTTGAATATGAATTTGGGATCATGAAAATACCACCAAAACATATTTAAAATTTGAATTTGCAACTTAAAGGGGATTAGGATTTTTGGATTTTGGGGTGTTAATAATGATAAAGTCGTTAATTAAATCACACTTCCCCTTTCGGAAATTGAAATTAATTAGGTTTTTAGATGCGAGATTTAGCCAATTAGAGGATTAATTAAGATGATTAAATTAAGGTACCTGTTGATGGTCAAAATAACACAACAAACATTAAGTAGAATATTTTTATCCTACTTCTCCCGAAAAAGATAGTTAATATTAAATTACCTATCTTCCAAGGTCTTGATAGTTGGTTCACAAATGTGCTAAATCACCCAGTGGTCAACATGACTATAATGTTCAAGGGGCCTTTGTTGGTAAACAAGGTAAAAAATTGATTCTTTCAATATATTTTAATAGTGGGTTTAAAATATAAAAAAAAAGATAGATTGCAGTTTTTGGAACAATAAAACATGAAAAAATAGTTTTCTCAAATTCAGACTTGCAATTTTTATAACAATCATTTTGTAAAGTCAAACAAATGAATATAATAACTCACAAAAATTTATGCAATTATACCGATTCAAAGTGCAGGTTTAATAAACATACTTGCAATTTATTTTCTCGAGAATTAATCTAATAACAAACATTATTAACTTCCCATAGAATTTTGCAGATCAACAAACAATAAGAATATACCATTCACAGATAATGCAACAAATGGTTTTAATTTTGGCCTCTTCTATTTATTTTAACCAACTAAGAAACATTTACGCACAACAATTTCCATTGGTGTATGGAAAACCATTGTCTATTATCATCATCTTAAAACTAAGAAATCTCTGAATTTTTTATTTATTTTTAACCAAAGTGGCAAGCCACTATATATATATTTATTATATGTAATAAACTATACATCTATCTGGCTCTAAGGGCATAACGGCAGGAAAGAGCCAGTGAGAAAACTCCGATTTTAGCCCAAAAATGTAATGTTTCTGATTACAAAATGCTGACTTTTTTAAGTCATACAGTCATGTCAAAGTCTATTTGCCTAAAAGTATAAACCTATCCACTGAAGATACAACTTATTGGCTGCTTACTCACAAGCAAGTACATAATCTGCAAAATTTAAAACATTTCCATTTACTCCTCCATCTGCATGAAGTCGAAAAGATTGTCTCCCTGATCTTCAATTCGTACGTCTTCCATCAACAAATGGGAGCCTTCCTGAGCTTGAATATGCACCTGTCTTGAATTTCTTTGCAGTGAAGAAGCTGCATGTTGACAATTATGATAAAGAAGAAAAGATATGTAATAAAACTTCTCCCTGAAACTATCAGCCATATCCCTTCCCAGTTGTTTAGAATATTTCGATAAAGCCTTATTATTCAAATGACAGGGGTCAAAAAACTCTATAGATAATTTTAAAGCATCAAAAGCATTAAAAACTACCTTATTATGAGGAAGATAGTGAGGAGGGAAGATACCACCAATATAACCTTCTCCACGCGAGAAGATATATTTTTGTGCATTGCAAAGAACTGCTTCATTTTTCAAAAATATGTCATTTACCATTGTGTCGACAATGACTTTAACTGTTTCCAAAAACTGAAGAATATCCATGATATTAGAAAGAAAGATGGAAAGAACATTTGATGGAAATATCAACCTTCATGATTTTGGCTGAAGAATCTCAGACCCAATTATGCATTTGAAATATTTGAAGTCACATGGGCAACGAAACTTGAAAATAGATTGGAGATGTTGTATATCAAGCTTACCAGAAGTTGGAGTTTCCCAATTTTGAACTGGCAGCCACATTCAAAAATTTTGAGGATGATACTCCATTTCAACTTGCCTTAATTTGCTTAATAGCTAAATAGTCAAATTAAATATTAATAGAACTCTTTCTTGATTTTCTGATGTAGAAAATAAGACAATGCTGTCCTATTTATAAACTTTTGGCTCCCTTGATTTTTGAAGCTTACCTCTTTATCATGACAAATCCCTTACCAACTTATTATGAAATAGTACCATGATATCCTTTACACAAATGTCGAATGCTATATAAGAATATCAAATATTACCGATGGAAACCGAGCTGAATTGGACCAACAAAATCATCCCATCGGGTACGGGAGAACACCATATTTGCCATGTAATGAGATCGACATTGTACTTGTATTCATGACCTTGCCAACCTTTATGTTGTCATAATTTTATTTACCCGTAGCTATCCAATTTAGACAAGGCACGATATATACCTCATGTCAGACCTCCCCTATAATCATTCTTATAACAGATCAAACAGACCTGTTATCTCAATATCGACCACATTTTGCACATTATCATTTATACATAGGAACAAAAGGATTGCAATTATTCAACATGTATTCCTATGTTGATAATCTGCCACCCTATTTCCTGTTGTAGCCCAGGTTGGCTAAATAATCTGCCACCCTATTTCCTTCTCTATAAGTATGCAATAAGTTATAATGCAAGAAATTTTCCAAAAGTTTTTGAATTTGCTTTACCATATAAGATAACTTCCAATTATGGGAGGATCCTTCCCTGCGGGCATTAATCAGAATAAGAGAGTCCCCTTCTATCTCTAACTTTGGCAATTTGAAATCTAAAGCCATTTTCAGGCCAAATAGTAGAGCCTATGTTTCAGCCTCATTATTTGTACCAACCATTAACTTGATAGAATTGGCACAAAGGACTATACCGTTAGTATCTCTTATTACAATACCAGCCCCTGAAATTTTGGGGTTACCTTTTGAAGCTCCGTCAAAGTTTAATTTAAAATAACCCAAAGGGGGAGGTGACCATATAATCTTAGATCTATCAACTTTGCTTGATACATGGTGAAGACTTCCTTTGAAGGGAAGAGACAGTAGAGGCCATTTTGAGAGAACTTTGGAATCCCAATCCATGAAAGAAGATCCTATGTGTTTTGTTTTTGAAACATAGGCATTTACAATTTCAGAAATATAAATTTCCAAAGAAGACAAAATATGCTCAACTTTCTGTTTTTCTTTCCTAAAAATGATTTTATTTCTTGCCCACCAAATAGACCATAAACTGATGCGGGAATCACTTCCCATATACACGCAAAAAAGGAAGACTTGTATAATTTTGGCCAACTAGTAAATAAATCCCATATAGTATTAGGAAGATGAAATTGAATCTTTAACCTTGATAAAACAAAGTGCCAACAACTTTGTGCAATTGAACAGGAGAGAAACAGATGATTGACATCCTCTAGCTCTGATTCACAAAGGACACAATTAAAAGGAACTGAGATGTTCAACCTTAATAGTTTATCACTTGTTAGAATTTTGTTTTGGATTGCTAACCAGGCAAAGCAACCAGCTTTGGGAATATTTTTTGAATTCCAACAAAAACTATACGCTCTGAGAGATTGGGAATTTGAACTAGATTTTGAAATGGAGAGGTAACCCTCTTTGACCGAATAGCAACCTGAGAGAGATTTTGACCAGATTAATATATCTGCACATGATGAAACATAGACTATTCTATATTTCATTAAGGAGGCAATGATACCCTTATGGTTATAATCAATTGGCTATGAAGAAAAATCCTTCCAATTGACTTTGCCAGTTAAAGATTCCACATTATCAAAATATTGATATACATATGATCCAAATTTTTGTGACAAGAAATTTATTGAGGAGCCCAAATTGTAACTATTTAATTTCTTATACCCATTCCATGAATCATTCCAAAAATGTGTATGTTTACCATCATTAATTTCCCAAGATAAATGGGGGAGAAGTAACTTTCTACACGACAGGAGGAAATTCCACATTGCCGAACCTGATGGGGGATCAGAGATATTAAAAATTCTTGATGGAGATTGATTATCCAAATATTTATTTTGCATAATTTTACACCTTTTTAGGGAAGGATTTGAAAATAGCCTCCAAGTCATTTTAGCCCCTAAGGCTAAATTTCTATTACCAAGAATATGGAGACCTGTCCCTCCATTTAACTTATCCATGCACATAGCCTCTAAAGAAATTAATGGTATCTTTTTTTTAGTGTCCACATTCCCTGACCAAAGGAATTTTCTAATTAATTTTTGTATTTGAAGCAATATAGACTTGGGTGCTTTCAAAAATGACATAAAATAGTTTGGAATGGACGAAAGCACAGACTTAACCAAAAGAATTGTTCCTGCTAATGATAACCATCTTCCTTTCCATGACAACAATTTGGATTGAATAGACTGAATAATTTTTTTCCAATGCAAGACCCTATTCTGACCTGAAAAGAAAGGAATCCCTAGATATTTTCTTGGCAAATGATCTTGATTGAAGCCAAAAAGTTTGACTATAGATTTAATAGTTGAATCTTTAGTGTTAAACAAATAAATCTTTGATTTATCTTCATTTACCTTTTGGCCGAAAACCTTTGTATGATTATCCAAAAGGATTTTTATGTTTTTTTCTTTTGCCATGTCGGCTTTGCCAAAGAGAAGAGTATCATCAGCAAATAAAGAATGAGTTACTGATAAATTTGTACTTGGAAAGACGACCCCTTTAATCTTCCCTTGAATATTTGCAGATTTAAAAGACCTACTCAAAGCCTCAGCCAAGATGATAAATAAGAAAGGTGATAAAGGATCACCTTGACAGACACCTTGTGACGAATTGAAAAAACCTACAGATGAGCCATTAAGTAACACTGAAAATCTTGCACCATATATGCAATCCATTATCCATTTACACCATTTAGAGGAAATGTTAAACTTCAAAAGCACTTGATTTAGGAAACACCAATCAACTCTATCATATGATTTTTGCATATCTAATTTAATTATCATGGCTGACAATTTATTAGAAGCTATGGTATGCAAAGTTTCATGTGCCACTATTGCCCCTTCAGGGGTTTCTCTGATTGGCACAAAGCCACCTTGCTCCTCAAAGATAATTGAAGAAATGAGGGGATGAAGGCGGAGATAAATCGCTTTTGTGAAGATCTTATATATTGTATTGCAAAGCGAGATAGGCCTAAAATCTGAAAATGATTTTGGATTCAAAATTTTTGGAATGATTGCAATATTAGTAACATTAAAAAAATTTAGCATTCCACCAAACTTCCTTGACTCTTCCATAGCACTTAATATATCAAACCCAATAAACTCCCAACATTTTTGAAAAAAAATGGCTGTGAAACCATTTGGCCCTGGAGCCTTGTCTGGAGCCATTGAGAAAACAACCTCTTTAATCTCTTTGAGAGAAAAAGGAGCAAGAAACCTCAAATTGTCATCCAAGGAAACTAGAGAAGGTATATTTTTCAGAAGTTCATCCCTTTCTACAGATAAATTTACATTTGAGTTATCAGGTTTTGATAACAGATTGGAAAAGAAATTGACAGCTTCTGCCTGAATATCTTTCTCAGTAACAAGATTAGCACCTATTACACTATCTTGAATTGTGAAAATTGAAGATTTTGATTTTTTGGCTTGGGTAGAATTGTGGAAAAATTTTGTATTTTTATCACCATCTTTCAACCACAATTTCCTAGATTTTTACCTCCAATATTCTTCTTCCTGAGCGAGCAATTCTTTCCACTCAAGGTGTAAGGGTTTTTGTTCTTCAAAAGAACTATTATCCATCCCATTTAAGATAATCTTCTCATTTACTTCAACTAATTTTTTGTACACCAGTTTTTTCTGAGAAAACACGTTTTTGAAGATTAATTGGTTCCAAGATATAAGATTCCTCTTTACATGATTCAATTTATTACTTAATTGAAACATTTTAGACCCATAAACAAAAGGGGCAGATTGCCACCATTTTTTTATACAACTGATTAGGTTTGGATGTCTAAGCCACATAGATTCAAATTTGAAATATGAATGACCCAAAGATTTGACACTATTACCAGACATAATCAGAGATATGAAAAAATGGTCAGAGGCTACCAAGGGTAAAATTTCAAAAGAAAAGGAAAACTGTGATCCTATCCAATTTGAGGTGATTAAATACCTATCTAATCTCTCTGTAATTTGCAAGAAATTTTTCCTTTTATTTGTCCATGTAAACAAGCCATTTGTGGGAATTACATCCCTTAATGCATTATCATGAATAAATGCTGAAAAATCAGAAATTACAACTTTGGGAGGACTTATTCCACCTTTCTTTTCCATATCATTAGTAATTGCATTAAAATCACCCGCAAGAACATATTTTTCTTGACCTATCAAATCCAAATTTGATTGTAGTAACTCCCAAAGAATTTTTTTATCAGAAGAACTGGTTGGACCGTAAACATTCAGAAGCCAAAAGGAAAGCTTAAAATGAGATACAAACATAAGCTGCCAATTATGATGAAATGAGATATTTGATATACTAACCGTCTTAGTATTCTGAAGGAAAATTAGACCACCTGAGGCACTTTGAGAGGGTGAATGTGATGCTCCCCATGCATGCCATTTCTTTTTAATAGATTGAAAAGATTCTTCAAAGGTCTTTGTCTCTTGAAGAACTATAATGTCAGCCCCTGAAACATCCAATTGTTGTTTCACTTGGGACTGTTTGTCAGAGGCATTTAATCCTCTGACATTCCATGATATAAGTTTCATTGTAACTTGGGAGAGTAACAAGCTCTCCTTGGCCTCTTTTGTTTTGCATAGTTAACTAAGCTGGAATCTAAA
Organism: Sequoiadendron giganteum; assembly: GCA_007115665.2. NCBI lineage: Eukaryota > Viridiplantae > Streptophyta > Pinopsida > Cupressales > Cupressaceae > Sequoiadendron > Sequoiadendron giganteum. The sequence goes on along the minus strand of CM021110.1, from coordinate 256,696,633 downwards.
TTCAATTGAATTCCCTTTGAAATCTCTTCTTGGAGCTTCATGGCTAAAGACTTCCTTCCTCTTTTTGCAGGAGATTTTGAATTGATAGAAGGAGAAAATTTGGAATGAGAAATAGAACAACCATCCTCACTAAGAGACTCGTCATTAAAAACCTCTAAAGCAATATCATCAATAAATTGCTCACCAACAAAAGTCAAAGACTGATTAACAAAATTTACCAAGTCTTGTTCTGATGGCACTTCATCAAAATTCAGTTTATGATTTGCTAGAGATGAAGATAATTGTGATTTATCCACATCAATCTGACCAACATTACATTGATAAAAAATGGCAAGCTTTCTGTCACAATTACTTGACACACCCAATGTTAGCATCAAAGCACATTGATGAGCTTGGAGAGGACAATTAAATCTTAAATCCGGATTGAGTACATTTAATGAATACAAGAAGATCTTAATTGGGGAGTGTAGTGAAAAACCCCCAAGTAACGAACCCTTGATAAAAACACAATTTGATATGGGAGGTTGAGTTGCAACATCAAGTGGAGGAGAATTAAATTCAACAATCTTTGAAGAATCAACAGGTGAAATTTGCTTAGACTTTGAACGAAATGAATAAAACCAAGAGAGACAGAGATCAAAAATGTTCCTATAGAGCACAAAGTTTGAATTCCAAGAATTATTGAGAGGGATTAAATCAGTAGAAGAAGCTTCTGAGACTGGGTGAATAACTGAATTTGATTGAGACCCAGGGAAACCATCAAGGTTAGGACGATATTTCTTGAAGGGATGAAGATGAAAATGACATGAACAACAAAAAACCTTAGGATCTTCCACTACAACAGCTTGAACCCAAGAACCAGAAACTGTTTTAATTAAGACACTAGAAGGAATTTTCTTCTGAACATCCAATAAAATCGAAAACCTAACTAGCAACGATGGATTTGAGAAAAAACCCAAATCTTGATTCATAAAGATTCCCAGCTTATTACCAAGAATTTCAATAATGTCATGTTCTTTATATTCCAGGGGGAGACCCTGTAATTGAATCCAAAAGGGAATGAAATGACGCTTGACCCAATTAGGTTTAAAATTAAGGGTCCAAAGAGTAGTAAAAAGACCATTGCCTTCCATCATCCAGTTCTTTTTCCGAAGAACGACATTTCTTGAATCTTTCTCAGAAAAAATAACCACAAAAAGTCCTTCACCTTTATCTAAATAAAAAACTTGGTTGGAACCAACTCAAGAATTAAAAACCCAAGATTTTAAGTTATCAAGAAGAGGTTGAAATTTCTAGAACTTACCAAATAATGCAATATCCTTTAGATCTGAAATTTGTGGATCAAGCATTTCCTGAGGTAATGTGACCTCAATTTGAGAGGGACATTGCTTCAAAGACTTTCCCTTCAACTTACGAGACTTATCAGAGTTAACAGAAGCCTGATGCTTAACCGAGCTATGAAGAGGAGGTTGTACCAAAGGATGAAAAGTATAATTAGAATTATGACTACCAGACACAGCCAGAGGAAGATCGATAAAATGCTTAGAAATCCGTTTCGAAAACCCTTTAAGCAGAGGAATAATGATATTGTTAGGGAAAGTGAGCGGATTCAAAGTGGAGGAGATAAATTCTTGCATAGGGATGGTGTTTGGGTATGTAATAGGAGTAGGAGAAGAATGAGAAGTGAGGGAGGAAGAGCAAGAATGGGCAGCCACAACATCAGCCCACGAACACGCTAAAAGAGTAGGAGAGGAAGATCTACAAATATCAAATGGAGATTGGGGATCCCTCACAAAAGGCTGCTTCCTACAAGAAGGAGAGCTCCACTTCCCAAAAATAACATCTAGCACCCACTTACTATTTTTGAATACAGAACCAAGAGTACCTTTAGCAATAAAACCAGAGGACTTAACTGAGCTGCTAAAACTAAGCCAAGAGGAACTGACAGGCGGAGGCGGCCGAGGAAAATCTTTTGAAACCCTAGACCGTGGCTCAACAAAACTGGCACCATTCTCGTGAGGGAGAAACCTATCATTTCTCGAATGAGAAACCCTAGGGTTTTTGAAGACTTCAGAAAGAGGACCTTGAGAAACCCAAGAAGGACCAGAAGTGACAAATCGAGGTGGGCAGGAAAACCAAGAATGGCTAGGAGGGCCCCCGAGAAAAGAAGGTTTTGAAAAATGTGCAGCATCCTGAATCTCCCTCTGCAACTTGCGGTCCCGATTGAAAGCCATTGTATAGTTAAATCTCTAAATTTTAACTAATTGCATAAAAGCTATAATATTTAACTGTTTGCATAAGATCTTCAAAATATCTAACTTAGGCTGCAAATTTGACTTTAATTTTCTCACCTTTACAATGAGGAGAATTTCCTAACTTATAGAAAGATACAACATTGTAATCTCCTTCAAAAATCATGATCCACAAAGATGGGGTGCCCAAATCCAAAATTGTAGGGATGCCCAAGTTGAACTGAAGTGACCACAACTCCAAATTTGTATGCATATGAGAAGTAACCCTTCTTCCTTGATTTTTTGGGGACACCCCTAGTTAATTGCAATGATCTTCCTACAAAATATGACTGCCAAATTTGGATCCTTGTTGACTAGATTCCAATTCAAAAAATGGAATATTCTCTTTTTCACTTAATTGCCTTAGCTTGTTGTAGGTATTCTTAAAAATTAATAAAGACTTGTTGCAAGGCATCTTTTTCAGGTCCATCCACCCACTCTACTTTAAATATTATTCATTCGAACTCTTTTGTAACAGTGAAAATTGTATCCTGCAATTTACTAACATCTCTGGCAACACACCTCATGTCGAATCTAATTTCCATTAGTTTGTCAAGGAGAGTTTCCTCATAGTCATCCCCTTCCCTGAACAATCCTTGCAGTCGGGTGATCCTTTATTTCTTGTAAAGAAATTGATTTGCAATCCATTGGAGCATGCTTGTTAATGAGGCTAGAAACAACTTCCTCAAACACTTCTGCTTGATTTAACACACTTTTCTTAGCCTTGTGCAAAATTTTCCTATGCTCCACAATAATTTATGATATGAAAACAAGTATGTTCATTGTTTTATCAATAAAAACTCAAGTCCTCATCCTCCAGAATACCATACTCAATAATTGTTCCTCTGGGCAACTTATTTACTATTTGTAACTTTCATAAATACTCTCTAAACTTGTCTTCATCTTCCCACAATCTTTGAACATATACATCTATGCTTTTAACGAGTCCATCTGCTTCAACATTATGTTTATACCCTCCAATGATAATTTCTTCCACCTCTTTTATAAGAATTGACCCAATCATCAAACATTTGAACTTTCCTTTTCATCTCATTTAAATCATTGACCTCCTTATGACTCATCAGAATAGGTGCTTCTGATGTTGTTGGTTGTTTTGTAGCTAGTGAAGTAAGTCTTTTCAAAAACCTCATCTACCTTACTTGAGCCTTTAGCTCATCGATAGCTTGTTTATCTTTAATCAATCTAGACTTTGTTGAGGTATCCATAATGTCAATGAGATTCAATTGTTTAGTTCTTGTCTGCTTACCCAAATTAATCGTACTAAGTTGGTAATCAGAGGCTTACAACTCCCTATCATATTTTTCCACTAACGGGGTTTCAATTCGGCCACCAAGTCCCTATCATTAGTAAGCCTCATAGAATGTATGGCCCTTGGTTTCTTATTTGGTTTCACCTTCTCTACTTCTTTGAGCATCTCATCCCAGTTTATTGGTTGAACCTATACTTTTTGTCTTTTCTCCAAGTTTAACTTTAGACACATGGGGGAACTTGGTGGAGTAGTCATCTGCTAAGAACTAAGAGGGGTTTTCTTAGGAGATTGAGGATTAGAAGGAATTTTCTCCATTGTTTACTTAGTCGAAGTCTTTTTTTGCTTGTTCTTCTCCTTCTCCTTCTTGACCCTTTCCTGTGTAAGCCTTTCATTCTCCACTTTTATCCCTTCAATTTCCCTTATCTCATCCTCTCTTCTTTGTGCCTCTTCTTCATCTTGCCTTTGTTTCCTTAGCAACTCTTCCTTATCAGCTTCTTCTTGAGCTGATTTCTCTTGTTCAACTTTCAATTGAGCTTCTACAACTTGTTTCTCAGCACTTTCAATGATGTCTCTCTATTCATCCCCAGTGAGGATATGTTCAACCTTAGCTTCATCCCATAGGTCTCCCTTTTGAAACTTAGTGTCCTCTGCTTCAGCCTCTTCCTCATCTTCCCTCTCGGATAGAGTATCTTCATCAGTTGTGGAAGGGGAATTAGTGATATATGCAATTGGACCTTTATCCCTTTCTTCCTCAGCAAGAACTTCTTCAGACTATGATGGGCTAGTGGGAACCTCTTCTACAAGAGTTTCAGTGGGAAAATCAATGGCCAAGGGTTGTATACTTTCCCCAGAGATCACTCCTCTAGATGTTGCAATATATGTTTTCTTTACTTTCACGGTTTTTTCAGCCAATTCATTAAATATATTCTCTTCTTCCATTGGAGGTTTCTCATTTGTTGTGTAAGTCTTCTTCCTTAATCTCCTATATCTAGAGGGGTAGTGGAAGAAGGAAACTCTACTATTGACTCCTTTCTCTTTCTAGAAACTAGGCCTTGTAGTTGATGGATGCAAATATCAATCCACTTTATACTTTTTTCAACAACCACTTGTGAAATTTTATCAAGATTTGTTTCTTCCTTCTCCATCTAATTGATGGGATCCAAATATTTACTATCCACTTTATCAATCTCATATTGCCAATCGAGAATAATTCTATCATTTGACATCTCCTATGGTATATCATCTTTGACTTCGAAGTCCCTCATCTATGGGATATTCAATCTATCATACCCCCTCTTTCTAACCTCAAACTGATCATGTAAGTTGGCCTAGAAGTCCTCGAGAAGTGGCACATGTTGAGGAAACAACAAAGCATACAAATTATTCATCTTCCCCTTTGGATCAAAATATCTCCTTGATGTATGCAACTTTAGATTCAAAGTCAGAAATTCCTCTGTGGCTAATTTAGCAGCTATGGTGTTTAGATAAGAATAGAATCTCAACTGAGTAGGGAATGTGAAGCACCTAGCCTTGTGCTTTTCTATAAATTTGGAGTTGACCTTAGCCATTTGTCAAGATAATTCCATTAGAATCCACCTATCACCATAACATCTTGGCAACTTGAATGGATGTTTATCAACCAAACAACTAGATATAGGTGGATTTGGGATATTGGATATACCAGTGATCCCACTTTCCAATGAATGGCATAGCTTCCCTACTTAACCTAAAACCAATGTCCCCTATGAGCTGTTTGATGACCACATACAAAAATGCATAGTTCACCCTTTTGAAATGTGATTTTGATGCCTTAAGTTCTAACTGATCATACTATTCCCAAAATTTATTCTACCTGGGAGCCTCTCCAAGCACTACTTATGTGTTTAGTCCTGGGAATCTACCCATCATTATAGCGCAATAAATGACATATGAAGACATGTAAAATAATTTAGTATCTCTCACCTTGGTTATTTGATCATGGATTGCATTAGATAATAGATGCCCCTAGTCTAAGAATTGATTTCCATCAAGGATCATCTGAATAAAGGGAAACATCCAATTTTCAAATGCATGGGAATCTTTCTTCCTAAATTCCCTAGACAACAATGTGATAATGTCTCCCACCTCTCCAAAGAAGTCAAAAATTTTGGGTTTAGGTGGTATTTTTCTTGTAGATTTATTATTTGTCTTCAACCATCTCTAATTGATATATGTCTTGTTTCCTTCCACATCTTCCTAAAATTATGACAATGCCTCAACCTCTATCATGATTTTTAAGTTTGGGCAAGGAGGCATGTTGAATAGGAACCTTATCATCTCAGGGGATAGGTCAATAATATCATTCCCCCATGAGTCAATGCACTCCCCTTGTATGGGGTTGTATGCATGTGCAGTATCTATTACAAATTCTGGGCACTGTACTACTATGGGGAATGTGGCTACATGTGCAAGTCCAGAATTTGCAATCTTCTTGGGTCTTGGGTTGGCTTGCTCTGAAAATATATCCTTAGAGAAAAAATTTAGGTCAACATGACCCACCAAAGTATCAATTATTTTCATCACCTCTGATTCAAATTTTGAGGGCACTAGCGATCCTTGGAACTTAAAATTCATATTGAAGGGAATTTTCTTAGGCTTTAGTTTCTTAGATTTTGTTCCCTTTCAAACTTCTTCAGCACCAACCTCTTCCCTTGAATCAGACATTTATCAAATTTGCAAAAAATGGCATTCATTAGTTAAAGGGAAGAAATGTAAACAATAGAGTCACCACAAGTATCCATATTGAGCCTTCATACTTTGAAAAGAACTATCATTCATTAGTTAATCCTATGATTTTGGGTGTCGGGTTCAAGGTGAAGCCAAGAACTTAAACGTTTTAATCCCATTATTGAACTCTGTCAGGACTCAAGATCAGATTGACACTGGGTTCAAGGGCTTGCATTAGTGAAAGGTTCAATTTCTACTTGAGATCCAATCTTGCAATACATGCAGAGATCAGAGTCAGGATGACACTCGAAACAGGAACTATCTTAGATGCTAAGTTCAAGTTTCATTCTAACTTTTGATTTCGACATGATGTCAAAATTTAGAATCAAGAAAGGTCTTGGCATAGGGACTTATATGAGTGCTATGTTGAGGTCCACTCTGAAGTCCAATCCTACCATAATGGAAGAACTTAGTGTTAGGGTGTAAAACCCTTTGTAAGACTTTGAACTGAGGCATTTTCAAACATACAATTTTGATTGATACCAGGAGGTGAACGTGGGGTGGATGAAATTTCATGATATAAATAGCAGTCAATGCGAGCTGAAAGACCGACGAGTGTTCGATTTTCAAACTTCAAAATCCAATGGTTAAAACCCTTAAAACTGTATAAAACCCCTAGGCAATGAGGGCATGATGCAAATAACACCCGCCAACAAGAATCGAGCAATCCAAAAAATAAAAATGAAAAAGAAATAAAATGAGAGAACACAAAGTAAAAACCAAAACAACAAATGAATCCAAACAACAAACAAAAAATAACAAAGACAAACAACAAAAAATGCGAAAGAAGATAGACAAAATGCCCACAAAGGGCCATGGAACAAAAAAATAAAATACAGAAACAAAAAGCAAAAATGAAACCCTACCTCAAAGAATTTGCAAGACGACCTCCAAGACACAATCACACACCTCTGATGCGAACATGAGCTCCTTCAACAATTTTAACTCTAGTTGGATCACTCAAAATGAATAGTTGTTATGAGTAAGAGGGGCGGGAGTGATCTCTTTATAAACTTTATTTCATGTGTGTGAGAAACCAAGCATTAAATGTGGTTGGTCGAGAGTCAGGATCGAGATTGGCTCAGGATGTGGACCCTATGCAATTTCGAAAAGGCAAGTCAGAAATTAGGATTGAGAAAGGAGTTAGAAGTAGAATCTTGAAAGGTGTAGAATACAAGTTCCCACCCGACATCTGAATCTGACAAGACAAAACAAAACAAGGAAAGTGGAACTCAAGATCAGGTTGAAACTCAGAACTATAACCTTGGAGAGTTCCAAGTTCATGTCCTAATCCGAAACTCGATTCCAAAAAAAAGACGACGGGAAACCAAGGATCATAAATCAAAATAAAAAAGGAACATAGAACAGGAACCTTGGAAATTTCCAATTTCAATTCTCGATCTGAAGCCCAATTCCAAAAAAAACATAAAGGGGAATAAGGTGGAAATCGGGTTTGAGAAAGAACATGAATTTGAACCCTAAAAGGGTACAAGGTTCCATTTTCGTTTCGAAACCTGAATGTGACAGAAAGAAAACAACACAAGGAAGAAATGCGAGGATCAAGATTGGGACATGAATGAGAACCTACACTTTTGGAAGGTGCAAGGTGACAGTTCCAATCTGAAACCTAAACCCGACAAATAAAATAAAATAAGGCTTGGAAGGAAAAAGACAACTCCCAAAGCCATAAAAAAACACCAAAGGAAAAGACAACAAAGGGGGACCCATTTTGACCAAAAAGAAAATGGGGTGATTATTCAAGGCATAACAAATGGTGACTCGACTAGGAAAATGGTTTACCCATTTTCAAGATACTGAAGGATTCAGTCACCGTAGAACCTCTAGTTTATGACTATTTTAACTAGAGCATGATTGGTTACATCAAAGAAGGTTGATTTGAAATCTCAAATTGTGTATCACTATAAAAAATTTGAATCTGAGTGTGCATGTTCATGGTACATTTTCCCCCTTTAAGACTTTAACTATCCTCAAACTGACTATATTCCCATTCAATTTACATGAAGTGGGTCATATTTTTGTTGTCATACAATGATATCCCAGGCTTTGCTCCACTGGAAGCCAGACATTTATAGCCACGATGGAGATACCTCTAGTTCTTCTCAAAGAATTGCTCTTCTGCCAGCCAGGCATCCATAGCTCTGGTAGAGATACTTGAATCAACTTTATATATTGAGTTCGTTTCTAGACCTTTTTTTTTTACTTTGCTCAGGTATTGATTTTCTTGAAGTAATATTTTCTTATCTGTTTCTTAATACTTATACATTGTAATCTAAGAATCGGGTTAAGAACTATAGTGAACACCATGACAACGTTAGGACACCAATTTTTTTACTTGAATCAGGAATACAACCCTCCTAAGATAGCTAAACTCTCAAAGAGATAAATGATTCTAATTAATAAGTGACATATTTAGCCGTGTTTAATAGGATCACTTAGAATGTACCGAATTGTTTTAACCTTTCAAATTGTTATTAAGATAAACATAAAACACAAGTTTCAGAATGAAAAAGAATGACAGGTATACCTGAAAATACCTCAATCAATTTCTCTGTCATAGTGTCCCTTAGTATGCTTTGGATAACTATCCTTTATTCCTAAATAACAAAAATGGAAGACCCCCCAACAACAAAAAGAAGAAAAAAAAAACAACCAAACAAACAAAATAACAAAACAAAACAAAAGCAACTAAACTAAATATATATAGGAAAGATCATTTGGCCTTCATGGGACAAAGTAGTGCTTGAGAAACTGTCCATTAACTGGAAATGGAATAAGCTCTCCCATTAGGGTACTTAGTGAAAAGCATTCTCACCAAGGATCTTAGCAATCTGGTATGGTCCTAACCATAGTCTATCAAATTTCTGGTGATCACCCTTCTTCTCTCTAGTTTTATCCAACAGTAGCATAATGTTTGATATCCTAAAGGCTTTAATTTTGTCTCTCTTGTCAAACCAACACTTGACTACAACCTGATGTTTGGAAAATTGTTGCAAAGTAGCATCCCTCTGTTCTTCTAAGTTCAGTAAATTAGTCAACTTAACCTCTATCCTATTTTCATTGGAATAATTTTTTTTCATAAATCACAAAATAGGTATTTGGAGATTAATAGGAAAGATGGGGTCCTATCCATAGACTAATTTGTATGGTGAATTCCCTAGGGTAGCTTTAATTCTAGTTTTGTTCACCCATAAGGAAAACTTTATCTATGTATGTCAATCCCTAGGATTACTTTCTAATAAAAAAATTATTACTTCCAACATTTTTTTATTGGTAGAATCAGCTACCCCATTTCCCTATGGATAATAGTTGGAAGAATGCTTTGAAACAACCTTGTACTCAAATTCCCACTGAATAAACTATGCAGAAGAAAAAAAATTACCGTTATCACATACCAGAGCGAAGGGTGCCCCAAACCTGGTGATGATATATTCATTCAAGAACTTGACAACCACATCGGTGGTGAAATTTTTATAAGCTTGAGCTTCAATCCACTTTGTGTAGTAATCTGTCATAGTCAAGATGAACCTATGACCTACAAAAGAGTTTGGGTTAATTACTCCAACAGAATCCAATGCCCATAGGGTAAAGGACCTTACCTCATATACTGGTTGGAATGGCATTGTTGGGTTATAGTCTTTGGATACTAATGTTTGACATGTATGGAATGTCCTTACGTGCTAGTGAGCATCTCAAAACACATGAGGCCAATAGTACCTTGACCTCAAAATCTGATGAGCCATAGCATCAACTAAACCATGTCCAGTACCATGTTTTCCATGGAATTTTGTAATGAATTGCTTCACCTATTGTTGGTCAAGACAACTTAAGTAGACACCTTCATCATGTATAATGCTCCACCTTTAATCATGTAATGAGCACTCTTCAACCTTAGTGCTCTTCTATGTGTTGCATTCATCCCATTTGGACACTTGTTGTTCAGTAGTAAGAAAATTAGATCTGCATACCAAGGGTCTCTGGTAAATGATTGCACTGTATATTGCTGATAGGTGATCTTAGAATCTATATCAACCATTGATTTGGAAAAACCATTTCCTCTAACTAATTTCAATGACGGGTACCTTATCTTGGTATTTTTGAATGGGGATCTCATGAAATCTATCAGTCGTTCATCCCCTTCATCCTTTCACCATGCCAAAATAGCAGCACATGAGTGATCAGATGAAAAAGAATAGATAAAGAAAGGTTTTAAATAATCAAGACTGGTTAATACAAGCACTTTTGAAATGGATTGCTTGATTTGCAAGAAAGAAACTTTCACCTCATTTCTCCATGTGATCTTTGTGTCTTTCTTCATCATCTCGTTGAGTGGTTTGATGATTTCCACAAACCTAGTTATGAAATTCTTCACAAAGTTTATCTTTTCAAAGAAATATCTCATCTCCTTCTTATTGCTAGGCTTAAGCAATTTCAGAATAGACTCTACTCTATCAAGGTCGATTGAAATACCTCTTTCTAAAATTATATGATCTAGTAGCTTTCCTTCTAAGACTCTAAATACACATTTCTTTGGGTTTAAGGAAACACCAAACTTTATGTACTAAACCATGACCTTTGCTAAATCAGTGGTGTGATCCTCTCTATTCTTGGAAAAGATTGTCAAATCATCCATGTAAATAATAATAAATTTACCTACTAGGTCCTTGAAAGCAACGTCCATCGTACGTTGAAAAGTGGATCCAGCATTGATGATGCCAAAAGGCATTCTCCAATAAGCAAATTTTCCCCACTTTGTTGTGAAGGTAGTCTTCATTTGATCTTCATAATTGACCAGCACTTGATTATATGTTGAGTAACCATCCAACAATGACATCATTTTTGATCCATTGAAAATTTGCAGCACTTCATCAAGGGAAGGAAAAGGATAATTATCCTTCTCTAAAGCCTTGTTCAGATTTCTAAAATCAACACACAACCTGATTTCTCCATTCATTTTACGTACAAGTACTAGATTTACGACCCATATAGAATGCCTAACAAGAAAAATTAATAAGTAGGAGTTTTCTTCCATAGCGTGTCAAATTATGATATTGCTATCAGGATTCAACTGTGTAGTTTTTGAGTCAAACTCATTGACCCATGATTCATGAGTAGTGGTTCACAAGAACCTGTCTCTCATGATAATGAATGGTCCACTTTTCACTCATTGCATCTAGGTGATGCTCATAGAGTTGAAGCATTGGTCCATCCCAGGAGGTCACCCATCCCAGTACTGCTCTAGCTCAAGCGCGCTTAACCACAGAGTTTCCCCCAAGGTTAAGCCCACTTAGCTTGCTACCTCATTTTCAAAAGCTTCAGCAAGTGTTATGCCTTATGAACCATTCATTATAGAGCCCCTTTAGCTCATCAATTGATAAGTAGGAGTTTTCTTCCATAGTGTGTCAAATTACGATATTGCTATTAGGATTCAACCGTGTAGTTTTTGAGTCAAACTCATTGACCCATGATTCATGAGTAGTGGTTCACAAGAACCCATCTCTCATGATAATGAATGGTCCACTTAGCACTCATTGTATCTAGGTGATGCTCACAGAGGTGAAGCATTGGTTCGTCCCGGGAGGTCACCCATCCCAATACTGCTCCAGCTCAAGCGTGCTTAACCATAGAGTTTCCCCCAAGGTTTAGGCCACTTAACTTGCTACCCCATTTGAAAAACCTTCAACAAGTGTTATGCCTTATGAACCATTCATTATAGAGCCCCTTTAGCTCATCAATTCATAAGTAGGAGTTTGCTTCCACAACATGTCAAATTATGATATTGCTATCAAGATTCAACCGTGTAGTTTTCGAGTCAAACTCATTGACCCATGATTCATGAGTAGTGGTTCACAAGAACCCATCTCTCATGATAATGAATGGTCCATTTAGCACTCATTGCATCTAGGTGATGCTCACAGAGGTGAAGCATTGGTCCGTCCCGGGAGGTCACCCATCCCAGTACTGCTCCAGCTCAAGCGCGCTTAACCACGGAGTTTCCCCCAAGGTTAAGCCCACTTAGCTTGCTACCCCATTTGCAAAACCTTCAGCAAGTGTTATGCCTTATGAACCATTCATTATAGAGCCCCTTTAGCTCATCAATTGATATGTAGGAGTTTTCTTCCACAGTGTGTCAAATTATGATATTGCTATCAGGATTCAACCATGTAGTTTTCGAGTAAACTCATTGACCCAAGAAAAAATATTTTGGTTGACAGCAATTTCTGGACTTCTTTAAGGATAAGTGGTTCAATCAGAGCATTGACTAATCATTGCTTCTGATGAAATGTCTTTGCTTGAGGCTTCAAAAGGATGGTATGTGTTATCACCAAGGTGTCAAATATTTTTAGATCCTCATATCCCCATGCAATAACTATGATGTCTTCCTTCAACACCTTCAGAATCTTGTCGCAAATGTCTTTTGGGAAAGTCTTTCCAATAAAGATATTCCTTTATGGGACCATATTTACCAGATTGTATGTTTCATACTTTCCCCCATCGACATCTATAGGTAACTTTTCTCAGGCCTGAGGATCAGAATAAAAAATCCTCTCCAGTCCTACCATTTCGTTGGGGATGCTATTAGTTTTCAAGTTAATTATGCCTTCCATATCAAAATCCTTTGGCTCCCAATCTCCTTGATCTTTATCTGAATCATCTAAGATCTTCCCTTCAAAAATGTTTGAACTTTCTAGAAAGGAAAGGATATGTTGATCATCGTCAAAAACTTGAAAGTTTCTTATATTATCAGGAATAGCTAGGATTGATACTAATTTGACAGAGAACCTTCTCAAATTGGAATCTTGCATAGGCTCTAGTGTGTTGGTTGCTACTACTATCGCATCCACAATCTGATTGTTCTCCCTAGGAATCAGCTTAATGTCAAAAGCGTCAAAATATTCAATTAGATCACATACTCTATTTTGGCAAGTTGCCAATCTTTTGTTATGGCATCTATACTAGCTATGAACCTACTTCACAATCACTTCTAAATATCCCATCACTCTAATGCCTCGTACTTTCTTCTGATGTGTGAACATCACTCCTCTAGCCAACATCTCATACTTTACAACATTGTTAGTACATCCAAATTGTAACTTGTAAGAAGCAAAATACGTTTTCCCTTTCGGGTTGGTCAATTCAACTCCAACTCCACTTCCTAGTTTAGATTTAGAACCATCAAACTTGAGGGTCCACAATTGATCTTGGGATAGAACTTCCTTCTTCAATTAAGTCCTAGGATGTTGTTTAAGAGGATTGAATGGTCTAGGATGTTGATATCAGGGGATCTATGTACTTGAGTACTGTCAAATACTTCTTTAGATTAAGCACATGTGTAGAAAATGTTTCCTGCAACCCTCACGGTTATCAGTTTTGCAACTCACTTTCTCTTTAAGTAATTATTTTAGAATCAGAAGATGAGAAGGAGTAGGGGTATCTAACATCTCCTAGGGTTCTCTAATCTTAGTTTGTAAATCTATAGATAGGCTCAAGGGTTGGTCCATGAATGATGGAGCACCTTCCTATGTGTTTTTTATTCCTATCAAAATATTCATAGCATTACTTTTAAATGAATATGATTTGGGACTGTCATAAGATTTCTATTTTGAGTATCTCCTAACTGAAAAAATTGATTCAAAATGTGAAGACAAGACTAACAAGTTACCTTGGAATGGTTTTGATAGTGGACCCTACACTAGTTTGAAAGCAATAAGCTCCACAAATCTGCTTCTTCTCCCAAGACCAGTTTGTCTTGATGTCTCTTCTGGATTAACACTTCTTGGTTAATGGTAATCATAGAATCACTATTTTTTAAGGGTTATGCTTGATTAGGATTTGGAATTGAAAAGGTCATAACCTCATCCATCCTATAAATGCCTAATTTAGTTTCAAAATAAGCAACCTCATTGGGGTGGTCATACTCTGTAATCATTTGTTTTAGGTGAGGTTCACTCTCTATCCTAATCTACCTTACCATACCCTTACATGGAAGCCACATGTGTGAGAAGTCCAACAAAATATAGCCTCCAATGGTCTTCGCCCAATCCCTACTCAATAACATACCATACATTTCAGGAATGTCAGCAATTTGAATATCCGTGTAATTTTGAATCTTGGATCTGATTTGATCTATATGTGTACATTTTTCAATTCTCCTACAACATTCACTTCAGTTTTATCCAATTGTATAAAAATTTTGTGAGTTTGAATTTGGGTTAGGCCTAGTGTCTAATAAATAGAAAATGGCATCATAACATTACTTGAGGCTCCAGAATCTAACAGGTAGTTGTGCAAGTTCTTCCCAAATATTCTTAAACTCAACAAGAATGGAGGTGTTCTTATCTTTCCCCTATATAGAGTTGCATTCATTTCGACAATGGGAGTCACCTTTTCCTTTCCCTTCAACTAATCTACCTCATCCAAAGCTTTCAACACGAGCTCACATTGAGAATGACACCATTTCAAAATATCAAATAATGATAGGGAAGTGATTTTCTTCTGCATTTCTGTAATCAGATCATACTCTTTGTTATTGTTGTATTGTTGTTTAGGAAAGAAAGTAGAATTGCCTTTGTTTGGAATCTCAGGTGGCCCTTTGGGTGGAGGTGTATTCTTATCTCAGGTGGCCCTTTGGGTGGAGTTGTATTCTTATCCACTCTAGTATTTGGGGGTACCATGGCGTTAGCTGGAGGAGAAGATGTGGTGAATGGTCCTTTATTTTGGTTTCTCAGAAAATGACCTCCTTTAGCTTGGAAATCTTGAGTGTCATACGTATCAATTTCCGGCTTCTTTTCATCTTGGAAAGGAAACTGAAACTCATCATAATTATTGAAAGCCATGGCAGTATCTAAAGACCTACCACTTTTGTTAGTATTTCCTTGTGCTGGTTGAGAATCAACTTGATCAATTTTAACCTTCTTTTCCATTTCTAGGAAATTGACCTCAGAATGAGTGGCGGTATCATGTAACCTGCACTAGTTGGTCATGAAGTTTAGATCTACAATGTTTACAGTGTGTTTTTTATCTTCATTGGCCTATTAATTGTGTGAGACTCCTCCATTGTTTGGTCATGTATCCCATTGCCTATTGTTAGGCCTCTGGTTATACCCCCTACTCTAGTTTTGATAATTATGATTTTGAAAGTTCCTCTAATTTTGATTGTTATTTTGGTTGGGGTAATTGTTTTGATTTTCATAACCTCCCTAATTTTGGTATTGGTTTTGATTCTGAGGAGGGCTTAATCAAAACTTAGCGATTTCATTTGTAACTTCGGACATGGTTTTCTTCAGAGTGTCCAACTTTGTTGACAATCATGTTGTTTTCTCATTTTTTCGTAGTGGTTGTAGCTTGACTATATACTGTGTAGTTGGTGGATAGGTTTGAGGATTGTGTTCTCCTATGCAATTCTAAGGATGTTATTGTTGGAAGAAATTTGGGGTTCCAAAATTTGGTGTCATACTATCTTGAGTATGGTTGTTTTTGTTGTTAACCCAAGGCAGCAAAGGTGGTGGATGTATTTTAGCCAATGGTCCGTAAGCAGAACTGGACATTCCTAGAATGGTTTTCATGAGTGGGGTTCCATTTTTCATCACATTATTGATCACAACCATTTGGCTAGGCATTCCAGGATATCCCATTGAAGGCAATGTCCCCCCATACCACCTAGTTGTGGGGTTATTTATTGTTGCAACTTAATAGCTAGATGATATACCTTGGTTAATGAATCTATGTTTGTCGAAGGGTGATTCCTCTTCAAGAATAAACCAGTCAATGGGTCTATAGCTTTTAGGTATGATTGAATGGAAATATTCTCAACAACTGTGTAAGGTAGTTGCAATCGCATGTACATTCTCTAGAATTGGGTGTTGAATAGAGGCAAGGGTTCATGGAATTCTTTCCTAATTGTGGCAAACTGATGGTATAGAATGGTAGGGTCTACATAGACCCAAAACTGGTTAATGAATGCATTCTCCAAATCAATCCAACTGAAAAATGGATCAAGTGGGTAGGTTAAGGTACCAATTATACGCCATGTCCCCCAATGAATAGGGAAAAAATTTGTAGGCCACATCATGATGCGCTATTTGAGCTCTAGTAAATGCATCTTTAAATGCTTGAATGTGCTCTTTTGAACTTCAAGATTCCCCATGGTTGTACCTAGGACAAAACCTTTCTGGCTTTTCAGGCATCTCATGGATACCATCGGGGATGGTCCCCAATGGTGAGGGATTCCTTGCAAAGAAAGCCATTGGTGGTAGTGGGTTAGGTGGCTTCAACTGTGGTATCAAAAGAAATCTTAGTGGAGTTATCGGTGGTGTTAATAGTGGAGGGATTGGAGTTCTACGAGTTTTGGGTCAAGTAGGAAATCAAAGTTCTACAAATGGTTCTTTGTCGAGTGTAGATCTCAAAACTCTCTCAAACTTGTCTGGTGAAGATGTCCCAATTCACTCTAGTTTGTTCCTTAAGGCCCTCCTTCTAGCACCAATTTTTTTTATGGTCAAAATAACACAACGAAAATTAAGCAAAATATTTCTATCCTACTTCTCCTAAAAAACACAGCTAATATTAAATCACATATCTTCCAAGGTCTCGGTAGCTGGTTCACAACTATACTGAATCACCCAGTGGTCAACATGACTATAATATTGAAGGGGCCTTTGTTGGTAAACAAGGTAACAAACTGATTCTTTCAATATATTCTAATAATAGGTTTTAAATAAACAAAAAAGATTGATCACAATTTTTGGAACAATAAAACGTGAATAAACATTTTCCTCAAATCTGGACATGCAATTTCTGTAACAAGCATTTTGTAAAGTCCAAAACAGATGAATGGAATAACTCACAAAAATTCATGTAATTATACCCATTCACAGTGTAGATTCAATAAATGTACTTGCAATTCATTTTCTCCAAAATTAATCTCATAACAAACATTACTAACTTGTCACAAAATTTTGCAGATCAACAAACAATAAGAAGATACCATTCATAGATAATGCAATAGAAGATTTTAAGTTTGACCTCTTCTATTGATTTTCAACAACTAAGAAACATTTATGTATAGCAAGATCCGCTGGCATATGGAAAAGCATTGTTTATTGTCATCATCTTAAAACTAGGAAATCTCTGAATTTTAACTAATTGCATAAAAGCTGTAAAAATTTAACTGTTTGCATAAAATCTTCAAAATATCTAACTTAGGCTGCAAATCTAACTATAATTTTCCAACCTTTACAATGAGGATAATTTCCTAACTTATAGAAAAATACAACATTGTAATCTCGTTCAAAATCGTGATCCACAAAGATGAGGCACCCATATCCAGAATTGTAGGGACACTTAAATTGAACTGAATGACCATAGCTCCAAATATGCATGCATATGAGAAGAAACCCTTTTTCCTTGATTTGTTAGGGATGCTCCTAGCTAACCAAAATGATCTTCCTACAAAATAGGACAGCCAAATTTGGACCCTTGTTGACTAGATTCCAATTCAAAAATGGAATATTCTCTTTTTCACTTAGTTACCTTAGCTTGTTGTAGGTATTCTTAAAAATTACTAAAGACTTGTTGCAAGGCAACTTTTTCAGGTCCATCCACCCACTCTACTTTAAACATTGTTCTTTTTAACTCTTTTGCTGCTATGAAAATTGTATCCCACAGTTTACTAACATCTCTAGTAGCACACCTCATGTCAAATCTGATTTCCATTAATTTTTCAATGAGAATTTCTTTAGAGTCATCCCCTTCCCTCAACAATCCTTCTAGCCGGGTGTTCCATTGATCCTTTATTTCCTATAATTAAATTAATTTACAATCCACTGAAGCATGCTTGTTAATGAGGCTATCAACAACTTCCTCAAACACTTCTACTTGATTTAACATACTTTGCTTAGCCCTGTGCATAATTTTCCCATGCTCCACAATAATTTTTGATTTGAAAACAAGTATGTTCATTATTTTATCAATAAAACTCAAGTCCTCGTCCTCCAGAATACCATACTCAATAATTTTTCCTCTGGGAAACTTATTTACTATTTTCAACTTTCCTAAATACTCTCTAAACTTGTCTTCATCTTCACACAATCTTTGAACATATCCATCTATTCTTTTAATGAGTTCATTTGCTTCAACATAATGTTTATACCCTACAATGAGAAGTTCTTCCACCTCTTTTATAAGACTTGACCCAATTATCAAATATTTTAACTTTCCTTTTCATCTCATTTAAATCATCAACCTCCTTATGACTCATTAGCAAAAATTAATTCTGATGTTGTTGGTTGTTCTATATCTGGTGAAGTAAGTCCTTTGAAAAACCTCTTCATTTACCTTACTTGAGCCTTTATCTCATCGATAGATTGTTTATCTTTAATCAATCTAGACTTTGTTGAGGTAGCCATAATGTCAATGAGATTCAATTATTTATTTCTTATCATCTTACACAAATTAACTGTACTAAGTTGGTAATCAGAGGCTTGTAACTCTCTATCATCTTTGTCCACTATTGGGGTTGCAATATCTGCCGCCAAGTCCCCATCATCAGTAAGCCTCATAGAATGTATGGCCCTTGGTTTCTTCTTTGGTTTCACCTTCTCTACTTCTTTGAGCATCTCATCCCAGTTTACTAGTTGAACTTGTACTTGTTGTCTTTTCTCCAAGTTTAACTTTAGCCACATGGGGACACTTGGTGGAGTAGTCATTTGTTGAGAACTAAGATTGGTTTGCTTAGGAGATTGAGGATTAGGAGGAATTGTCTCCACTGTTTGCTCAATTGAAGTATTTTTTTGCTCATCCTTCTCCTTCTTGGCCCTTTCTCATGCAAGCCTTTGATTCTTCGCTTTTATCCCTTCAATTTCCCTTATCTCTTCCTCTATTATTTGTGCCTCTTCTTCATCTTCTCTTTGTTTCCTTAGAAACTCTTCCTTCTCAGATTCTTCTTGAACTACTTTCTCTTATTCAACTTTCAATCGTGCTTTTGTAGCTTGTTTCTCAACACTTTCAATGATGTTTCTCTGTTCATCCTCAGTGAGGATATGTTCACCCTTAGATTCATCCTAGAGGTCTCCCTTTTGAAACTCAATTTCCTCTACTTCAGCCTCTTCCTCATCTTCCCTCTTGGATAAAGTATCTTCATTAGTTGTGGAAGGGGAATTAGTGATATGTACCACTGGACCTTTACCCCTTTCTTCCTCAACAGGAACTTCTTCAGACTATGATGGGGTAGTGGGAACCTCTTCTGCAAGAATTTTAGTGGGAAACTCAGTGGCCAAGGGTTGTATACTTTCCCTAGAGATTACTCCTCCAGAAGCTACAATATATGTTTCCTTTGCTTTCACATATTTTTCATTCAATTCATCAAAGATATTCTCTTCTTCCTTCAGAGGTTTCTCATCGATTGTAGAAGTATTCTTCCTTAACCTCTTGTATCCTAGAGGGGCAATGGAAAAAGGAATCTCTACTGCTGACTCGTTTCTCTTTCTAGAAACTTGGCCTTATGGTTGATGGATGCGAAGATCAACCCACTTTAAACTTTTGTCAACAACCAATTATGAAATTTTATCAATATTTTTTTCTTCGTTCTCCATCTAATCAATGGGATCCAAATATTTACTGTCCACTTTATCCATCTCATATTGCGGATCAAGAATAAGTCCATCATCTGACATCTCCTCTAGTATATCATCTTTTACCTCGAATTCCCTCATCTACGGGATAGTAAATCTATCATACCCCATCTTTCTAATCTCAAATTGATCTTGCAAGTTGGCCCAGAAGTCCTCAAGAAGTGGCACATGTTGAGGAAATAACGAAGCATACAAATTATTCATCTTCCCCTTTGGATCAAAATATCTCCTTTATGTATACAACTTCAGATTCAAAGTCTGAAATTCCTCTGTGGCTGATTTTGCAGTTATGGTGTTTGGGAAATAATAGAATCCCAACTGAGTAGGGAATGTGAAGCACCCAGCCTTGTGCTTTTCTGCAAATTTGGCATTGACCTCAGCCATTTTTTGAAAGAATTCCATTAGAATACACCTATCACCATAAAATCTTCACAACTTGAATGGATATTTGTCAAAACTAAACAACCTAATATAGGTGGATTTGGGATATTGGATATACCAGTGACCCCATTCTCCAATGAATACCATAGCTTCCATACTTAACCTAAAACCAATGTCTCCCATGAGTTGGTTGATGACCACATACAAAAAATGCATCGTCCACCCTTTTGAAATGTGATTATGATGCCTTAAGCTCTAATTGATCATACTATTCCCAAAATTTCTTCTGCCCGGGAGCCTCTCTAAGCACTCCTTCTAGGTTTGGTCTTGGGAATCTACCCATTCTTGCAATGCAATAAATGGCATATGAAGACATGTAGAAGACCTTAGTATCTCTCATCTTGGTTATTTAATTATGGATTTCATTAGATACCAATTGCCCCTAGTCTAAGAATTGCTTTCGATCAAGGATCATCTGAATAAAGGGAAACATCCAATTTTCAAATGCATGGGAATCTTCCTTCCCAAATGCCCTAGACAACAATGTGATAATGTCTCCCACCTCTCTAGAGAAGTTAGACATTTTGGATTTAGGTGGTATTTTTCTTGTAGATTTATTTTCTATCTTCAACCACCTCTTATTGATATACGTCTTGTTTCCTTCCACATATTCCTGAAATTGTGCCAATGCCTCAACCTCTATCATGATTTTTAAGTTTGGGAGAGGAGGCACGTTGAATAGGAACCTTATCATCTCAAGGGATAGGTCAATAATATCATTCCCCCATAAGTCAATGCACTTCCTTTATATTAGGTTGTATGCATGTGCAATAGCTAATACAAATTACGAGCATTGTACTACTATGGAGAACATGGCTACATGTACAAGTATAGAATTTACGATCTTCTTAGCTCTTGGGTTGGCTTGCTCTAAAAAGATATCCTTAGAAAATTGTTTTAGTTCAACATGACCCACCAAAGTATTAGTTATTTTTATCACCTCTGATTCAAATTTTGAGGGCACTGGCGATCCTTGGAACTTATACTTCATATTGAAGGGAATTCTCTCATGCTTCAGTTTCTTAGCTTTTTTTCCCTTTCAAACTTCTTCAGCACCAACCTCTTCTCCCAACTCAGAAATGTATCAAATCTACAAAAAATGATCTTCACCAGTTAAAGGAAAAAAAATTAAAGAATAGAGTCACCACAAGTATCCGTACTGAGCCTTAATACTTCAAAAAGAACTCTCATTCATCAGTTAACCCTGTGATTTTGGGTGTTGAGTTCAGGGTGAAGCCAAGAACTTAGATGTTTGAGGCCCATTATTGAACTTCGTTGAGACTCATAATCGGGTTGAACTTGGGTTCAAGGGCCTGCATTAGTGAAAGGTTTGAGTTCTTCCCGAGATCTGATATCATAATACATGCGGAGGTCAGAATCAGGACGAAACTCGAAACAACAACCATCTTAGATGCTAAGTTCAAGTTTCATTCTAAATTTTGATTATGACGTGATGTTGGAAGTTAGAATCAGGAAAGGTCTCGGCATAGGGACTTATATGAGTGTTTTGTTGAGGTCCGATCTGAATTCTGATCCCACCATGATGGCAAAACTCAAATTAGGGGCGTAAAACCCATCATAAGACTTCAAACTGAGGTATGTTCAAACCTAGGCAATTTTGATTGATACCAAGAGGTGGACACGGGGTGGATCAAATTTCATGACATAACTAGTGGTCAACATGAGTTGAAAGACCGACGAGGATTTGAATTTAAAACTTCAAAAACCAACGGTCTAAACCCTTAGAACTGTATGAAAATCCTAGGTGACTAGGGCATGGTGCAAACAACACCCACCAATGAGAACCAAGCGATCCCAAAAATGAAAATGAAAAAGAAAGAAAATAAGAGAACATGATCAAAAACCAAAATGATGAACAAATCCAAACAACAAACAAAAAAGAACAAAAAGAAACAAAGACAAATGGCAAAACACATGAAATTAGATAGATAGAACACCCACAAAGGGTAAAAAATTAAAAAAAGAAAAGAAAACATAGAAACAAAAAGAAAAAATGAAATCCTACCTCAAAGAATTCACAAGGTGACCTCCACGACATAATCACTCACCTCCAGATGCTAACACGAGCTCCTTCAACACTTTTCACTCCTATTGGATCGCTTAAAATGAACAATTGTTATGAGTAAGAGGGGAGGGAGAGATCTCTTTATAAAATTTACTTTGCACGTGTGAGAAACCAATAATTAAATGTGATTGGTCAGGAGTTAGGATCGGGATCGGCTCAGGATGTGGACCCTATGCAATTTTGAAAAGGCAGGTTAGAAATCGAGATCGGGAAAGGAGTTGGAAGTAGAACCTTGAAAGGTGCAGGATAGAAGGTTCCACCTGACATCCAAATCAAACAAGACAAAACAAAAGAAGGAAAAAGGAAATCATGATCAGTTCAGAACTTGGAACTAGAACCTTGGAGAGTTCCAAGTTCAAGTCCCGATCTAAAACCCGATTCTAAAAAAAAAGAAAACAAGAAACCAAGGATCGGATATCAGAATCAGAAAGGAACATAGAATAGGAACCTTGGAAGGTTCCAAGTTCAAGTCCCAATCCAAAGCCTAATTCTAAAACAAAACACAAAGAGGAAGAAGGTGAAAATCATGTTTGAGAAAGAACCCAAATTTGAACCCTAAAAGGGTGCAAGGTTTCAGTTTTATTCTGAAACCTGAATCTAACATAAAGAAAACAACACAAGGAAGAAACATGAGGATCGAGATCAAGACAGGAATGAGAACCTTCATTTTTGGAAGGTGCAAGGTGACAGTTCCAGTCTAAAACCCAAACTCGACAAACAAAAGAAAATAAGGCTTGGAAGGAAAAAGACAACTCCCAAAGCCAGAACAAAAACACCAAAGGAAAAGAAAACAAAGGGGGACCCATTTTGACCAAAAATAAAATGGGGTGGTTAAGCAAGGCATAAAATTGCCCAAAAATAGTGTGAAGATGTAAAGGAGTACATTTTTCGACACTACACTAGTGTAAAGAGCATACTCCATACTATAAGTATCACCTTGCTTTACAAAAGCATAATCATCCTTCTTAGCAGGAGAGAATGATATTTTTGAGATATCCAGGTGGATTAGATCTACTTTGTACTCCCTCACATAATATTCTTTAAGGTTCAAGGACACCCAATCATCACCAAGACATGCATTCAATTTAGAAGAAGAGGTAGAAGGAATATACTTAGGACTCTTTGCTTCAGGAGGATCTTCTTTACATACATCTATCTCAAGAGTATCCTTTGTGATAGGTACTAATAGAGTAGATGTCAATTCATATGAAGATAATGAAGGGATAATATTTTTAAGAGTAGGTGCAACTGAATTTTGATCAGCAGTTACCACACATAAGTGTGCAGCATCAGGGTTAGCCTTGATTGTAATCACCTCATTGTTAGCAAAAAACTTTACAAAATGATACAAAGTAGAAGTGATTGCTCCCAAAGCATGAATCCATGGTCTTCATAAGAGAAGATTATATGGTAATGGTTTTTGCATAACATATACCAAGGTGGCTATAGTAATGGGTCCCAACCTTAAAGGCAATATTATTGTGCCTAGGGCTTGTCGACCGACATTATCAAACTCACGAATGTGCAAAGAAGAGGTAACAAGAGAAGTTGAATCAACTTTAATCTTAGGAAACAAACCAATGCTACATATGTTGAGTGTCAAACCGGTATCAATGAGAGAATGTCTAATGCTAATATTATTAATATAAACTATTATCATCAAAGGATCCACTTACTTTTGTACTTCTAGAGACAGGAGTTCATGTGGATGGAATTTAATATTCAATGAATTTGTACAAATATGATCTATCAATGCATTAACATCTATCAGCCTAGTGGAAGGAAGAAAAAGGTTCTTTTGAAAGGCTTCCTGAAGCACACCTTGGTAAACCAAAGCAGTCTAAAGTGAATCCCAAAGTAAGATCTTGGTGGGAATAACATGAAGTTGCTCGACAAGATCATACTCGGTGGCTTAGCTATAGGTATAGGTGCTTGAGGAAGGCTTGGTTGAGAAGGTGGTAAAGAAGTAGATTGATTAACATTTTGTTGATTCCTTCTAGTATTATAGGTATGGGCTACCACTCTAAAAGAGGTATCCTTGGATTACATGAATATCATGCAAAGGTCTGGCGTGTCACTTCAACAGGAACCCCACGAATAGAATGGATTATTTTAGGATATGGGATAGTCGGAGTCACATAAATGACCGGCCTCTTAGGCCTTTGAGGGGTGACATAGACTAGGGATACATTTATGAACTCTTTGACTTGTGAAAAATAAGGTTTTAATTTAAAAAATGCTTAATATATTTTTGAGTAGAAGGAGATTCCTATAAGAAACCATCTAGGGCATCGTCCAACATATCAAAATCTTATTTAGAAAAGGAATTATCAAAAGCATTAAAACTTTGAAGAAATCTAACATGATTTTACTTCACGCCAGGTTCACCAAAAATGTAAAGAAGGAAAATTCACTACCCTTAAGACTCCAGGGTCTTAAGGAGAAAATAGCCCTCAATTACCTCAAATATGAAAGCTCGAGTGACAAGATAAATAGTAAAATAATTCTTGCACAATTTAATCAAATCTACGCTAAGTATTAAATAATGAGAATATTAAAATTACTTAATTATAGAAACAAATGACAAAATTGAGACTTCTAGCATATAGAAATAGAAAGTACATAAGCTACAAATTATACCCTCAAGAGGATTAGCTCTCGGTCACAGATGATAGCACGTCGTGAGGATGTTTGTGCCCCGCATTGTCATCCATGGTAAAATAGAGAGTATGAGTCTAGAATTTGAAATGTCCAGCTTGTTAAACTTGTTCATCTGCACACAAACATAATGAGAAAAATGGTGGGGAGTGTTTTGGCACTTGCATCAGTCAAACCCTCATTTTGGTGTTTCCACCTCCACGGATAGCCATATAGGATCAAGAAAGATAAAATGCATAAAATCAAAGATGTGTGATAGAAACAAACCTTGTAAAGGAGGAGAACCCCTATCATGAATATAAGAGATGTGTGATAGAAACAAACCCTGAAAGGAGGAGAAACCCTATCATGAATATAATAGAAGATATTAAATAGAAAAGATAAGATAACAAGAGATCATTACCAACATCCTATGTCTCATCTCTTGGATTGATAGACATGGTGGATTTACATGCAAGAGAAGCCTTGACTATTTCTTGAGAGAGAAATCTAGCAAAGCTTCGTTGTGAGAATGAGAGAGCATGAGAAAGAAAGAGAGAGAAAAGAAGATGTGAAAATGAGAGTGAAAGAGAGTTTTTTGAGGTTTCATGGGTGGGAGGAGTTGTTACACATACATCCTTTCCGCTACGACACATGTCATAGGCAAGGAATGTAGAATATTCACATTTGAATCTTGGAAAGTTTGGGTATGCTAGCATGTTGTGGAGATGTCTACACATCATGCAAGTTTCCTAACAAAAATTTACACAAGCTAAGCATTCAAGTTGCTAATGTTTCATCATTGTCACCTATGAAGTCAAAATCGTGAAATTCTAACTTATAGGTTTTTATCATAAATGTGGTGGGCCTAAATGCGTAAGTGTGAAATTGCCACAAGGTGAAATTTTACAACACTACATAAACTAATGATACATTGGTCAAATTATCAACTATAATTTATCCTTTAACTTATTTGTGGTCCACACACTCAATGTCAAACTCACTAAGAATCATGACCTATTTAGCCATGCATCTTGTTAGACAAGAAGCCCTAAATAGACGATACTTAAGTGGGTTAATTTTGGAAATGAGTTGAGTTTGGTGGTTAAGTACGTATTGTTGGAGATTTTGTGAATTGAAGACAATAACCAAACACACTCTTTCCTAACTATGTAGTTGAGTTCATATGTGAAAAATGTTCAACTAATATAATAGATTTCTCACTCACCACCAAGTTTATCATGTTGTGCTAGACATGCCCCAAAGGAAATTAGTATAACAAAGATGTATATGATCAATGGTTTATTTTCCATGGGTGCCACGAGCATAGGTGGAGTAGAAATATATTCTTTGATTTGATAAAAATAATTTTGACAAGATTCATCCCAATGAAAGCTTGATTTTTTCTTGAGGATATAGGAGAATGGTTGACACATATTGGTGAGCTATTTAATGAACCTAAAAATAGCCTAAATATTACCCTATAGGTTGTAAAATTGCTTAAAATGTCTCAGTGGAGGAATTTATTTGACCATCACAACTTTAGTGGGATCCACTTCTATACTACATCTAGAGACAATGAACCCCAAAAAATTACCTAATGTTACCCCAAAGACACTTTTTTGACTGAGGTGCACCTTGTATTCTCATAGTCATTAAAATATTCTCTAGAGGAAGTGAGGGTGTTCATCCCTTATTTTTTATTTTCCCAAGAGGTCATCTACATAATCTTCCATGATGTCATGGCATATGTCATGCAATATCAATTGCATAGCTCTCTAATAGGCACCCCTAGCATTTTTCAACCCAAACAATGTAATCTAATAGTAGAAGGCGCTCCAAGGAGTATTGAAAGTTGTTTTATGCTAATTTTTAATCTACCAATATATATCTAATTATAGCTAGAGAAAATTTTCATGAGAGATAATTTTGTAACTTGTTGTGAGGTTGACAATCATATTGATGTTAGACAAGGGAATGTCATCTTTCAAATAGTCTTTGTTTAGATCTATGAAATTATTACATATGTAGATACCCTTTAATTTCTTACTAATAAGGATGGTGTTAGAAATCCATTCCAAATAGTCAATGGGTAAAATAAATTTAACCTCCAAAAATTTCTATAGTTCTTGTTTGGCCACAAAATAATTTGGGGATGCATATTCCTAAGTTTTTTGTTTACTTGTCTTGGCATCAAGATGTACCATAAGGTGATGGATCACTAAAGATAGATCTAAGCTAGGAATATCTAAATATGACCAAGCAAAGATGTTGGTAGTCTTTTTAGTGATAGAGGTGATGGTTTCATTTTCTATAAGTTCTAGGAAATTACTACAATGTAAGGGATTTGGATTATATATGGTTCCAATATTGACCTCATATGTGTCTTCAATTGGAATTTTTAATTGGTCCTACCACAATAGAGATGTTGGGGGCAGCTTGATTCATCTTTTATCAACACCTCAAAGATATTTTCATTGATAAACATGTCATTTTCTCTTTCTCTTTCTCTTTCTATGACTAACAGTTCCTTGGTGAGGTTTTCACTATGGTACTTTGACCTTTTTGTTTTTTATTTATTATAGTTTTTAATTTTTGGACCAAGGAAATTAGCTTACTCCCACAAATATTTTGTGGCATCATAGTTGATTTTGAATCCGTTCTTGTAATCTTTTGTATGGATACCATTGTGAAGACCCAATAATTCAATGATAACCTCATCATTTTGAAATGTGTCTAACGAAATGGGATCTTTTTGGTACCAATTGATGAGTTCATGATGGGTGAGTGAGAGGTCAATCCAGTACAAATCAAAATTTCATGAAAGAGGTTGGAGATGGAGAGATTATTGAAGGAGTTATTGATGGAACATATCTTTATGTTTTTTATTCAAGAGAGGTGTTTTCCATAATTATGAAAGTGTCATTTAGTTTATTATATTCCTTAGTAGGTGGTATGTATCCCAACCCTTAAATTTTGATATTTTCCTTTAGAAATATTGGAATAATGATTCCTTACTCATGTAGCTCATTTCCTTTACCCTTATAGTTCATGTTCTTATAGATTCAAGGAATTGTAGGGTATGTCTCTTTTAAGATACATGGCACAAAATTCTCATCTTGATAGATCCAAGAGATGATTTTACCATTGATGTCTTCATTGCCCAAGAAATATTGTTGGACAAATTTGGTGGCATCATACTTTAAAAAAATCACTTTTTTAATTGGGGATGAGGCCAACCATGAGATTGTTGGGATATAGGGAGCTTACCAATATGAAGGGCATTGTGTAATTCATATTCTCCATAGTTGGTGTTAATGATCTTAACTTGAGTTTTGGGGGTGGATTGATGGATATGGATGTGAGATCCTTGGGATTGATGTAGGAAGGAGATGTTGTGGTTTTAGGATGGGTGACAACATTAGTGATAGGAAAATTATTGGTTTTCTAGTATGGGCCTTCCAAAATTTGGTAGTATTGGAAGGGATGCGGATAGGTGAGAATATTGATTTCCACCCCTTCATGAGGGAATTTTAGGCATTGGTGATAGATGGATGGGATGGCCTACATAACATGAATCCATGGGTAGACTAGGAGGATATTTTATGGTATGTCAAGTTCAATAATATGACACATAATTTGTTGTAAACTTTGATAGTGATTACATGTGGTTCCATATTTGTAGTGGAGTAATACAGTTATTTTACTAGTCTTAATATGCATAGGTTTAAGATAGATCCATTATCTAGAAGGACTCTCTTGACCTTACATTTGGAAATGAATGCATTGATATGGAGGGGACAATTGAAGGATGAGTTGAGAGGTGGCATATCATTTTGGGTGAATGTAAGTCAATAGGTGGAGGATATCCCCCTCATAAGGTGTTATAAATGATTAGGGTTAATGTCGTTGGAGAATCTTGACTCCTATTAAAGGTGTTATAATATATATTGATGAATATTAGATAATTTGAGAAGATCCAAGATAGATATTTATGCAAAAAAAATCTCAATATTCTTGATTATATGATACTAGTTAGTCAAGGTATATGAGGAGGAACCTTGAATTGTAACCCAACAAAGCCTCATAAAGATGGCATGATCATATGATTAATTTTGAAGGTCACAACTTACATGATAGATTGGTCAATATATCTTTTAATTGATTCATGAGAATGGGTGATAATTATTGGGATGGATGTTATGGGTGTGATGGTCTTGATTTTGGCCTTACTTGTATGTGAAAGGGCATGAATTATTATTCTTTGGAAATGGGTTTTGAAATATTTCCATTTATGTGTTAGGTGAGGTAGATGTTTCTCCTATTTCAATATCATCATGGTCAATAAGGTCTAAGATGTATTTATTGAGTTCCATACATTTATCTATAGCATATCCCTTGATTCTCTTATACTTGTAATATCCATTATCTTTGAACCATACAAGCTTGGGCTCTATGTTGTCAAATGATTTAATGAGTGGGAATGTCACCACGTTTTCTTGGAAAGGTTTTTGAATAAGAATTCCAAGGGTTTCCTAAATAGGTGTATTTAATTTTTTGGTTGGTTGGTTTGGGTTGGTCTAACAGGCTGGACATATTAGTAGGTTGTAAATTTTGCACATGTTTGTATTCTTATAGATTTTTGAAAATTTGTGTGTGCTTTGAATCAATGACCCCATCACTAACTACATTTTTTTTTTTAACCTAGAACTAGATTTATTAGTTTGGGTGTAGCCCTTGGAGAATATTTTGACCAAAAATTTTGCAATAAGGGGATTTTTATGTTCACCCCCTTTTTAATGATTTCATCAAATGTAGCGACACAATGTACCTAGAGGTGAAAGGCCATTTCTTGATTTAATTTTGTGTTGACTATGTATACAAGTTTCTTTTTAGAGATGGGCTAGGGAAACTAACTAGAAATAATTCTCCATAATTATAAGGAGGAGAATTATTCTTCATTATGTTTATTTGTGTTGAAAAGATAGAATATGGCAAGCTCGTGTTATATTTTGTAGGAGAAACATGTCACAAAATTCTCCATTAGGTTGGTAAAATTTGTAATGAATCCTTGCGCAAGGTGTAGAAACCACTCAAAGGATTGACCTCCCAAAATTCGAAGGAAAATTATTAGCAAGTACATGTCATCATAGGTGACCTCTTTACACATCATAAAAAAATATTTACATGGTAGCTTGAATCACCCTTTCCTTTGTATTTGTTGAATTTTAAAATTTTAAAATGAGGTGGAAAGGAGATTTGAGAGATAGTATGATAAAAAATATTGGAAAAATTTATTCAAACTTATATTTAACACTGAAGGCATTCCCTATGTGAAGTGAACCAACTGACTTCAAATATCAACAGTGTAGATTGTTGAAGATGGGATGCAAGATGATGCAAACCATCTTGACTGTTGAATTTTTATGCAAAAAAGGAATTTATAGAAATATTTGAAGGTGAAGTCAACTACAGTCTTAGCCTTTGATTTTATTTTTATGCATAGCTATCCTTGGTTCACTGGTTTTAGCCATGATCACAAATTGCTCTTTTTCTCAATGTTGAAGATCATAAGTGAGATCAAAATAAGTCAAAGATAGTGATGAAGAGGGCTCAACATGCTTTATTACCACTAGTGTAGAGAGGTGTCAACACAAATCCCTTTCTCATAAACTCGCAAATTCACACAATAGAGATTGAAAGAAAAATCAACTATATTGCAATATTGTATTCCAAACTTTTTAAATGAATACAATATTCAACAAAGATGATTTTATATCAGATTTTACAACCCCAAGGAGTGATGAATAGAAAATAAAAAATAGTTTCCAATCTGATTTATAACAAAAAATACTAAACAACAACAAAACAATCATTTCTCCTTCAAATGCAACTTAAAATCTGCACTCTCCCACTTGCCATCTTTAGCATGCAACTATTCCAACCTTAAACAATTGAATATTTTCTTCATTTATTGTCACCAAGACCTTCAAAACCTGCAACACAATGGTTCAAATATGCTCATGGAGAATATTCTACGCCTCTCTTCTTGCTCCCAAAATCTAGAATGAAATGGTTACATGAACATTTTCTAGCATCACCTGTAACCTCCAAAACCAAGCTTCAAAACCCCAACCTGGAAGATTGCCACACCCAACTTGGGAGATCTAAAAAATTGCATTCCAAAACCTTGTATAATACTAAAAATTCCTCATTAAATCCGCTCCCACCAAAATTACCAATGTGGGGGTCCATTCCTCAAATTTAGGTCACTTTCCACAGTAACTCCTACCAACTCACCTTGGGCGCCCAAATTTTAATGCATCAATTAAAGAATATTTTAAATGCATCATTAAAACTTATAACTCCCCCCAAAGCCCACACCCAAGTCCATTTTTGCTAATTTTTGAAATTGTCAATTTTCTAAAATTCCCTCCTAAATTATCTCCTCTCAAAATTTGCAACAAAATAATCAAAGGAAATTATTTAATATTTATTTTAGTCTAACCTTGCAAATTAACCTATTAAATAAATCACCTACCAAACCTTATGAAAATAAATTAAAAACTTATTTTTGGTTGATGCAAAATTGTTGGTCAACCACAGATGCTCCTGCATCAGACACCTGGGGTAGGAATTTTTTTGTGAATATGGATTCACAAAATGAAGTTGAGTGGTAGTAACAACCTTTCAGATTGAAATCAATCATTAGTAAAATCCATCACTAAATTTAGTACCGCCAATGATTTCTTCTTTCTTCTCTTCTAGCACCTAGCTGGAAAAAGCTTCCTTCTTTGACAACTCTTCTCTTGACTGAACCTCCTAAATGTGGAATCAATTCCACCATAAACTGAAAACCTCCTCCAAGTGTATATCACACTCTCCTCTGACCTTGTGGGATTCAACCCACCATAATCTGGCCACCTCCACCAAATTGCACTTGCACTAAGTTCCGCAATACTACACAAACCCTTCTTTGCATAACATACATCACTAGCAAAAATTTCTTGAACTAACCCATCCATAACTTGCAAATCATCATCATTCTCAAATTTAATAAAATATGATTTACTATTATCTTTTTCTGCAACCTCATCACACTCACATCCTTCTTTAGAATAATATTTAGAAAAAATGAAATTTACCTTGGTTCCATTCACTACTGCAACTTCAACCTTGTCTTCAACATGATATGTCACTATTTTTATGCCTTTAGAAAGACATATTTCTTCTGAAAACTGATCTTCCACATTCAAAACAACATTAGAACAATAATCTTGAGATTCATCACCATATTCTCTAACAAATAATCAGGCTCTCTAACCAAGGAATCTTCATCTTCAATACTTTCAAATAAAGAATCATTAAAAAAATCCTCTTTTACCTTTCACCTCCTATTTCTCAATTTCAACCTTCTATAATTGATTCATTTTTGTAACAAATTTATCCATTTCTACATTCTTATCCTCATCAAAATATACATTAAAATCTGGTTTTACCTCATTACCTTCTGTCGCAACTTTCACTATTGCAATCGTTTATTTACTATCACTTGTCATATCATTCAAACACAGATCAAATTTGGATCTATCCTCATAAAAATATGATATTCCTCTTTCCCTTACTACTGCAACAAAATTTTCAACCTCCTCATATCTATCCCCCATTCATATCATTCACATGCAAACCAAAATCATCAATGAACTCACAAAATACAAGTTTTACCTTTTTTTTAACTGCTACAACTTGGTTTTCCTCTTCTTCAATGTCCTCCTTTTCCCTCAACTCTTTTTTTGTTCCACCTTATGTTTTCCTCTCAACCTCTGCTACACTTTTTTCTTCCTTCTCACTCTCTTTCTCTCTGCCTTCCTCAAAGCATACTTCTACAAGATTTTCTCCTTCTTGTTCACCTGCATACACAACTATGACAAAACTTTTTCCTTTCTTATTTGGAATTTTGTCAAAAACTTGCCACACACTCTCAATATTCAACCTCTCAGGTATAGACTGCCTCACACTCGATGATCTATCTACACACTCTGATCCTCTAACTTCATTCTCCACCTGCAGGTCCTAGTGCAAATTGCCTCACATCGACACTTATGTTTGCACACTCAATAAATCTCACTCTTATACCACTGATGAAGAGGGCTCAACATGATTTGATACCACTGATGTAGAGATGGGTCAACACAAATACCTCTCTCACAAATTCACACAACAGATATTGAAATCAAAATCAACAACTATATGGCAATATTGTATTCCAAACTTGTTCAAATGATTACAATCTTCAACAGATCTGATTTTATATCAGATTATACAAACCCAAGGATTGATGAACAACAAATAAAAATGTTTTCCAATCTGATTTGTAACAATAAAATATTAAACAACAACAACAAAACAATTCTTTCTCCTTCAAATGCAACATAAATTTGCACTCTCCCACTTGCAATCTTTAGCATGCAGCTATTCCAACCTTCAACAATTGAATCTTGTCTTCATTTTTTGTCACCAAGACCTTCAAAACCTATAACACAATGGTTCAAATATGATCACAGATAAGATGCCATGCCTCTCTTCTTGCTCCCAAAATCTGGAATGAAATGGTTACATGAACATTTTCTAGCATCACCTGTAACCTCCAAAACCAAGCTTCAAAACCCCAACCTACAATATTGCCACGCCCAAATTGGGGAGAGCTATCAAAATGCATGCCAAAACCTCGAATAATACCAAAAATGCCTCATTAAATCCACTCCCACCAAAATTTCCAAAATGGGAGTTCATTCCTCAAATTTAGGTCACCTTCCACAGTAGCTCCTACCAACTCACCTTGGGCGCCCACCTTTGCATGCATCAATTAAGGATTTTTTTCAAATACATCATTCAAACTTATAACTCTCTCCAAAGCCCATAACCAAGTCCATTTTTCTAATTTTTTAAATTGACAATTTTCCAAAATTCCCTCCTAAATTATCTCCACTCCCAAAATTTACAACAAAATAATCAAAGGCAATTATTTAATATTTATTTTAGTATAACCTTGAAAATTACCCTATTAAATAAATCACCTACCAAGCCTTAGGAAAATAAATTAAAATATTATTTTTGGTTGATGCAAGATTGTTGGTCAACCATGAATGCTCCTGCATCAAATAGATTGCACTCATCTCAAAATATGTCAGAAGCTAACCTGACAATAAGATAAGACATATTCACTCCCTGCAGTTATGTCCATGCTAGTAGAACCAAATATTTTGTAAACCAATTGTTGCCAATAATAGGATGGATACATTAAAATTTGAAATAAAAATGGTGTCATAATATGCTTGAGCTAAACCTTTACCAAGAAACAAGCCTCAAGATTGTAATTTTTTCCAACTATATATTTTATCAATTAATTCAAAATATTTCTTCAAAATGTAGAGAAAATAAAGAGGAGCCCATACTACACTTCAATAATAGATTTACAAAGCAAAGATAGATGATTACCTTTTAGTTTGTATACATCATAATCCTTTTTAGTTAGCAAGAGATAATAGCATGCACTAATAGAAATTATTTTATTAAACTTGTGTTGCAAATTGCATGCTATACATAATAAATCAAACTAGAGAAAGGATAATCAAGATATTTGAGGGGCAACATAAAGAGACTAGTCAATCTAGAGGAGCTAGGCTTTAGATATAATAGTTCTTTGAGTCAAGGTATCCAATAGTATAATGGGAATAGGGGAAAGTGTAATACCAACGAAAAGGTGCCAATTTTCAAATTAGAGGCCTCTATCTAGTCATCGTCCTCATCTGCAATCAAAAACAGTGTGTCTAAAAATGGATACTTGACCAACAAATAGAATTTGATTTAAGAAAACAAGGGTATCACCTAGATCTATTGGTTGGAAAATTTTAGACCTCTTTTCTTTTGATTTCATATAGGAAGGCGGATATAGATTTGAATCCTTAACCTTCCTTAGTGGTGATGCCAAAACCTTTGTTATCCAAATCATTAGCAACTCTATTTTTGGTTCTACAAATATGCATAAGAGGTGGTTGATTCAAATTTTTTAGCAGATATCTTAGATAACCTTATTCAATTGCCAGCTATGATATTTCACCTTTGGATGTGGCTATAACCAATTCCTGAGGGAAAATAGGTAGTTTGGTGACCAATTGCTTGCTATAGTTAATTCCTCACTTCTTCCATAGGATCCTTAATCTTGGAGCTCTAAAATGAAAAACTATGTTTCTTTTTCCTCATTCTACTTTATCTTTTTTTGCTTATGAGATTAGTCAACCTTACAAGTGTGAATGAAATGAATCGACTATGCATTTTTCCATTGGAAGGAATTATGTAGTTGACCCTAACAGGAGAACATGTGTAACTATCCCATAACATATTGCTTGGGAATCTAGTTCAAATTATTAAATAAAATAATATATATTCTTCAGATTCCATGTGGCTAAAGGCAATCTTGATCATTTGAGATTTATAACTATTAGATTCTTGAGCTCGAGACAAGATTTTGCAGCTTCTTAAATGAAATTAAAGATAATCCTGATCATTTGGGTTTTACAACTATTAGATTCTTGAGCTAGAGACAAGATTTTTGTCACTTCTTAAATGAAATTAATGGATCCTTGGGCTTGACCAAATTGACACCAACTACCAATTTTTTATTTTTCAAAATATTTTTATGGATACCATGTTTCAAAAATTCCATTTTAGCATGGGTTGAACAATGATTTGTAGAACAAACCCTTATGCCATAATGGTAGCTTAGAAACAAGCTCATAAATTTAAACACAACCATACAACCATCACAGTAGGAAACAATACATAGCACCGACCAATATTGAATGGATACCAGCTATTGTTCTTGTTGTAAAAGAAATGGTTGCCATAGCTATGCAATCAACAAAGTTGATGAGAAAAAATGGACAGAGTTTGTAGGAAAAATATTATATAACCCTAACAAAGTAGAATTATTTTTAGAATGAGATGAAACAAAACCAATCTCTCCACAATTGTTGATTCAATCTATTCACAATAAATGAAAATTATATCTAAAAATATTGGGGTTTTAGAGATACTAGATTCTTGAACTCCCTATTAGGCATGTATGAAAAATGTGGTAGCAAAGACAAGGCACATGAATTACTTTGCAAAATGTCACCTATCCACCAGAACCTCATAGCCTATTATGAAGAGTCAATATATATTTTTTAAAATCTATTTAAAATTAAACATTAGGTAATGTCTTAAATTTTTCCCTACTCATTTCTCATTCACTAGAAGATCTTTGTTCCCAATTTCTAATCAAAAATAAGAAAACCCAAGGAATCAGAAAAAAGGGAAAAACAAAACACTACATATAATAGGAAAAGTTATTTATTTCTTTGTTGGTGTAGTTTACGAGGAGCAAAGTATTTGTTAACAGTGAGGTGAAAACATAAGTATTTGCCTATACAAACAGGGAGTAATAATATAGTATGAGAAGTCAAAGATATCTTATGTTGTATAATTGATCATATATTTAAAAAATATTAATATATAATATAAAGTCACTATTAAATTAAAGAACAAATAAATAAATATAAATTATACATATAAAATTTAAATAACTTTAATAGTATATATTAAATGTATGTAAATATTAAATATATATAATATTATATAGTGAATATATAAATATTAAATGCATAAATATCAAATACGTATTAATATATACTAAATACTAAATGTATATTAATATGAGGAATATTAATTATAAATATTTTCCTATTTATTAACTTAGTAAGCTTATTATTATTATTATTTTAATTACTATTTTTATTGATATTTGGATTTTGCTATATTTTGATTTTGTATTTTATTTTTCCTATTTTTAATTTTTAATTTTTATTTAAATTTGACATTTATTTTGATTATTTATGTCTTTTATGAAATCAAAAATAATAATTAAATGTTATTAGAATTAAATTAATTTATTATTATTTGTTTTATTGAAATATTCATTATTTTAGAATAATTATATTTTGAATTTTAATTTTAATTTATATGATAAAATAAATTTCAAACTTAAAGTCTTAATTAAAATTTATAGAGAGAGAGAGACTACCTTTCGATTAGTCATTTTGTGCTAACAATACGCCAAGGATACCATGTGTCCTTGGAGAGTTATGCTTAGGGTATCATGTCACTTGATTAAAAATAATTCACATTTAAGACCTCTTTAGTGTACCCATTTATCTCAAACACACACTACCTATTTCTTCTCCTATCTCTATATCTATCTCTCTATCTCTCCCCCTCTCTCTATATCTCTCTATTACTTTTCTCTATCACCTCCTTGATCTCTTACTCTTGTCCCCTCTATATCTATCTTCCCATCTCTCCCTCTCCCTCTCTCTCTCTATCTATCTCATTATCTCTCGCTATATATATCCATTTCTCTACCTCTTTATTTGTATCACTTCCTATATCTTTATCTTTCTATATTTCCATCTCCCCATCTCTCAACACACTCCATGTTTCTCCCTCCCTATCTCTATCTCTATAGCTCATTATCTTCCCCCTCTCTATCTCTCTCTATCTATATACCTCTATATTGCTTGTCTTTGTCACCTTATTTCTCTCTCACTCTTTCCCCCTCTATCTCTATCTCCCTACCTCTCCTTCCCCCTTTGAGCTATCTATATCTCATTATCTCTACCTCTCTTATTCACTCTATCTATTTCTCTCGCTCCTTTTCTCTCTATCTCTTTCTATCCATATCCCCCTACCTCTATCTCCCTATATCTCTATATCTCCCTATCTCTCTCTATCCCTCTCTATCTCTCCCTCTATATATATCACTCCCTCTCTCACTCTCTATCTATTGAGCTATATCTCCCTCTCTCCCCCTTCTCCTCTCCCCCTCTCTCCCCCCTCTTCTCTATCTCTCTCCATATATATACCCCTCGCTCTACCTCTCTCTATATATCACTTCCTATATCTTTATCTTTATATATCTTCATCTCCCCCTCTCTCATTGTCTCCCTCTTTCTATCTCTATTTCCCCATCTCCCTCTCTCCTTCCATCTCTCTCTCTCACCCCCTCTATCTTTCCCAAGTTATATCTATATCTCTATCTCTCCTTATTTCCTTCTATATCTCTTCCTCTTTTTATCCCTATATCTCCCCCTCTCTCCCCCTCTCTACTTCTGCTATCACCTCTCTTTATTTCTCTCCCTCCCTCTCCCTACTTCTCTATCTATTTATATCAATCTATCTCCCTCTCTACCTCACTCTCCATAGCTCTCTCACTCACTCATATACACACTCTATTTTTTTCTCCTTCCCTATCTTTATCTTTATCTCTATCTCTATCTTTAAAATTGGTCTATTACTAATGTCATGTTAAGCATTTGTTCCTAACCATATATTTCTCTACAAGTTTTATATCCCTATCTCTCTATCTCTCTATATATTTTCTTGTCCCTTTATATCTCCCTATATCAGCCTCTATCTATATCTCTCCCTCTACTCTCCCTCTCTATATATTGAGTTATCTCTTCTTCTCTCCCCATATTCTCTCCCTCCCTCTCTATCTCCCCCTCTCTATTTCTCCCTATCTCTCCCTCCCTCCCTCCCTCAATTTTTCCCTATCCCCCTATCTATCTCTCTATCTCTACCTCTTTGTCCCTTTCTCTTCCCATATATATCTATCTCTCCCTCTTTCTCTCTCCCTCTCTCTATCTCCCCCTATTTATCTCTCCCTTGAGCTCCATCTCTATTTTCCTATATCTACTTCTTTCTATTTGGTTGTCTCTCTCTCCCTCTCTCCATCTTTATATCTCCTAATATATCTCTCTATTAGTATATCTCACCATTTATATCTCTCTCTATCTCTATCTCTCCCTCTTCATCTATATATCTCTATCTCTTCCTCTCTATATCTCCCTCTCTATCTTCCTATCCCCCCTCTATATTCCTCTCTCCCCCACTATCTCTATATGTCTCTCCCTCTCTCTATCCATCTCTCTCTCTCCCTCTCTCTATCCATCTATCTCTCTCCCTCTCTCTCCCTTTCCATCTTCCTAGACCTCTATATATATATATGCCTCTTTATCTCTATTTTTCCATATTTCTTCTTCCATCTCTTCCTCTATATCTATCTCATTATCTCTCCATCTCTCTCTACCCTATATCTCTTCCTCTCTACCTCTCTCTCTCTATATATATATCACTTCCTATCTCTATATTTATCTTTCTATCTCTCCCTCCCTCTCCCTCTCTATATATTTATCTCTTCCATCTCTTGTTATCCCTCTCTCCTCTCTCTTTATATCTCCATATCCTTCTCTTAATATCCCTCTCCTTCTCCATCTCTATATCCATATATATCTCTATCTTCCTCTCTATCTCTATCCCCTATCTATCTCTATCCCATATCTCTATCTCCTTACCCCCCCATTGTCTCACTCTTCCCCCTCTATCTCTGCCTCTTTCTATCCCTAAGCTTGATTATATTCTTGATTCAAATGTTTTGTTTTATTCATGTTTGGATCTCTATAAGTGGATGCATAGTTTATTTGAATCTATACTTCTCTATTGATACCCTTTTTACACAAATAACATCTTTTTCAAAATTTCCTAACAATTGATCTAATTTATTACACAAATGTATGCATAGAAAGACCAATTTTTTTCCTAATTAACCTTCCACACCTCTTTGGTGTACTCATTGCACACCAAGGTACGATTGCTAGTTTATGTTTTTTTGTGTTAAAAATTGTAATCCTTTGATGACATTTTTAATCTCTTTCCACTCTTAGTAAAAGGAGGTAACAATAGGTGGTGGTGGAAAAACATGTGAGAAGTTTAGTGGGTTTGATTAGTAAGCTTGGAGATTTGGGATGTATAGTGGGGGTATTATTGATTTTGGAAATTTATTGGGGATGAATGGCAAGGTTATGAATTGAATTGGAAGTGTTTAATTTACGATAAAATGATTCATTATTTTGGGTGGTGGTTTTGTTTTGGGAAACATATGGCTAAATTGTGTGTAATTAGAGTACATATTTGATTGTTATGGTAGATTCTCAAGACCAAGTTGGTAGCTATGCCACAATAATCTGAGTGATGATGATGATTACTTATATTTATGGGCTATATTGTTATATGATGTGTTGTTGTGAGTTGTAGGGGTGGCTAAGCACCATCCTTGATAGTTTGGTCGAGATGGCAATTTAAATTGGATCATGGTTTGGTTGAGACGAGTTTTGAGTCCATGTATTATCATAATCATGGGTGGATGGCTCAAGATTGATGATATAATTAAGTCTATCCAACTTATAACTAGAGGTGTTTTAGCCCTTGATTCAATTATTTGTTGGAGTAATAAATCTTGTTTTATTGATAAAACAATCGACCAAGGCTTAATTTCGGTTGGACATAAGTAAGTATCTATACTCTTGAGATTATTCATGTTGTTCATGAATAATTATAGAGTCACTAATTTTATTAGGGAGGTTTTAGTGACAAGTTTCTCCAACATGCACAAAAATCATCCCAAAGAAGTTGTTTCTATTGAACTCTATTTTTAAATACGCTTTTGATTAAGTGTTTGGAAAAATAAGTTGATGAATTGTGATTTAGATGAGGTATAGTTGATTTTGATTTTAGGATATTTTAGTGAGATTTTGATTGGTTTTGAATTGTTTAAGTTGATTTTTTTTGTTGTATTTGGATGAGTTCTAGGACCTTATGTAACTTAATTGTGGATTAGATTAAGGTCAAGGACCTTGAGTAGCTTAATGATGGGTTTGATTTGTTGATTTGATTAAGGTATAGGACTTCAAGGGTAGATGATGTATCTATTTTGATTAGGTATCTTGATGATTATTTTGATTAAGGTCTAGGACCTTGATGATAGATGATATATTTGATTTTCTTAGTTATCTTGATGATAGGTTTAATTTTTTATTTGATTAAGATATAGGACCTTGAGTGTTGATGATGGATTTTATTTTATTAGGTAGGTTGATGAAGGGTTTGATTTTTTATTTGATTAAGGTTTATGACCTGGAGGGTACATGATGGATTTGATTTGATTAGGTAGCTTGATGGTGGGTTTGATATTTTTATTTGATGAGGGTAAATTGATGGTGATTTGATTTTTTATTTGATTAAGGTTTAGGACTATAGGGTATCTTGATGATGGATTTTATTTGATTTATTTGATTAAGGTTAGGGACCTTGAGGTTAGATGATGGGTTTGATTATTTTGATTTGATTAAGATGTATGATATTGAGGTTAGATGATGTATTTGATTTTATTAGGTAGTTTGATGATGGGTTTGATTTTTTTATTTGATGATAGTAACTTGATGTTGATTTGATTAAAATCTAGGACCTTATGTTTGCTTAATGATGGATTTTATTTTATTAAGGTCAAGGACCTTAAGGGTAGAATATGGATTTGATTATAGGTTTGATTATTTTTATTTGATTAAGGTCTATGATCTTGAGGGTAGATGATGGATTTTAATTGATTGGGTAGCTTGTTGGTGGGTTTGATTTTTTGATTTGATGAGGATAATTTGATGGTGATTTTGTTTTTAATTTTATTAATGTCTAGAACCTTAAGGTAGCTTGATGATGGATTCAATTTTTTTATTTGATTAAGGTTGAGGACCTTGAGGGTAAATGTTGGATTTGATTTGACCAGGTGGCTTGATGATGGGTTTAATTTGTTAATTTAATGAGGGTAACTTGGTAGTGATTTATTTTTATTTTTATTAAGGTCTAGGAAGTTAGGAAAGCTTGATGATGTATGAGGTTTTTAATTAGATTTGGTGAATAAGGTCTATGATCTTGATTAATTGATTAGGTTGGTTGGTTTTTAGATTTTGAACGACATTTTGATTTTGGGATTGAGATGTGATTTTGACTTTTATAAATTATGGATTTGATTTTTGGATGGGAGACCTTTAGTTTTCATGTGGAGAGGGTATTTTGGATTTTCTATGAGGTTTGGATTTGGATTCTCAAAATTTGGCTTTTTTAAAGATTTTTTATGGTTTTTTAACAAGGTGCAAATAATAAAAACTCAAGAACAACCTAATTATTCAAGTGGGAGTGTTTTCCTTATGAGATTATGAATATACCTAGACTTGGTCATGAATATTAATAGCCCATGATCTCAAAGTGATAAGCATAAATATGATTTCATTTTATTTGTGACCTAGTATCTTTATCTGAAAGGTATAATGTGGGTGAATTCCCAAGGCTAAATGCTTACTAATGCATCATAAGTTACAAATGACTGAAGGATTCTCTACCTAGGTTTTAACAAGGCTTGATAAGGGATGTCCTCAATTTACCTAAAGGTATATGAGTCTTGAATCCATAGAAAAAGGTTATGTCTAATGGCTTGGTGTGAGAGAGTAACCCAATCTCTACCATCACTTTGAAAGCTATAAATTTTATTACAATCTTAGCCCAATAAAAAATGTACCTCAAAGGAAAATTATTGATTCTCTCCCTAATATTTATACCCTACCAAAATATGTGGGTGAACAAGTTATCACTCGGTGATGAAATCCAATCCAAAACTACTAAAAATAAATAAAGGACTATCCACTTTTGATTTTTAAGATTGCCTTGGAACATGAGGAAAGAGAATGCACATGATTAGCCTTTTAGGGAAAAAATGATCAAAGGGATGGTTTTCATTCCCAATGCCACCTTTTGATGTGAGGAAAGAGCATACACACCCTTAAATCACACGAACACGATAAGAAAATTAATTAGCCTTAGAATTGAAATATGAGATGTGGAGACAAATATAAATAAGGGATATTTTGGATTCCCAAGGTCACCTTGTGGTGGGAAGGAAGAGAAATAAAAAACACACAAAAGGTTCCTAAAAAATTTCCTTTGTTAAACAAACCTAATACCCACATGTTAATAGTTTGATATTATGATTGGTCTTCAAACAAGTGAACCTACAACAAGGGGTTATTAAATGGCACAAATAGTCCAAGCACACACCTGCAATAGTTATAATTAATAACAAAAGAAAAAATGCAAGATAATGGTTAATTTAAAACTTATACTATTATATATAGTGCATATTCTACATAAAGAGTATATACACTATTACATAAAGCATCTATTCTAAGTGATTAAAAATAAAAAAATAGAGTATGTGTACCCTAAAAGATAGTGAAAAATGCTAAAAATATACATAAATGATAAAATATAGTGTAAAAACCTAGAGCATGCATATGACATGAATGAGTGTGCTTACATCACTTAGTGTGTATGTGTGCTATAAGGTATGGTGCCTACACTGAAACTAGTCAGACAAGCTCTAAGTATGCATATGCCACACAATGTGTACATGTGCCATGGGATGTTTTAGGTATGCCCCTACATAGAGTTCCTACAACATGGTATGGGGTTTATGGTTTAAGGTTTGATAAGATGTAGATATATTAGGGTAGACTATGTATGTACCAAAACAAAAAATGGGTGCATTGTTACATAGAGTGCCTACACTAAACTGAAAAAATGATAAACCTATGTGAAAAACTAAAAAAACTTAATTTTTTAAGATAAAAACTATATTGGAATGAGGTCCCACCAAGCATTCCAAAAACTTTAAATTTAAAATTAAAAAATAGAACAATGCATTAAATAAGGTTCGTATTCTACACCTATTCACACCTTTTATTGAGCTAAGGTAAGAAAAAAATGATGAAAAGGGGAACAAAATTATCATTAAAAAAACCTTGGTGAGAATGTGATATAATCAATATGGGTTGATGTTGTTGAGAGGTAAAGTGGCTGATCATTATAGCAGCAATACCTTTCCTTGCATATAATTCCTACTCTTGGAAAGGGCTTAACAAATGATTGATTTGTAGATTTTGGATGAGAATGATGGATGTATAGGATTTGATCATAATTGATTTATATATTTGTTATGAGGATGATGGATGGATAGGATTTTATCATAATTGATTTATATATTTTTATGAGGATGATGGATTGATAGGATCTAATCATGTGCAATGTAGGGATGGGGTTCATCCATTTGCGAGAGAGAATGGGAATCTTACAAGTGGAATCTTGTGATTGATGCACAGGATAGGGAAAATATTAAAAAAATATTGAGGGTGGAGATATTCTTAATTTGTATGGGTCTCTTTGGAGCATTATGCAAGATAGGCATGCTTATTTTAAATGAAGTGGTGGAGGAATGTGTAAATGATTAATCAATTGGCTAAAACTGATTTGTTTATTGAACATATAATGAGGGGGATTTCAAATTATTTAAATAAATATAATGTATTTATTTAATTTATAAGATAATGTTTGTGGAATTATTTTTTTAATTAAATAAGTGTGATTTATTCTATCAAATTTGGAACTTTGAAATTTTTGGGTCCCAAAATTCTTTCCCACACTCCTAAAGGGATTTTTCCAACTCAAGGCTAGGAAGATATCATTTTTTAGGGTGGAAAAATACACTCATCAGTGAAGAGTGAG
Source organism: Sequoiadendron giganteum (assembly GCA_007115665.2). Classification (NCBI taxonomy): domain Eukaryota; kingdom Viridiplantae; phylum Streptophyta; class Pinopsida; order Cupressales; family Cupressaceae; genus Sequoiadendron; species Sequoiadendron giganteum. The sequence goes on along the minus strand of CM021110.1, from coordinate 256,651,951 downwards.
CGATAACAAGAAAAATTCTAAGACTAGGTAAATTCCCCTTCAATTTTGGCTCAATTAGACCTAGGATGATCTAGAGGTAACCTTGAATAGGGTTTTTACAATTAAAGATATACTTTGACAAATTGATTGTAATAGTACCTGAATAAAAAATTTGATACCAAATTTTCTCACTAGTCAAAACTAACCTAATTTTATGACCTATATTAAGTTGATGTATACATGAAATTCATGATTCTCTTAATATGAATACTTTCAAGGTTTGCTTCAAATATAACTTGAGTATAATGCTAAATAATGAAATGCACAAAAATATACTTCTACTCCTAATCTTTTAGCTATGTATTTTGTTTATTTTTAAGTATGTGTATGGTTGAGGTTTCTAGAATAATGCCTTAATTTTTTCATAGAGCCACATTCAACCATCAAAAATAATAAATAAGAAATAATAGTAGAGGTATGATATTTAGCAACTGGATCCACTTAATGATCCTTCTCAAAACTTACAAAAATTTAAATGAAACAAGAAAGAGACCATTACAAATAACTTGTAATGAATAAACATGTTGTGAAACCTACCAAATTCATGTTACAATAACACAAGCAACTATGATGAGGGAAAAATTTAAACAAAGGGAATAATGTCACACTTATTCACTCAAAATATTTCAAAATTCATACAACTAGCCAAGGAGACATATAATTATAAAATATTTGCTTCAAATAGCTACCTCTTTGCAACTTCTAGAATGAATTGCCTAGATGTTGAAAGAACTATCATATTTGAAACTCTAGAATACTTTTTGTAGTTTCATTCTATATAAACAATAATGACCCACCCTTTGAAAATGAAGACTCTTGTTTTTATAGAAACCCTAAAAAAATTATGACCAATGTAAGAGGGTGTGAAAATTTATATTAACTCAAAACCCTTTTATTGATACTTTGTAGAGAATTTCCATATTATTCAAGAATTTTTACCTTAAATTCACTTGAAATAATGGCCTAGGAAATTTGATTGTACTCATATGGTATGGAGAGAAACCCTTCTTTTATTTTCAAATCATCCCCCACATTAATGGTGAAGTAGTTTGTGGCATGTTAGAGCATGGAGGAGAGTAGTGAAAATATAAAATAATGGTGGCTTGGAGATGGTGTAAGGACCATCAAGGCTTGAAATTTTAACCACTAAATTAATTACATCATGAGCATCTCTATTTTATTCTATCACTTGAAGGACTTGTGAATCAACACCTTTGAGATGAAAATTTTCTTTTGGGTGGAAAAATCTATTCTAGAGTAGTTGTAGTGTTAGATCCAATCATTAATGGTATATTAGATCATGCTAAGAGGTAGGTGGGAGGTAATAGTGTAAAAATGAGAGTTTCAAATTTTCAAAGATCAAGGGTCAAGTATACCTCATGATTCATACCATTTTTGAGGATTTGGGGAGTAGGAAAGGTATATTTCATTCTTAAATAAAATAAGTAAGAGTATTCTTTCACATTTGACTCTAAGAGGACATATGAATGAATTTATTAGGAGTCAAGGGTTGGAGGTACCATGGAATGAAGCCCTTAAGGTATGCAAATTGGGTTATCAACTCGTGATCTCAATAAGATAATATAGTGTGAGGAATTGAGGATTAGACTTTAGGGATGGTACATACCATGTACCACATTAGGAGTATTTTAGAATCTCCAAAATTACTTGGGTAAAGGGATGGCCAAGATTATGACTCTAAAAGGTAACTTAGTATATGAATTGGGGAGTTATGGTCTTGAGGAAATGCATGAAACTAAGAAAATATCTAATAATTTTTAAAAAAAAGTAAAGGAAAAGGGTAGGGGTTGGAGGAAATGGATGCTAGGAAGGAGAGCTCAAAATTTATAACAAGGACAAGGGATTAATGTGGGGAAAGGATGAAAGGTATTCCTAGATGAGAAATTTTTATATCCTAATAGGAATTAAGGAAATAGTTGAGTTGGGTGGAAAGGCATACCAAGAATGGAAAATCTAAAAACTCTTAACATTCAACATGGTCCTTAGAAATGACTTGAAAACCTCCATTCTTAGAACCTTTTTAGGATTTTCAACTTCCAATATATGATACGTAGAAAATGGATGAAGAGGGGGAACACTTACTTAAAATTTGACCAAAGGTGGGCCCATTAGTAATTATCTTAGATAAATTATAAGAAGTGGGTCAAATATGGTCAAGATACATAAATAAGATGGATTACTAAGAAGTATATTCCCTAGTAATTTTTTGTAACCAATTTCAAGGGTGAAATAATTTTTATTGTATAAAAAAAATTCCCTCAACCCTAATACCCATGCCTTGTTGGACAAAAAATCCCTATCCATAGAGTATGAGAAACACAGGTTCAACTATAGGACAAAGAGGTTACTAAATTTCAAACATAGAGGTAGGGACAAAAACTTGAACCAATTCCAAAAAAATAAGTGGTCACTTGAATTGATATCTTTTGCTCCATATTTTAAATACACTCACGATGATATGTGTCAAGTTATGAGAATTGATGTTGGTCCTACTATTTCTAAGAGTGCCCCAAAATATTCCACTCATATACAAATTTTGTATCAAAATTCACTATCCAATTACGTTGCCTACTTAACAACACACTTTAGGCAAGAACTAGAAAATGTTAAAATTTAAGTTGATATCGAGTCTTTTAAATGGTTTGCATTGCTATATCACATATATCTCTATCTCTTTATTGATGTTTGGAGTCCACAACTATCAGTACCCTATGAGGACATGTATAAAAGGGAGCTTATTGGCCTATGTAGTTATGGAACTCGCACTTAGATAAATATGAGCTCAAATATAATTTCTATAACTTCAAGGATTTATTCATACTTGCTATGTTGAATCAACTAGGTTTTGAAAGACCTAGGCTCCCCCTTGATTATTAGAAGTTCCTCCTGCTTGTAAATAACCAAATCTTCATTTAAGGATTATATAATGGGGAGACTAGTTCTTCCATAATGGTTTCACTACAATCCATGTGTTTGGTTACCCTAACATGCCACATAATCTACCTTTTAGAGTCTTGGCTAGAATTGATTATTTAGAAGCTATGTAGTAAATGAATGTAGCCAATTGTTCATATTTCTAGTTGCATGAGAGGATAAATGTTCTTCCTCTTTATTCTAGGATTAGTGACTTCACAATTCTTGGTCTAGAAAGCTATGAGATGGTGGAAAATATTATAAACAATGCGAACATGAAATTTTCCACACAAAGGAGATATGACCCTAAAGGTATTATGAACAAAACAAGGCATGAATTAGGCCTTCCTAGATTTAAGAATCAATTTTGATGAGTTGGAAGACGTCATAAAAAGATACAAGGACATGAATGGGGAGAAATGAAATAAAAATAGATGGTTTAGGATTAAGCTTATTGAGAAGAAACACCTAGAGGTTAGTCCTCATAGTTTTAAGGTACTTCTTCTAGATCTTAGATCCTCTCCACATAATGGTATCCTTACTCAACAATTGGTATAATTTATATTAATATTGATTAATTCAAGTTCTTGACTCCCCCACACTAAATTTAGGAATTGTAACTTCTCAAGTGGGAATATTAGAGGCCAATCTACAAGGATTGGATGTGAGGACCACCAAAGCAAAGGGAAAAATGATAATGGTTGAAGCATCCTTAGGATTGCAACATGCAATGGAGTATTATTAGTCTTCTTAAGGGCCACATAGATTTAATATGAATGATCACACTAATGCATAAATCATTTCAAAACAGTCAAATCCATAGAACACACATGGAGAATTTAGGCCATCTCTCTAGATGAGATGACACAGTTAAGAAAATTGGGAAGAGAAGAAATAGTGTAGGATGTTAGGATCAAGGCATATGTGTCCTTAATAGCTAATGATTAGTTTATCAAAATTTATGAATTTAAAATATTTGTATTGAATATAAAGTGGGTGGATCAAAATGATGATCAAGTTACACATAGCTATGTGAGAGTCCCTAGGTGTTGATCCTGATAGTAAAGAGGAGAATTTAGTTTTCAACATAAGCACTAATTAGATTACCCTTGAGCAAGGTAAGAGACTTTCTAGGGAGAGTGATTATTACTCTTTGATTAGGACCAAGCCTCTACTACAATGTTTGATACCATGAGTGTTAAAGGAGGTGATGTTTTCCAAGAATTTGAGTAGTCAAAGAAATTTTATTCTAGACCAAAATTCTTTCCTAAAGAAAACATTCTAGTTGTATATTTTATTGCTCTTGAAAATGAGAAGCTATTCATTCATAAGGCTTCACAATGGCTAGTAGGCACCTTAATGATAAATAGGGTGGTTGGAACCCCTACCCCTAAAGCTATAACACTCAATGTGCACACTACTCAATTTAGTGAAGCTATCTCCAAGAAGCTTTAGAACATAATGTTATTAAGTTGAATAAGGAGTTAAGGGAAGAGAAAGCTAAATCAGAAAATTAATTCCATCAAATCTGAGTATTAATAGTGAGCCCTCCTCAAGTCAAGGAAATTTAGGATAAGTATTCTTCAAGTAATCAAAAAGTGTCATAGGAGAATGTTGAAATATTATAGAATGAGATAAGGTAATTGGCTCTCAAATCTAGACAAAATAGTGAGGAATTTGTTATGGGAATTCTTAGGGGAAGAATTTGAGCTAGAATAGATTCGATGATTAATTTTTGGAATGTTGTTGGTCTATGGAGCTTTCTCATACTTTTCAGTTTCAATTTTGGCCACTTTTCCTACGCATCCTAACATGTTTTCCCCCCAAATTAATTAATGGGGGAGTGTAGGGGGGAAAAGCATAAAAAATTTCATATATTTTGTAAAGGAAATTTATTATAAATCCCCAATGTAATTCTATTAAAACAGTTGGAAAAACTACCCAAAATCATAACGGTTTATTGTTGTGAATGTGAAATGAAAAGTCATGATTTTGAATAGATAGTAGCAAGGCGCGTGTGGGAATGAGAACAACCTTGTGAAGTTGAATGTAGTCACTGTAGATTCTAGGCTAATGTATTGCAAACTTGGTAAATCATATTCAATTCAGAGGTTTTAACTAATTGAATGGTCCACTCCACATTGCTCAAGACTACATTAAATTGTCAACCCAAGGCTTGTAAGCTTATGATGGTGCAGCATTATATATACCTTCAAAGACTTATAACTACTTAAACTACACTACTCAATTTATTCTACTAGTTGCAAATTCATAGAACTACAAAACAATAAAAACATAAACTAGAACTAGTTACTACTAGTACCTACAGCTTAGACTGTAAATAAACTGTTACTAATAAAATATTATTGTACCAATTGAAAACTAATATAAATTAATGACTCAGCTAAACTACCCTCTGGAGTATTAATAGTTAACCCTTGTATGCATATTCCTAAGCATTCATTAACAATAAGCAAGATATGAATTCTTAACTAGCTTGCATATGATTCATGAAACAATGAGAAACTAATAACATATATTAAACAAAAATAAATAACTCAAACATGAAGTGAAGAACAATACCTTGAGTGGCCTACTCAAGTAATTGTTCCCACTTTAATTGAACCCAATCTAGCTAATAGATTCTACACATTTCATGAAATCATCTCCATCCATTGCATATCATCATGAAAGATTACAAAAGATTTTCTACAGACTGTACTCAATGATTTTGGATATTCTTCATGTCTTGAAACTAAAAGTATATCATAAAATGAAAAACCAACTAACTACTCAACGTATTCGACCGACAACTATATACAAGTTGAGGGAATCTTATTCAAAATAACAACTAATTGAAATAATTAACTCCACTCCCAGATATCTAGAGTGTAGAGTTAAGACTGTCTTATTCAACCTATAACTAAAAAATGAAAGGAATCCTAATAGGAATAAGACTTTGTCGCAATAGAATTACATGTAAACTTGTCAAAATACCAGAAGTGAAGGATACCTTTTCTTTAGCGTTTATTAACTAGTTATAATAATTCCATGTTCAACTTCCATCAAGTGCCTTTAATCAATAGTTACCACATTCAATCTAATTTGGAACTCCCTTGCCTCACTGTCTAGTGCTCCTTTTGCTACGGGTTCATCCTGCAACTATTATATGTCTTGGTTCCTCTTTTTCTGCAAACAAGTTAGATCCGAAAAACATGTACACAAGGATAACTATCATAATTAAATCATAGCATTCCATCAACATTCCACACATATCTTCATACAAATCATTCAGTACTAATATATTATAACCATAATTCCATCATTCTATTTTAAGTTTAAGTCTGCATAATGGCTATGAAAGGATAGTATAATGTAGGAATATTTTATGGGAAGTGTCTTTAAAAGTATCTCAAAATATACATAAAAACAATAGAAAATAAGCTATTAAATGGACCTATAAGTCACTACAAGTTGCACAAAATGGTGTGAAGATTATTGCAAGTTCACAATTACGCATGTAGTAGAGTGTGTGGTGAAATTAAGCAGTGAAATCATGTGTATTTATTGTTGTATGTTGCAATTGTTTGATGTAAGTTATTTGTAAAAAAAAATCATTATAAATTGATAATAAAATGGATTGATGTTTGTGGACATAGCCCAAGAAAGGGTGAACCATGCTAATTTCTTGTTGTCTCACTTCTCTGAGTTTTATTCCTTTGTTTTGTTGATTTAAACCCACATTTAATTGGTAATTTTATCTCCTTATTCCTGCTTGTAATTCCTAATAAATTTCATATGAATATGATAAATACCAACCTATACATTGATTAAGTTAATATGCAATTGATTAACTCAAGAAAAATATGGATTCCAAGGATGATTACCTTGAAGAATATAAGTAAAAATTCAAAATATAATCCAAGTAGTCCAAAATGACTATATTTGAGGTAAATTAGATTTTCAATGAGATGTCCACTTTCACATCCAAGGTGAACTTATTGTCAAAAGAGGAATATGGGGAGTTTATTGAGTTTCTCAAATTAAGATTTCCAAATGTAGTGGATCCTAATAGTCAATTGAAAGAAGTAGATATTTGTATTAGTTTTTTTAACATCTCATTCCTATATGGCTAAGTTATGTTATGCAAAGTGACAAGATTAACCCTTAATTAGCTAGTTTCTAAGTGGATAAATCTACTGTGATGCAGTCAAGGTTAGGGGGTCATATCAATCTATCCAACTTTGCATCCTAAACACACTTTCAACACATAAATTAACAACATGATTTATTCATTTTATAAATTTATTGCAAAATGATTAAAACAACTGACTACATGGTGATTTAATCCCAGAGCTTATAAATCATGAATCACTTTCTCATTACATACTTGGCCTTCTCATCATGGCCTTCTTCTACAACTACAACATGGATTTGAACCTTCGTTATTGGGGAATTTTTTGCACATGAAAACCTTCAAGATCATCCCCACTTCAATCTTTAAGCCTTTTTTTCTCTCCAAGAAGCCTCTTTTTTACTCTTCTTGAAAGAGCCCCTTTCAAATATTACAACACTTCTTTTATAATTTGAACTCTGAAGAAGTTGAATTGTTTCAAGATCGAGTTGTTACAACAACTGAAATGATCTATAAGGTAGAAAATATAATTCAAACTAGAAACACCATAAATTTTTGTTCACTATTGATCTCTTGCAAATAGCCAGTTCAATTAGAAAACCTTGCATATCTAGTTCACTATCGGGTTCCTACAAATATTTGGTTCGCTAACGAAATCCCACAACTTGTATAGGTTTAGTTACATAAGGAATCCCCACACTTTGTACTTTGTTGACATCATGATTGTGTTCGCTTGCTAAGGTCTAACATCCATCCAAATATGATTATCACTTCTTAAAGATTCAGGCTCACATGCAAAAGTCTACATTTTGTACCCAACTAATGTCACCTTTATATCATCATTTTCTATTATGTGGGAATTTATTTCCTTACTGAATTGAACCTTTTTGATAGTGCACTTGTTCGGTTGACTTGCATTTTTCTACAAACCATACAATGGTGACATCATCATTTTTTCATCACATCTAGTTCAGTAGAATTTATATGCAATCATATGATACCAATTCCATCATTATATCATGCTTACATCATAATTTGGAAAGTGACCCTAGTCCCTATTAACATCATCTTCAACTTACATCATGGTGACATTATCATTAGATTTGTTCATTTGAACCAATCAACTTAACACTCAGCTCACTTAGGTTTACCTACAAATCTAGATGACCACAAAATTCTTATAAATCTTGTTGGCCAAGAAATTGTGATAAATTCAATTGGCTGGATAATTCTTACAAATATGGATAACTTCATCTGAATCGATTCATTGAAGAAAATCTAGTTCACTTGAATTTACCTCGCAAGTATGGTTACATAGTAGAAGTTCATAAGTCTAGTTGTAGCCACAAAGTCCACAAGTTTGATTAAAAACCAAAAACCCACAAAATGACGGTAGTAGACCAAAACTTTGCAAAAGGTTGGTATCATACCAAAAATCTGAATGCTCATAACTTAGCTAATTTTCATCCTTTATTCACCAAATTTGAACCGCATAAACCATTAAGCTCTTTTGTAATGTGATGCCTTAGTTTTCCAAAATTGGATCTAAAAATTCTCCAAGAGAAACAACCCCAAAAACTAACAAAACTGAACTAAAAACAAAAAGTAAACCTGATTATTTTGGTGATGCAAGATTAGATGTGGACTTGGGTGCTCCTCCATCAAACACACCAGGTAATATTTTTGTGATCATAGCTCATAAGATGGATTTGAGTATTATAACTACCCTTTCAAGTTGTAAAAATCCTATAGCATACTACAATGTTGTGATGGGTACCTTTAAATTTTTTCTTTTTTCTCCTTTTCTAATATTTGGTAAGAACAAGTCCTCTCTTCCTCTGCCAAATTTTGTCTCCTCTCTTTAATTCATTTGTGGACCTTTTTCCACCATATCCTAACCTCCTCTAAAATATTTTCCACCTCCTTTATTTTGTGGGTTTCAACCCGCCACAAACCATCCAACCCCCCAATGCTTCTTTTCTCCTCTTCTCTTGTGGGATTTATCCCACCATATTCTAGCCACCCCCACCAAATTTGTCTCTCATCTTCCTTTCTTGTGGGAATTAACCCACAATAACCCATCCTCCTCCACGTAGAATCTTCTTTTCACATCATTTCACATCCTTTTTCTACTACATCCTTCTTTCTACCTACATAAAATTCATTACAACAAATAATATTTTCATTAAGCAATCTCATTTTCAGTTCCTCTTTCATATCCACTTCTTCTACATTCACATTAACATTATTCACTTTATGGAAATATAAATTTTCCATCTCTATTCTTTCACATTATTCTTTATTTGCACTTACCACTACACATGCATACATATCAACGTTACAAATATTATGGAAATAAAAAGTTTTCATCTTCTTCTCCTCACCTTCATCTATTTCTTCTTCTTCTTCTTCACACTTTTCTTTTCTTATTCCAATATATTCATTAGTGATTTTCTGCATCACATTCCTCAACACTTCCATGTCCTCCCAATGACTAACCACTACTATAACTTCACTCTTCTTTATTTTTGTACCATATCCTTCACTAGCCTCTACTACAATTTCTTCTCCACTTGCATCATTTCTCATTAATTATTTTATGCTTTAAAAAAGACATATTTTGGTACAACTTTTTTCTTTATTTCTTCTTCATCCTCTTGTATGAGGATATCTTCTCTAGTGCCATACACATGAAATATAATGCTTCAAATTCTCTCCTACCTCCATTCAAAAGAATAATAACATAACCTTGTGATTTATTTTCTCCAATCTGCATCTCCTCCATCACCTTATCATTTGTATTTAACAGTTGTCTTTCAAATAAACTATCTATATTTTTTTATCTCCTCTCTCAGAAATAATCTTCATAGTCACTAATTTCTTCATCAAATAAGGGGCCCTTAAAGATTGCCATTTTTTATTCTTAATTCAATTAATTTTCTCCACTTCTCTATTGCTCTGTTTCCTCTCTATTTTATTTTTCATTATCCTCCTTCATGATGGTTTCCTCTTTCCTCTCCCACACACAATATTATTCACTTCTTTCCTTTTCACTATCCCCTTGAATGAGGATTTGTTTTTCTCTTACTCTCCCTTCCTGTACATTTAATGTAACCAAATCAACATTAGATAAAATATAGATTTCAACCTAACCCATTTCTTCTTCTCTTCTTGTCATCATCTCTTCTCTATTTCTCCATTTTATACCCTCTTACAATAGGATTTCCTTCTCAATAGGCTATTCCATTGCATCATACTTGCTCTAGTCTTCTCCTTCTTCAGGATTACAATCTACCATTTCTTCATTCTATTCAATATCCATTCCTTTATTTTTTACCAAACCGCCTTCACATAACCTCTCCACACATTTTCTCTTATCTCCTTCAACTTATTTATTATGCTCAATATTCAATGCATCCATTCTAGGCTATATCCTCTTCAATTATTCAATAATAAAAAAAGTATACCTTATTTATTGTTGTTCTTCCAAAAATAAGATTCATAGTTCTTTTCATGACCTTTCTTGTCCTCCTTCTTGAAGACATCTTCCTCAACTTCTACACTTTTGCAAATCCTTTGAGACTCACACATCTCCTTGCAATTACAAGATTACACTTGCAATAATAGCTAAATTTCTAGGGTATAAACCTTTTGTAGTTATAGGACCCTATCTGCAACAAGTCACTCACAACTGCCAATCAAACAAATATACCTTCTTTGGCTTCTTGTTCTTCCTCTCTACCCTCTATATTTGTATGCCTCTTCTCATACCTGCAAAAAAATATCTCTATAACTCAAGCCCTCTACAGTTATAGGCCTTTTCTCCCTTGCAACAAATTCCTCTAGAGCTCAAGCCCTTTGTAGTGACAAAATCTCCTCTTCTACAAAAAATCCTCTAGGGTTTTCTTGATATGCCTTCTAGTTCCAAGGTTGTACCGTCATCTCTCTCTAACAATCTCTTCGTATTTATTGTGTGAAAATTATTGTAAACTCGTTCCTAACCTTTCCAGTGAGATTTTCCTTTACCCACTTCTTATTTTTGCATCTTCTTCTTTTTTCTTCAACAAACCTTTCTTCTAGCTTTGAAACTCTTCACCAAGAAATAATTTCTCTCCACAATTTCAACTTCTCATCTTTCCTAACAAGCAAACTTACTCTGATATTTCTTGATGTATACTCTTGAACATCAACTACATAGGAAGTGTAGAAATATGGAGGACTAAAAAGTGGCTACACCACTTTTTGTCCCTATAGAAGATATAATGCCAGCATGTTATAGCACACTCATATTATAACATGCTCATATTATGACTTGGTGTGACTGATCCTTAGGCTTGGTGACTACCAATCCATAACATGAGTGTGTTATAACACACTTGCATTATGTTATACATAAAAATGTAAATAGCGAGATGCAAAGCTCATTTAAACTTGGCCTATCACCTACAAAATTTAAACTTCAACCAAGGAAGAACCTGCTCATGTTGTGAAATCATCAATTCATCACCAATTCATCATTGGGTCATTGCCAAAAAACTACCACAACATCCATGAGGTCAAGGAGGTAAGTTTTATTAGTTTCTTAGTGTAAAACTTAAATTAAATAGCTAGATAGAAATGGTTTTGAGTAAATTTTGTTTAATTTATAAGAATTGAGAATTCCCCACCAATTGATGAAAATCCTCATTCATCAATTCATGAAAACCCCAATGAAGAAAAACCATAACAAACCCCTCTGGTAATACCTTGACATCCTCTCAATATGCAAGAAACCATATTAGGGGAAATAGAAAACAACAAGAGAGAACTTGAGACAATAATACCTCAACATCCTCTCGATGCCCCTATGCAAATTGAACCCTAAAAGTGTTGATCATCTCCTTTTAAACTATGTGGTGCCCTCTAAATGTTGGGATTGGTTGTATGCCAAGTTGGATTGGAATTATTCTTATTCGAAGGACCTATATGCCCACTTATGTAGTTGGCCAAAGTCAAGACCCAAGGGTGATATTTGGGTTGTCGTCCAATCCATTCTTCTATGGTAGCTATGGAAGGAACATAATTAGAGGATTTTCCAATCGCTTGAGAAAGAGGCAGAGCATCTGTGTGCAATCATTGAAGATAGTATAACTAAAGTCCTCAACTCCTGCACCGTAAACACAAAGTGACCTAATTTTTCCAGGTGGGATGACGCTCTAATGAAAAACTGGAATGGCCTAAAACTAAACTTTGATGGAGCCTCCAGAAGAAATCCAGGTAGGTTTGGCGTTGGGGGTATCATTAGAGATTCAAATGGGGCATTTATCTAGGGAATCTCCAAAAATATTGGTGACGGAACAAACAACGAATCTGAATTTGTTGCCTTGGACACGAGGTTGAAAATTTTCATCTCTAATGGATACACTTCATTGGATATCAAATGTGACTTGTTGATATGTATAAACGCCATAAAGTCTGAAAGCATCAACACTTGGCACCTTAGCAATTGGGTGGACATGGTCAAAGTTGGAACTATTGGATTTCTTTTCCATCAAGCATGTTTATTTGGAAGAAAATAAATGTGTGGACTTCCTTGCTAATGATACCATTAATAGATTTGTACAGGAATTTTTTCAAGCTCACCGGAGACCTAGCTCGGTTTGCCCGTGCTCATTCTAGGGGATTTTCCCTCTACAATCTCCCAATATGCTTAGCTCCTCTCTTTTGAAATCTTGCCATTACAAGGAATTTTCTATCCCTAGCTTTGGATGTCCCTTATGCAGAGTTGTCTCCTTGACTAGTCATAATTGGTTTCTTATGGTGATCTTTCTCCAACTCCAGTGCAGTACGTAGACTAAGGCTGGATAGTCTTCGGATTAGCTTTTTCCATTTCTAGAAATCCTCAAGATCATTTTTTGGATCTCAATATTTCTTGGCCACTTCACCCTCTACTCTCCCTGCTCAGTAACCTTCTATTTAAACAATTGCAGTGTTACGGGGTTCTAGCATAGCTATTGGTTCAGAAGGCTCTTCTGAAGTGTTGGTAGAACACATTGTTTTTGGGGTGGAATACGTTTGTGCAAAGAACAGGGTGGTCCAAGAGGTTGTTGGTGGCCCTTTGGAGGTTATTGTAGAGGTGGCCTTTCTTGAGGAACATGGGGATGCTCGATTGGGTTGTCTCTTCACTATCATTACCAGTGTGGATAGGGTGGCTTTCAAGAAGATCTTTGAAAGCTCATTATGGGTCGAGGGGCATGTTCATGATGGCGTAGTTTTGGAAAGGCTTGTGATGAATGTTTCCCAAGGGTAGGGCTACCAAACTTATGGTTCCTCCTTTGTCCATCACTTGGTTGACCCGATTCACAACATGGTCCAATAGGCTAGATTTGGTTGTTGTGCTTCCCAGTCCAATCCTTTTTGTTGGTATCTTTGATGTGTTTTTTGTTGCTAAAAATAGGTTTGTTGTGCATTCCTTGAAGCTCTTTGGGGAGGGTTTTGAGTGTAGACACCTCACCAAATTTGGTTTGTTTATAAACAACAATGGTGTCCTCTCTGCCTCTTAGATCGAGAGGGCTTTTGAATTTGGAGAAGGGTTAACACATGTTATGTATGAAGTGTTGTAATCTTTTTAAATTTAATATAAATGGGAGTTGCCCCCTATGGCAATGCTTGCTGATCAAAATATATATAATTTAAAGGTTGAGAGATCCATCAGGAACAAAATCCCATTGATCTACCCTCGCCACTTCACTAGAATTGATAATCTCTCACATAGATTCTATGAGTGGTCAAATTAACACTTGGTCAAAAAAGAGGGAAGAACAAAGACAATTTTATGTCAAAAAATTATCCTATGATCAAATAAAACAAAAAAAATTGAAATCTGACTTAAGTACATTGTTCACTTACCCACAAACTAATGTACCCCTACATAACACTTGTAGGAGGTTCCCTATCCATTGGTTCCACCACCAAGGGATAAGGAATATTTTTTGGAAAAGGTGGTGGATGGTTTTTTACCATCCATGCAATAACAATGAGATCCCATAATAATTTTTAAGGAAGCTCTATTGCAAGTTTTTCCTTAATGAGATCCCAAACTACTTACATATGAGAGTTAAAGGGTAGAGGTGGGGGCACAACATGCCCAAAAATAAGCACCAATACCCCTTACTAGGCTAGACATTGAGCATTCCATAATCCCTTCCATTGTGAAGGAGGGTGTTGAGGTCAAGACCATATAGTCGATCAAATTGCTCACTCAAACCATTTTATAGCACAATAGACCTCTAGCATTGGGTGGTGAGGACGAGTCTTCTAGGTCTCAATGTTCACCTCAGTAATGTTAATATTGTTGATCCCTTTGTGATTGTGGGTTTTAGAATGATCGAGATGAATGTGGCCAAAAACAAGAAACATCTATATTGGAGAAAATTATCTTCATAAATCGGTTGCTAGATGAAGCATATGGAATTGGACATGTAAATTTGAACAAGTTCAAATTCAATTTATTATATTTCATTTTGAAATGTAAGATTAACTAAATTACTAAATTTACTGTAATAAAATTTAAGGGTTATAGTGTTCACCCTATGTCTAGTAGCCCTCCATCTCTCGATTACATGATGATGTTGAGTCTACAGGTATATAATTAGTAAAGAAATAATAAATAGAGTACGTGTAAATCAGGGAAAACTTTAGTGGCGAATATTCGCCAATTGGCAAATAATAGAAATCAGGAGCTCCCAAAATGGCGAATAGTACAAGCTAAAACAAAGACTAAATCGCCAGGTTTTTACAAAAAAATAATTTTGTCTCGATTAATTCGCCATGTAAACGATGTGTCATTGGCATTGATTCACTAGTAGTTTATACAATAATTAAAAATACTAATTATATTCACCAGGTAATATTATATTCCTTCGATTAATTTTGGGGCAATATCGCCATTAATAATAAATTACAATTTAATTTTAGGGGTATTTTAGCCTTGAATAGGGCAGTGGGCTTTTATCTATTACCATTGATTAGCTTTTAAATCAGACGGTTGTAGGTTCATTCTGTGACCTAATACGCATGTGCCTTTTAAAAGGCACATGCATATTAGGTCACGGAATGAACTTGCAGCCGTCCGATTTAAAAGTTAATTGATGGTAAAATTTTCAAGTTTCATTTAGTCTTACTTTTCAAGTGAGATTTTTTAAAAACACTTCATCTGTGTGTGCTCCAATGCATTTTCAATAGTGAATTTATGCTTGGTGGCGAGGGGCTCTGCCCCTCGACCCCACTTGTATCGCGAGGGGTCATTGTCCCTGGACCCCGCGAGGGGGCATTGCCCACTCGACCCCGCCGGTGGCTGCCGCCCTCGGACCCCTACTTCAATATTAAAAAAAACAAAAAATATATGGGGCAACTACGTCGACCAACTATGCAAATTTTTAAAGGAGAGATTCACCATTGTAATTAATATTTTTAGTGATTATTCACTAAGATTCACCACTGTGATTATTATTTTTACCAATTATTCACTAAGATTCACCAAGATTTTACAAAAAAATTAATACTATGCATAAGATTCGCCAAGAAAAATAATATTTTTTCCAAATAAAAGGAAAGATTCGCCAAGATTTTACACCTTTGTCGAGGGGGGGTTCTTAAAGTTATCCCTAGTATAAATAGTTTAACCTTATATAAATAGAAATCTTAAAACCCACATTGGATGTTGAACACGTTAATGTTGGGCCTTTGATATCGAAACTTGTCAGTCGGAGTGGTCATACATCTTTCACTAATGTAAGCTTTACTTTTTTAATCATTAAATGTTTGTAAAATAATGTTAGGTATATTTTGGTAATTTAATAGTGTTGTTTCATTTTCAGTTGATCAAATTAGTTGATACTCCCCCTGGTATTCATGTCGTAATGGAACATGGTTTTCCAGTTGACAGAGATATGAACCAAATTGGTAAAATTCATATTTTATTTATTATTTTATTTGTCTATTAGTGAAAATTTGAATGATATTCATTTTATTTTTATTTTTATCTTGATGCTTTCCACAAAGCTTCACAATACTAGTTCATGAATATGTCCCTCTTATAGATGAAGAGAGGTAAAATTCAGTTCAAAAAGATATGGGTTTGTGGTAAGTGATTATTTTGTTATATGTCATTTTATAATTCATTTTTTATATATTAATGTGTATACATTTTACTCCAAAAACTTATGAGATGAGGTTGAGTCAACAGGTTCAAAAGAAACCATCATCGTATGCCTCTCCATCCACTCGACAATCAAAGATGGCTCATGATCTCTTCCCTTCTCTTGGAGGGAAGTGACTACATTAGGGTCCTTTGTTGTATGCCCATATGGCATTTTGTACATATATTTTTATATTATATATGTGACATTATATGACTATATGGCTTTATTGTAAGTTTATATGGCTTTCTTGTATGTATATTGTATTTTAGCGACATAACATTGTATGCCTATATGGATACAAATCTATTTTACCAATGTTATCCATATTTTCTATAAATTATTAATTAATTAAATAAATAATTACACAAGTAAAATTGAGATCTTTTGATTTGAGTAACTGAATAAATTCCCAATTATTTATCCTAGTCTAGGTCTTGGTTGGTCACATTATCTTGGTCATGTAGAGGCTTGATTGGATGGCATGGTTTAGATGAATTGTTTGTCCTAATATATACTATGGAGTGAGTTTGGTTAATTGATTTAGCTGGATCTATTTTGAGATAGCTTTGACTAGATGAGAATGGGATCGATTCTTGGTGTATCTTGATGAAGAGTTTGTGTGATCACCTTATCAAGAGCATTGACCTCCTTCATGATGAGCTTATAATCTTAGGTTGTTTATAGTATCATATTTCTCAGTGTATATTTCTTACTTTACCTCTTAAGGTGGATCATAAGGAAGTATAAATGTTAATTCATCTTATTCTTGCTTTGGAAAAGATTCCATATTGTTTGGTATACCATGGCCTATATGATTTATTACTATTCCTTCCTTGGACCAATGAGTGACTATTGTAAGGGACCACACCCTACATGTGAAATGAATAAGTGGAATTTCAATTTGGTTCTCAATAGTGGGTGTTTCCATCTAACCAAGAATCTAACATATCATAGCACTTATATTTATGTTGTCTAAATAACCTTACATTTATAGCTAAACATTTATAACTAATATGAGAATGTATCATTAAGATTTTATTCTCATTTTTTCTTTTAATATTTTTTTGTGAATATATATTTTTTGAAATCATGTGAGTTGTATGGCCTCTTATGCCCTATTTCACGTTAATCTAATGAGCCCTATTAGGTAGTTTCTTTATTTCTATACATTTTTACAAAGGAATCAACTTTAGTAGAAATATGTATGCATAGTGAGGTGGCATGCTTGTTGGTAGGTTAGTTTGTAGTCTTGTACTAAAGTGTGATAGATTCTTATTGGTCATAGGTAAAATATATGGGTAGTGGTGGTATAGCCATGACATAAAATAGATATTTACTAACAAAATATGTGCATAGGTGTAACAACCCCATTGTTCTATTTAAAAGAATTACCAATGTTTTTAACCACAAGTGAATAATTCACAATGCCATCACATAGAAATAAAAAAATTCTTGTAATTCAAAGACTATATGCACATCTAAAATAATACATATTCCAAACTTTCCATTTGCATTTATAATTGAATATTACAATCTTTCCAAAACAATAACATATATAAAATCTCAAGGTAACATCTCTTTCATTACAACTTCCATAGACATGGATATAAAAAAACATGCATAGCTCCTTGAGCTTCAATAGCACATAGTAAAAAATGGTCCAGGAAATCCCCTACAAATCTCATCTGCCAACTAATGAGGAGAAGCATCACTCAAGCGCTTTTCCACCAACCACAGACTCAAATATGGTCCCCCGCACATCTGCCACATGGAAAGATGGTCCTTCCCTTAAACGAAGAGATTGGTTGGTAAAACCCCATAACAAATAGTCTTCCTAAGCTTTGTGTTGTGACCTACAATTCTAGAACCTAATCATATGGTAGCTATAGCTACAAGTATTAAAATCCTGAACTAGAAATTGTCTAAAACTAGACACAATGAACTAACAATGTAAACAATGGCTACTTACACTACTTTGGCCAAATTTTCATATAAAAGTCATCCATTCACCCACTATCCTAGCTCGATTTTTTTTAATGACCATTCATGTGCTATTCTTAGGAAATTCCCTCCATTGGGTAATAGTTAACCCCAGGAACAACCTATCACTTTTATAATAAAATACGCATAGGCAATTCCCTCCATTAGGTAATTGTCAACCCTAGGAACAACCTATGTTTATATCATTCCTACTAAGTAAACATAACTCCTACTTATCGAGTATCCATATAACATAACATCACATCATTGAATGACTGTTGTACCAAAGGTATGATCCCAACTATTAAAGTCTCCAATAAATGGTTTATCTCAACATTAAATGGCTCCCTTCAAGAGTATCAATAAATAACCTCAAACTAAAGTATAACCTTCAATAAGGAATGAATTTTCTCAAAGTATAATCTTATCAATAAATGACCTCAATCAAAAGAATAATCATATCAATAAGTGACTCATTCAAAATTATAGTCTAAACAATAAAAGACTCTAAGCAAGGGTGAATTCACATCAATAAAAGACTATCCAAAAAGGACAATTTTCATCAATAAAAATACTTCACGTCCTAAGTGTAAAACAACCAATCAAGTAACAATCCAATTAAATAGGGTATTCCCACCTATGGCTCCAATCAATAGTAATTCACAAATTCAAGTGATCAACTTAATCACATAGGTAATCTCTTCCTTAGTTTACCCTAATCCCAAGATAAAATCAGTAATCAATGATCAGTTTGATCATGTAGGCTAATCTCAACCTATGTGTTTCAAACAAGAACCAAATAAACAACCCAATCCAAATGGGTTATTCCCAACCTAGGGTTTCAATCCGTATTCAAGTAAGCAATGATCTAATGATCATACAAGAATAATCAAGCTCTTATGGCTCAACCACACAAATAAACTAGTAATAAATAACTAAATGAGCTATATAAGCTCCTTCTTTTGTACTAGTAATACAACCACTCCTTAATATGAAGTACATACAAACACCCATTTAAAAGCCTTAACAACACAATATTTCATTTCCTCTCTTTTAACAAACTATTTTTTCTCTATTAAATTATCCTTCCACTAAATCAAACGATGCTTACAATCTTTCCCTAATAATCATAAAATAAGAGAGTAGAATTCTCATGCCTGTAAATGCATATACTCCAACCGATTAGACTGGTTTTCCTAACTTAGTTCATTTCATAATAAGCTTGCAACTCTTCTCTATCTCTCCAACCCCACTTTCTCAATATTACCTCACACAATTTTCTTCACAAAAGATTCACAGCTCAAAACTAGAATAACTCAGACTAAAAATAACAGAATGTAATTGAATAATGCATTTTTTAATGAAATATCCTACACCTCTATTTATATAGAATTATGAGACTTCTCTGCCTATAATCAAGTCTTTCTTATTGACACTTCTCAGCTATATGGTTCGACTCAACAATTAACTTCAACTGGTGGTAGGATTTAAAAACAATGCTCATCTAAATAGAACAACAAATCGATTCAAACAGAGACAACAAGAGTTCATCTCAGAAATGCAAGGTGAAAGGCAAACAGGTCGACTCCAATTATGCCAGCTTGTACATTTCACAGTTTTATTAACGCCGAAAGACATTTCCATTGCAGCGACATTTTTCCATGTACATTTTTATGTGTCTGATTGAAATTGACGTTCAAGCGGCTATAACAGACGGTAAAACTTCTAAGTAACCACAGCATATTGAGGAGTTGGGTTAAGGCAACATGGAGCCGCATGGTGTTACTGAAGACTATCGAGCATTCCCAGATTGTATCGTGAACGTCAATACTGTACCTGCCTAGAACTATTCTGAAGCGTATAACTGTCAAGACTGTACAAACTACTTCTCCTCTATGCATTTGGTTAAAGCTTTCACGTGCTTCCAAAATCTTATTCCAGTTGTTAGAATCTGCATAGAATATTCCTTCTACCCTGCGTGGCTTTCACTAACATTTACCTTGTCATAATCTCCATGTTTATGTGTTGCATTTAGTTGTACTGCTTGAAACTTTCTTTAAAAATAAACAAGGTCATTTCTTATTCAAGGCTGGTCATATTACCTATAGCGCTTTAAATATGTAAAGGAAATGGCTTTAAATAAGCCAATGCCCTTCCTTATGGGCAGCGCTATATATGCGCTTAGCTTTTTCAAAAGTTATTTCATTATATAAATTTCAATCAAACAATATGAATAATATATATTATTAATATGCATATATATACGTCGATAGTTTTATATAATTTGTTTGAACATTATTGATCCTGTGTTTGACCCTGTGTTTGATAATGATTTTATTGACCAAGTTTCGCATAATTTATTGAAAGTAAATCTAGAAATATCATGCTTTTAAAGCTTGTGGATAAAATATATGCAATATCTAAATTTTAGATAAATTATTTGAAATTAATCAGAGATAGGAGTTTCATGGCCAAAAAGACAACATGTTCAATAATTAGTCAAAAGGTTGATACAGTAGTGAGTAGAAAGCTTAATACAAGAGCAATGGTATTTCCCAAATTAGATACAGCTCAATATAACCTCCAAAATTGATTATGTGCCAATGCTGCAAACAAGAGAGCCCCAGAATCCCAATGGACAAGGTTGTGGAAAAACAAAAGTAGGGTATATCAGAGTGTGATCAAGGTCTAAAATCTACCAGAACATTATCAAATCCAAGTAAAAATAGATGTTTGTTTTCAGATATTGATATCTGAAGATTTCCTGCAGCATAGCTTCCACAATCAAAGCAGTATTTTAAAGTATATGAACTGCCAGAAAAGAGTTAGTAAATCTAATATTGCCACAACTTGAAAATGATTGTAGACAACAGTTTTTTTTGGTTCATGCATTAGACAATGGAAGATTTCTTGTGAGTTGTATACATAGCCATGCTTCAAATTGAAACAAATTACAAATATCTGTACAAATTACAAATATCTGTACAAATTACAAATATATGAAACAAATTAAAAATATATGTACACAATGATCCTCTGTACACAGATGATTTCAGGTTGTATCAACCTGATTGGAGACAACAGTTTTTTTTGCCAATAGATATGGGTGTGGATTGGTCATTTTGTTGTGACTGTTTTTTTGTGTGTACGAAGTGTTCTGCAGCTTTATGTGGATGTGGAGGAATTATATGTGTATCCCATTTGTTGTTGTTGTCAAAATCACGTTTACCAAGCATTTCTAGGGTGTTTAGATTGACATGATTAGGAAGACCCATTTGTGAGAACAATTCCCATTCATGCAGTGGCAATGTTGTTTGTGCATCTGTTGGAGTCTCAATTTTGTCATCTTCTTCTTGGTTTTCTTCAGTGTTTACGATGCGGTCAACATGCCAAACAAAATATTAGTTGAGATTCATCTCATTCCAATGTGCAACAATCTCATCTTTATTGAGGCCAATGTTTGTGGGTATATATATATATCTAATCATAGTGCTGGAATTTGCTATTGACTGTATAAGACATTTAAGCTACATTGTCATGAATTTTGGCACATGCATCAACTCTTTATATATTTCTATAAAATCATAGTGCTGGAATTTTCTATTGACTGTATAAGACATTTGAGCTACATTGTCATGAATTTTGGCACATGCATCAACTCTTTATATATTTATATATTTATATAAAATCATAGTGCTGGAATTTGCTATTGACTGTATAAGACATTTGAGCTACATTGTCACGAATTTTGACACATGCATCAACTCTTTATATATATGTATATATAGATATAGATATAATCTTCAAGATGGATTCAATAATCAATATTATTTTACAAATGATCTCAGAAATGACACTCACTCTATTACCAATAAAATTCTTTTAGCTCCTTTGACTTCATCTGTGTTATATATCTACTTTGGAATCAACTGCAGTATAAGACAAGTTTTCGCTTCCACATAACAGCTCCTTGAAAGAGCATGCTTGGACCAAATAATAACCATTTAGAATATGCAACAAATAGAATAACTAATGTTTGGGCATCACCTCAACGATACCAGACATTTAGGCTACTAAATATCATCTCTAAAAATCATAGAAACATCCCGTTTCATAATATACATCTTTGTACACAGGGAAATAAAGCTGAGACTACATAAGCTCAATCAGATATGCTAGTACTATTCAATCACTAACAATCAACATCAAATATAGGCTATAGCATCAGGCTAGATACTTGACCATCAGGATTTTGAATACATCATTACTCTCTTGAGTTTTTATGTATCTTAATTATTTTAAAGATTAATCTCTGGACTTCTCCAAAGCCTTTGTATTAACAGCCGACAGATTGGAATTATATCTGCCTACAAACAAGATGATTCCTCTCTAACTACATAGTTAGGGTCTAAGAAGAAGCCTCCTACAATTCAAAAAATAAAAGTTGATCATTTACATGTTTCTACTCTGCCTGCTACTAATAATGTTTCATCAATTTTTGTACAAATTACTGATGATGGTTCATTTAAACCTTTGTTTGATGTACCTTCACCTGCTACATTTAAGTCTATATACTAAGGGGGCACATCCCCTTCATTTTCAGATCAGTCACTTACAGAAATTGAATATACTAAGATTACACGGGTTGTAACAGTAGCAAAATATTTAATGGTGTATTGGAGTGTTTATGTATCATATAAGTCAGGAAGTTCATAAGCAACTTTCCTACATTCACTAGATTACTCCTTGACAATATCAGCTTCAGAAGAAATCCGCCTAGCACTATGCTGGTAAGAACATTCTCTATACTATTACATGGTATGGTCAATCTCTCTGTGCTATGCCTTTAGCCTATAGCATGTATTGGAATATGTGTGGGGCCAACCTATGGCACGCTAAACATTTATATTTTCATTCATCAGTTAGTTTCTTTTTCAGGCCAACCTAATTAGGGTAACCAATGATGAGCAAGACTCACCCATCTCATCAAATTGCAAATTCTATTATTATTATTATAAGGTTGTGGAGGTTGCACCTTCAAAGTGGCTTGGTTATATACTCAATCTTCTGTTTCATTTTCCATCATATTGTGTTCTATTTTTGTGAGTCTACTTCAATG
This sequence comes from Sequoiadendron giganteum, assembly GCA_007115665.2. Lineage (NCBI taxonomy): Eukaryota > Viridiplantae > Streptophyta > Pinopsida > Cupressales > Cupressaceae > Sequoiadendron > Sequoiadendron giganteum. The sequence goes on along the minus strand of CM021110.1, from coordinate 256,628,562 downwards.
ATATGGTAACTTCATTTCACTCCATTGTTTATAATCTAATTGCAAGTCTATGTTTCATTGGGTTGCCCCATACAACTATAAGAGGTTTCCACTATCCATTCTCAATCCGAAAAACCAAGCTATCCTCTGATAATCTCAACAAAGACGTCTGTTTATGCAAATATGGGTTGTTGGGCCTCTAATAAAGACACTAGAACCATGCCCTATGGCGGAAGAAACACTCCCAAATAGAGTCGTGCTTCTCTGAAGACCTATAAAGAAGTTAACTCATATGAGAGGTTTCAATCATCCATTCTCAACCACCATAATTAAAACAGTATCTTCTAGAATGTAATCATTGACACATAATCCTGTTGCCTGCTTGTTCAAAAATGGGTATCAAAGACTTTTCTAAATCCATATAGTCAAAACAATTTTGGTTCCCCAGGTAGTCTCACTCATTAGCAGGGTGGGGCCTTCCAGAAAGAATGTTGCTTTCTTCTTTCTCTGGATCCTCTGGTAACTCCATACCGGTTCATCGGCGGTGAGTAATGAGCTTCAACTCCATGATATTGTTATTGTTTTCCATCCGGCCAATCAACACTTCACAATCCAATGCTCGCTGATTGACTTTACTTCTAGTTCAGTGGCTTCCAAAAATATGTTGTCAAGTTATTTTGTGCTTACACATTGGAAAACAAAATATTATTAGTGGCACAATCAAATGTAGAAACTGTCCATGGTAAATTCAGAAAATAATAAAATTGTAATGTGGAATTGGAAACTGTCAAAGAACAAGATTGAACACAACAATTAGTGTTGTTGCTAGATTCGTGGTAAAAATTGTAAAGATTGAAGCATCTTTGCTAAATTACAAACCTGAAATCATAAGTTGGTAGATTCACAATCGGTATATTTGTCAGCATTGTAAGAAATCTGAAGCTCTGAACAAGGCCATTGTTTTTCTTATGTACAGTGCACAGTGATCTAAAAGAAGACTCTTACAATGTGGTTCCAGAATTGAGCACATTTTACAACGTTTTAAAGCTTGTTTCAATTGTAATTGACTAAAATATAAAAATATGCTAACAAATTGAAAGGAAAGTTTCTAAGATTTTGGATATCTTTGTGTATTCTCACTCAGAATATGGTTTTCAGTGCAAACAAAAATCAGTCATGATTGTAGTGTAGCAGCATATGAATTGCAGTTGAAACAGGGGAGTGGTATAGCTCTTGTTGCTTAGAGGCTTTGTCTTGTATTTTAATGGTTTAGCATTGGCCCCATGTGGACTTTGGGAAGTGACTCTTCTATCCATTTTCTTTTGTGAATGTGTAATATTGTCTTTTTTTCAAGTAATATAGATGCTTATTCATAAAATTTTAAAATCAAACTTTTAGCAGCCCCGGCATTGGATGCACAAATAATCTCTGAAATTCCATGTGATCAAAAAATGGGATCAAATTTTATTATTATAAAAAATAAGCAAGTGTACAAGTATGCTGAAAACCACTCAGTCGAGTCAACAAAGACCGCCATTCCAAACCTCTTTCCATTACTTATAAAAATTAGCAGTTTTCTCACTCTCAAATGAAAATTGTTGCTTGAGGACAAGTTCATAATTGAAGTAAACTAAATGATAGAACTTCTATTGTTTTGCGCACCCTTCCAAGTGTTTATTTACCAGACATCTCTCAGATATCTGCCTGAAGTTTCTTCAAGACAAACTCTGCTTCACTTCCATCCACAGACTTCTGCAACGCAGACAAATCATTTATCAGTCTAAGATAACAAGAATGAATGTTGTCTGATCATTCGTGCATTGAATTTGGCTAACCCTTTCACTCCTTCACACTTTGAACATTTGCAACAGTGCTATTTGCTTGTTGTATCAAGTCTTTGCAGCTAACTCTAATGGTACTTGCAAAATCGTGCATGGGACCTATAGGAATTCCATTCGAATTCATCGATGGAGATGAATTGGTGGAGAGAATAGGGAAACTCTCGCTACTTGAGATTTCTATGATATCTTTGGGTTGATAACAGTTGTTCATTGCCTGAATGAAATAAAATTGTACAAATTGTGTATGTAAAAACATAAATTTCACCATGCAAAAGTTGAAAATTCATTTACAATTTCCTTACCTTGCATGAATAAAAATTTACCATCAAAGCCTAAAAGTAAAATACTCTAACATTAATATATGAGAATGACTAAAGGGAAGCAAGGTATAAACATGTCTTTTCCTAGTCACTAACAGCCACGGGAATTTATTTTCATGAAGTTTTTTTCAATCCATCTATTATCAAGCACAGTCATGATTGTGTCATTGTGGTTGTTTCCACATTTCTTAAATGGATATCTTAATGTTGTGCTAGAAGATCACTTTTAATGTTCCATGGCTTATTTGACTCGAATGTATGATTGGATTTATTTGTAAACTCATATTTTTGGCTGAATTGGTAATATCCCTTTCTTAGTTCATGACGTATAGTTGTACTAGGTGTTCGCAGTTACAATGCTCTATGCATACCGCTCGAACACACACTCTTTGATCTCTGACCAAGCTCACTGATCATGGATCTGTCGATCCACCGATCATTCGATATTTTGATCTGATCTCTATCGGCTTGCTCTGCTTTTAGCTTCAGCTTCTTAGCTTTGGCTTACTATTGATCAACACCTGACCTTGCCTTCCGGCTCAACATCAATCGGCATTCCATCGGCCTTAGGCCGACCTCTTAGCTTTCGGTCAAAATCGCATACCCACCAAACAGCCATCAGGGTCTCATAATACCCCACCGACAAGCTTCACCATCTCGAGTTGCATGCACCACCCTAGCAACTGACATCAATCCGCCCTGCAATCAATTCGCACTCAGATCAAACCCTCGAGATGTGTGCACAAGCTTTCGGTCACTAGCCATTGATTTGCAACAACGATGCAAAATCAACCAATGAGATTTTGCCACTTGTCGCACTGCCATTCGTTCATCGCTTGCAAATCAGTCAACCTAAGCTCCATTGCTAACCATCAGTCAAACCTCTGAGGCCAGGCAATCAACAGCTCTACTGCTAGCCAAGGGAAAATCCCTCACAGTATGGCGGTTAGCCAAACAACCATCAACAGCCAGCTAACCCCACTCAACCGCCAGCCAAACATTCTGCGGTCAAGAGGAATCCGCCTTTACAAACACAACCACCGTTGTAGTCGGGCCCACCGAGACATGCGTCCACCACTCATGGACTTCTGGGGCATCGAGGAGGGAATCTCTAATATTCCCTCGAGCCCACCCAAAACCAGATTTCACTACTACCACACGTCCATCATCTTTTTGCTCTGCCTAGAACACACTCGGGTCCCACCGAGCCAAGTGTAAGTCGTTGGAGCTCCTTCGGAGAATCTCAAGCGGCATCCGTTATATTCCCCAAGGAACTCCTGAGATGCTGACAAGTGCCCATGGCCCGCCAACACAGCATAAATGCTCAGGACCCACCATCCTTCCATTGCGCACACCGCTTAACTCACCGCCACGCGTCAAACGCACAAGCAATTCCACTCAGCCAAAAAGTTCTCAGCAGTACTTGCATAAAGATGGCAGAGAGTGTGACGAACACTGTTGGATCAAAGCCTCCACAGTCGTCGATTAGGTTCTTCGCCGCTTGGTCCAACTTCAATCGCTCAACGCATATCGGCATATCGGTGGGACATGAAATGTCACCCGTCGATATGAGATCGCCTCGCCGCATCGACCCATCAGTGGAACAACACAAAGACTCCTGTCGATAGCGATCGCCAGTCGATAAGAAATGTCGCCAAGCCAGACCCGTCAGGCTGTCACCAGAACAGCACCACGAGTCCCACCGACCAGACAGAGTCTCGATGACAAGGAAAAGGTTGAACACATGAAGTCCCCCAGACCAAAGCGGTACAAGCTAGCAAGATTGAGGCACATATTTCCAACAATATCCCACTTGACGAAGACTTGCTAGCTTCCTCCAGAACACGAACACAAAGAATCTCTCCACCATGCTTCCACACTCCAAACAAGACACCTGCAATGATATCTAAGATGTCCACCAACACAGGCAACAGTTCCAACCATCCTTCATAGGAAAAAGGAACAAGCCAAGGCAAAATTGCACCAGTCTCTAGAACACAAGCATCAGATCCTTCAGATGGCAAAGGGATCAAACTGCCACCACTCCACTGTGCTCACCAACCATACAGAAGCAACAATGCAACAACTTCAAAGTTCTTCGATCATGAACACAAACGTGAAGTCATTCTCCAGAACAAGATAAACCACCAGCTAGAACAACAACCAGAAAACTAACTACTCCCATCCAACTGATCAAAACCCACATGACCGAAAATAGAACACATAGCTTGTGCTAATCCATCCAATCACCCATACCTCCAAGGTATGCACATCATTAAACTCATGCCATCACATATCCACCCATCAACTACAGAATACAAGCACCATGTGCCAACTAGTCAAGAAGACCAAACACATCCAAGAGCTCCCACTGCATGGGCAATGTCCAGATGAATGAAAAGAACTAGAATGAGTGCATTCAATACGTCTCTTCGTTAGCATCCCAGCAAACAAGGCACCATCTCAAATGATCCAGGCATACCAAGTCCACCAATCACGACACATAGAAGAGCATAACCATGTAGTACCAAGGAACATTCACAATGATATGCAAACCTGCAAACCAAACATGCCTTCTACACACACCTCTAAATGCTAGCTATGTCTAGTATGACCTCCTTCACATCCGAAAGGAAAGCCTCTCAAAGAAGATCAAACCAACCCATATTCTTATCTCCTACCAATTCTCAAAAGCACCAAGAGATAAACTATGCTATCCACCTTTCACTATGGATCCTCTAGAAACTTAAACAGCAAATCAAGATCCATATCGTGAAAGCAAGCATAAAAAAACACATCTGAAAGATATAATGGGAAAATACCTCTCAGAAGAACTTCACTGCCGAGAAGACCAAAGGGGAAAAGATGCTCCTCCAAGATATAACAGTTTCCATGACTTATCCAAGAACAATTTCCTTATCGGTCTTTGTTGAACTCGCGTTCAACCAAGGTGCAGGCTACTTGGACTTTCAACTGTAAACAATAACAACAGCCTCACCTGTTTCTCCATGTATCCATGAGCACCAACAACCGATCATCTCATGCTAAACTCCAATCTGCATTACTATCAAACACCACTAGCACCTCAACCAAAAACTCGCAAGAGTCATCCATGGCTCTAGGATGTTGCACATCCTCAAATAGTGTGCGTGCAAATGCGAAAGAGCTCTTCTGCAGCAACAGGGTCTAAGAGCTCTACCAGAAACATCTGCAACACCAAAGAAGATCATTCACCACCAAGTGATGAATACATAGTCACTGCTAAAGCTCCCACTGAACATGGCATCGAGCTTTCCAAGCACCATGAACAACCATCTGTTGATCCGAAAACCTCCAGGTACAAACGACAACATGTCCATCTGACAACAACGTCAAGCAGTACCAAGGTCTCTAAACCACACAGACTGCATTATCACTATCAAAAGCTTACACTAACCAGTGTATCAAGATTTCCATGACATCGTGATACACATGCTATAGGTCCCTATAGCCGACTATCCAGGTACCCAAACGCCATTCCTCCTCGCATCTCAAAACAGTTACACCAATGCACAAGTGGCCACAGACAAGGCCAGCTAACGGATCTGCACCACCACTGAAGCAACCTTGTGGATATTGACAGTCCACTTCCGAGTTGACTCACAACAAACATGTAGGTAAAGACAACCCACAACATTGCACAACTCATAGATGCAACCAGTGAAAAACCTTGCAAATCTATCATCGCACTGGAAACTGCACAACTGAGATCTCAAAGAGAAAACCCATGTAGACAACATGAATCAAACACCAAATCAAGCTCAGATCCGATTCACCAATCACGTCCACAACCCAAGCACCATAGGCTAGGAAACTAGCAAGCAAACACCACAAGAATGCTGAATGAAAAACACATACCAACACTCCCATGCAGAGAAGACATCGCACCTCCTCAAACATGTCAAACTACAACTATCTCATCTAGTCCAACCCCAAAAGGTAGGGTCTAGAAAATAGTTTAACAGCAGCTCCACAAACCACAAGTTTTACTTGACTGTGCAAAGCCTGCAAAACCACCGTGTTTCCAAAACACACATGCACATCCATATCCACTACACATCTGGATGACTCAGGAGTCTACACACAACCATCACGGTTAACCAGAATAGTGAACGCACATGAATATGCATCATAGACTTTTTAGGAAAATCTACATAAAGCCCTTCAGAACCAAAGACATGAATCTAAAACATGTGATTATAAGGTACAGGTAAATAAGAACTCTAGGCCTACTCTAGACCAATTCCAAAAACCACAACCATGCACACGCATGCGAGAGAGCCAGGCTATTTAGAAGTTTTAGACCACCTAGATCAACTTCATAGCCTTCAAGCAATCAGGGCAACAGAGAAAACGCCTTCAGTGCTAAGTCAGAACACCCAGCACAAGCACAATACTCCATGGCAGAACAACAACCTGAACAACTCCATACCATCAGGGAGCCTCTCACACAGACATCTAGTATGAACCACACTCTACTGCAACACAACCATAAGCATAAACTCACACCCCTTGCATCAGGATCATTTGCTTCCAAACAAGAGCCTCAGACCACATCGCCACAATATGATCAACTCCAAAATGTCCTATGTCTTTCATGTTGTGTGTTGACTCAAAAGAGCAGGAACTCTTACTCATTGGAAAGATCAAGCATCAGTCGATTCCTCCAGATTTCCTCAAGCTTGTCAGGCTCATAAATCCTCGCAGGAGAAGGCTCTGATACCACTTGTTGGTATCATGAACAATCCTTGACCACCTTTAACCAGCTTTGATACCACTTGTTGGGGTTACCGTACGAGAACGTTTTAGATTTAAAATCTAAAACCAATAGTGCCTCAGTGACTTTAAATTCTAAATCACTCCAAAATAACTAACAACTATGCCATAAAGCGGAAACAGGCATAGTAGTTCTCCCCCATTGATCCTTCTAAGAAAAGCACATGCAAACTTAAACTAGATTCAACACCATGAACAGACAAACAAATGAACACACAAATTTACATGGGGAAAACCCTTTCGGGTAAAAAACCCCACACTCCAAAAGATAGAGCCATTGTATTATTCAGCAACTAAACAATTACAATACAATATCAGGCTCATAGCCATTATAGGAGTTACATCTTGTTCATCTGGAGAAAAATAGGCAACAACATAGATCTACAACCTTGCACTGTTACAATGTCTTCATAAGACATACAATGAAGGTTCCCTTTAGCTCTTCAGCCCATTTGCACAGCCAACCTTTTAGCCGGCACAGCCTAGCGGCCACCTAAGGTTCACATCTGCCCAAGTTCTGAGTGTCTCAGTGTTCGTGGTTACAATGCTCTGTGCATACCGCTCAAACACACACTCTTTGATCTCTGACCAAACTCACCGATCATGGATCTGTCGATCCGTCGATCATTTGATCTTTTGATCTAATCTCTATCGGCTTGCTCTACTTTCAGCTTCAGCTTCTCAGCTTTGGCTTACTATCGATCAGCACCCGGCCTCACCTTCCGGATCAGCATCAATCGGCATTCCATCAGCCTCAGGCCAACCTCTCAGCTTTCGGTCAAAATTGCATACCCAACAAACGGCCATCAGGGTCTCATAATACCCCACCAACAAGCTTCACCATCTCAGGTTGCATGCACCACCCTAGCAGCTGACATCGAGCCTCCCTGCAATCAATTCGCACTCATATCAAACCCTCGAGATGCGTGCACAAGCTTTCAGTCACTAGTCGTTGATTTGCAACAACGATGCAAAATCAACCAATGAGATTTTGCCACATGTCGCACTGTCATTCGTCCGTCGCTTGTAGATCAGTCAACAAGAGCTCCATTGCTAACCATCAGTCAAACCTCTGAAGCCAGGCGGTCAACAGCTCTACCGCTAGCCAAGGGAAAAGCCCTCACAGTATGGCGGTTAGCCAAATAACCACCAACAGCCAGCTAACCCCATGCAACCGCCGACCAAACATTTTGTGGTCAAGAGGCATCCACCTTTACAAACACAACCACCGCTGTAGTTGGGCCCACCGAGACATGCGTCCACCACTCGTGGACTTTTGGGGCATCGAGGAGGGAATCTCCAATATTCCCTCAAGCCCACCTGAAACCAGCTTCTGCTACTGCCACGCGTCCATCATCCTTTTGCTCCGCTTAGAACACACTCAGGTCCCACCGAGCCAAGTGTAAGCCATTGGAGCTCCTTCGGGGAATCTCAAGCGGCATCCGCTATATTCCCCAAGGAACTCCCGAGACGCTGACAAGTGTCCACGGCTTGCCAACACAACATAAATGCTCAAGACCCACCATCCTTCTGCTGCGCACACCGCTTAACTCACCGCCATGTGTCGAACACACAAGCAATTCCACTTGGCCAGAAATTTCTCGACGGTAATTACATCAAGATGGCATGGAACACGACGGACATCGTTGGATCAAAGCCTCCATAGTCAGCGATCAAGTTCTTCGTCGCTTGGTCCAGCTTCAATTTCTCAACACATATCGACATATCGGTGGGACATGAAATGTCACTCGCCGATATGAGATCGCATCGACCCATTGGTGGAACAACACAAAGACTCCCACCAATAGCGATCGCCAGCCGATAAGAAATGCCGCCAAGCCAGACCCGTCGAGTCCTCATCAGAACACCACCAGGAGTCCCGTCGACCAGATAGAGTCTCGGCAACAAGGAAAAGTTTGAACACATGAAATCCCTCGGACCAAAGCGGTACAAGCCAGCAAGATTGAGGCACATATTTCCAACATTTATTCCCTTGTGTTTAAGGATACATGGCTTGTTTTTTGTTGAATTCCATCCCTAGTGGATATCTATGGGCATGCAGTCCTAACACAAAACCACTTACATGCCTCTCAATTAAAAATTACTGGTCACTATGATGGCTAGAGAAGGTGGGATTGAATAGCACATATCAAGCACATGAGGGACTGACAGAGCACCGGTAAAATATACATCCACCATTGCACTTGAGTCTTTGTTGCAAAATTCTACCATTATTTGTATTGTGCAGTTAATCATGGAATTTTTTATTCACGGGAAGGGAGTTTTTCATAGCTTGATAGTTGTTTCAACCTTCAAATCTCAGGGAGGAGGAGGAGCTAAAAAATAACCCTTAGTCTCCTAGGTTCGGAAGGGAAAACTTGTTGATAAAGATAAAAAAATATCTTTCCTACCACCATTCAACATTCATGTTATTCTACAATTGTTCTCAAAGGTAAGGGAATCTAGAAAAAGAAAATTTCACATGCAATCTTTTATTGACAGTAGTAACTCATTGCCTCTGTAACTGGTACAACCAGTAAGAAATAAGCTTGATCCTAGGGCCAATTTTGAGTTGATGAACACAGTGCAAGGAAATGCAAAGTATAATCTTGAAGCACCAATAGACATTGCAAAGACACATAAAGTTATCGGATTATTGAATGATGTATCTACCTTCCAAAGTAGATTGGAATTCAGATGTATTTAAGAGGGAAGCAAAAAATAATAAAGGCCACAAATAAAAATAGGGAAAATGCAAAAAATGCATACCTTCTGTGGAGAATGACTACAGAGTCTGCATAAATCACCTCCTACTGCTTACGAAACCCTAGCAAAGGAGAACAAATCCTAGATCACAGAATAGAACGAAACCCTGGGAAAGCAGAAAATAAACGGTGAGTCAGTTTGAAGCACACTTATCAGAAGACCTACCCATGACGGAGAAGCTCCTACGTGATCGGCAAGCGCCTGCGTAGCTGGGTCAGGGCGCATGGGGTGTCTATATAGAGGCACGCCAGGAACAATCAAAACTTGCCATTAACAAACACACTTTGTTTTTCACCCGCCAACGGTCAATTTCCCGATGTTGACAATTGTCGGACAAAAATTGCCGATGCCACAACTTCTGACGTGAGACAACTTCCCGGTCGGAAGCTCGTGCATAATATAGCCTATCGGCTAAATAAATTATACCTATTATAACATATATTTTTACAATCTCATTCATATAAATTTCAAATGCATTTCTTGACTATAAAATGTAATGTATATAAACACATAACAAAGTGGTTATATATATATTTCCACTTTCATACTAATAATATGTATTACTCGAATTAATGTACATGTTTACATATCCTCACCATTTTATTTATATTTATATATCGAATATTAGCGGATTCACATATACATAGATATACATACGTATATATTTTCATTATTGTATATGTATATATATATGCATATGTGTATATATGTAAATGCATTCTTTATCACCATTCAATATATCAACACACATGTGTATACTTATATTAAATATATGTGTATATATGATGTTCAATGACTCACATATCATATCTTATGAATGTGTCATCGATAATTCATATATATAACACGTATATTCGATATACATATTTACTCATATATATATAAGCATCTATATCGAACAATATATATATACATGAAGTGTATATATATTTATAACTCATCGATTAATTATAACCATATAAAGAAGAACTCACATAAGGAAAAATATTTAAACAAATCATGTTCAATCAAGAAACCAAAGAATAAAACGAAAAATCATTCAATTCAAGAAAAAAACCTATCATAACCAAGGACGAGTACCCAATTTTTCTATTAAGTCAAGACTATGATCAAAGGAACTTACCCGATTCCCAAGCTACTACCTAGACTTAACCAACTAAAAGTGTGTGTAAGCTCAGTTAGGTTTCATTAAGGGTTACCCAACCAATCACTTCTCCTGAGTGATACTTCCCCTCCCTTCCAGAGGATTGAATTTTCCCCTGCATCCGGCTTAGTACATCACCAAGGTAATTAGACGTTCATAATAAATCCATTTGCATCATAATAAATTTCTATTAACAAAGCATTAGAACATTGATATTGCAATACATAGCATTCTATAAATTTTAAACATGTTCATTCTTTTGAAGTCATTAACATCTTATTGCATATTCACATATTTCATTTACCTAACAAACATATTTAAGTCATAATCAACATTTTCACTCATAATGGTAAAATTAACTCGGTAACTATGAAATAGGGCATAACAATAGGGTTATGTAGTAGGCTCTCTTTTTCTAGTGAATATTTTCTCCTTAGCAAGTGGTTGTTCTTGAGAAATTTTATTATAATAATTATTTGATAGCCATTGGATCATCCCACTCATTTGTGATGTTCTTTAGATATTCATCAAGATACATGATGATTACCAATAGTGTTAAATATGTAGATGTTTATACTATGAACTTGGTTCACATGGTGTACTATTATCAATCTACCTATGAGGAAATGGAAAATTCAAGTGGGACTAGTGTATATGGACTAATTATAATTTTGCACGTCTTTATGATGCTTTTAATAGAAAATTCCAACATGTTATCTTAGTGGGTGTTTGGATTTTGAAGGAGGGTACACATAAGTAGGTAGTACTCACACTATTGAGTCCTATGAGTCATGTGAGCCAATTCATTTTTATCAATAAGATTTTATGTGCAATAATGAATCAAATTATATTGTGATGTAAGTGTTCGCAACATGTAAGTATCTCCTTTGTGTTTTAAAATGTGCTTCCTATGTGTTTTCACACTTTTATCTTTGCATATGTTATGCTTTCTTTTCCTTTCTATTCTCATTTCACCTTCTATAAATTGATTTTACATCATGTATAAATATTAGTGCAATCATAGAGAGGGTTATCATGAAATATTTGAGGTTGATTTTATTTAGGTCTCTTAAGATACTTTGTTGGAATATTGTAGTCCAAAATAATGAAGAAATTTGTGGTGTGAAACATGGCATCTGATAGCATTGAACTGTTGAACACCTAGAATACTAAGAGGGGGGGTGAATCAGTATTCCATTAAACCATTTTGACACTAGACATCCAATTACTAGAATATATTTAACTACAATAATGAATGAAAGCATGAAACATCCACAAAATCACATGACACATGAACACCAAGATTTTTACATGGAAAACCCAAAATGGGAAAAACCACCATGAGGGTTAGCTCACAATATATTATGTTCAGATAATAGTATATTACAGAAATTCTCACTACAGGTGGACTCACTATCCACAGAGAATAAGATAGAAGAAAAAAGGGGTGGCTCATAGCCTATTGAACTGTTACAAATGCATTTATGACATGCTAGGGTACAGTTCCAATGAGGTAAAAAAATAATATTTGCACTGATCTAGATCAATGCTCTTCTATGCTCTCCTCTGCTCTAAATTCACACACTATGCAATACTATTTTCACAACATAGATCAAATTCGCATCATATATGTTACTTCTCACACATCACTTGCATCATACTTGTATACACTCATAAAACACTAAAATCAATCCATCATTTATATCCACATCAAGTGTAACTTCAATTAGATCGGCCTAATTAGAAGTAACACACAAAATTAAACTTGTCATCCTTAAAACATTTCATCAACATCTTGGGCCTTAATCCAAAATTCAATTCACCTTAAGATAGGTCGAGATGGACCTATAATAGATCTTACATAGGGTAGCAACAATTACTTATCCTTTGTATAACATCAAACATGTCAGGTCGGCCCCAAATAAGGCCTAAACACAAAACTTCCATCTATTTTACCAAATTTGTCAAACATGTGACTAAAAACTCGATCTTACTTTGAATTACCACTCAACTAACATCCAAAATCTTATCTTTAACATCGCAAAACAAAATAATTATCTACGAAGGAATGCATAATCTCTAACACCAACACTCTGCACAAAAGACAATCTGCAATATACAAGACTAAACTCTATCAAACATATCTTCTTGAATACTTCACCAAACAACATGAAATCTTGGATTTGGATACATCTTATGATCATAAAAACATTGTTAGAATCGCAAAGTGACTTCTCAATTTGTGGTGGAGTGTAGACCCAAAAAGTGGTGCACTAAACCACTGTGCTAAAAAAATTGATACTTAGGCAATTCCCTTTGTAGTTGTACTTTCTGAACCAACATATTCTATACAAAATTCTTCAAAAATACTTCCAAGTCATGCTGGAATGATTCACAACAATGTTGACATCGATGAAAACACTAGATCATGCAAAATGTATATACCATGTTACATACCATGCTCATGTTGCCGAACAACATAAACAATGACAAACTTCCAATAATCTTCCTCTTTACAACATTACTTCCAACAGTTTCCCCCTTTTTCATTGATGACGACATGCATTTCAAAAACATTCTCCAAAAACTTGCTTTCCCCAAATAACTTTATGAATACCTCTCCCCAAGTAGCTTTCTTGAATATCTCTCCCCCTTTGACATCAATGGCAAAGGGTGTGCAAAAAAATATTGTACACTCCCCCTCAGATGTACAAAAATATATAACACAACGAGTGTGCTAACTCCCCCTTAGGAAGTTAACCAAAAATTCCTATAGCATCTACATATTTTCACAAGAATTTGAAAACTTTGAAAAATGTATAAAAAGTAAGAGTTGTCAACCCAAAGATGTTGACCCTTGAAGCTTTTGCAAGATGACTTGCCAAGTGTATCTACCTTCTTCCCACTATTTCTTTGCTATGACAATTATTTTGTATTGTGACTCAAGCTTCACCAAGATCTCCTTTCCTTCTTTCGAAGTACAGGGAGTTAGATTTATCTCTAAAGTCCTATATGTATTGGCAAGGGCACTTGAGATAAGTATATACTTCATATTCACCAAGTCCCTTAGCTTCTCAAATTATCTGATTATTTCTTCTTTCTGGATTTGTAGAGTAAAGTACTTCTCATGTAAGTCCACTAAAGCAGTCCAAGTCTAATCATTTCTATCTTGTATTGGATCATAGGTCTTAGATGCACTGCTTATTTATGTCTCAATTTCATTCACAACATCCTATATGCTTTGTGTGGTATCCAGACACTTCATGCAATACAAAAATAAGGTCTTTGCTTCCTCTTCACAGGATTGTACATCCTGCAAACTTTCTTCTACTTTGTTGTATGCATATGTAAACTTATGTAATGTCCAATGACTTTTTTTCTGCAATCCATGCTTCAATTTCTATTTTAACTTATTCTCTTAGTCTGGAGGCATATTCCTTGAAGGAATCAGTCAATAGCTTGATGTTTGTTTCTAGATGTTATCTCGTGTACTGTCTTTGCAGCTTCATCCACTAATTCACTTATCTCATGCTCATGTTGATCATCATCTATGTGCATATCTCCTTCCATATTCAGTTCTGGGGCACTGAGGTCAACATTTAAATGTTCTTTAGAGGTCACGCTAATGCTAATCCCCTTTTTCCTTATAGATTTTTGCTTGATTCTCCTTGTTTTATTTTCTCCTACCCTGATGGCATGGGCTACCGGAGGGGATTTGTCCCTTACCGAAAGATTATTTGTGGACTTCCTCTTTTCACTAGCTATAGGAAGAGATGTAGTAATTGATCTCCTAGAGCTATCGGAGGCTTCTTCTACACTCATATCAGCTCTATCTCTTTCTATATCTATCCTAACTTTGTCTTTTGAGATGCCAAGCTCTTTGGCATATGAGTCTATCTTAGCATCAACTTGTTTCTTCATCTGTGATTTCTTAAGTTTTCGATAAACTTCCATTATCTTTTCTTTATAATTTCCAAACCTTGATCTTCTAGGATCCTTAGGACTATTCAGCAACACTTTCACATAGCCAATAGCTTCTTCTTCTGACACTTCATAGCCAAGTTTTGAAACCCAAACTGTTCTAGGTTCAACTACTTCCATTATGCAAAAATCAAAAGAGAATAGAAAGGTAATGTCATTTATGTATTTTCTAATAAAATTTATCAGAATTCTCTATCTCATGTTCATTCTTCTTTGAAACATTGCAAAGAAGGTTGCAAGGGAATCACCTTGAGCATCCATATCTCCAAGATTACTCATATAGTCTCTTATCTAGTGTGTAATAGGATTTTCACACAACCAATTAACCGTTCCAGCTACAAGAACTTCCTTCAAAAAGTAGAAAACCAAACATATCACTAATGTTCCATACCTAAATACATGCTTCTTCTTCTTAATTTCCTTCAGGTTCTTCATCAATTATTGTTGGAGCAACTCACAGAGGTCATACTCAACATTGTTCTCAATCATATCTAGTGCCACATGAATTGTTGTGGTAGATACCAAGTTGACTCTATAAATCTTGTTTCCAATAACCATAGTTGCATATCTAACTATTGGGCTACTTATAGGGTTTACTACAGCATCCACTTCTCCATTATATCTTTGTTCTTAGTGGATTTCTAGATTGGAACCGGTTCGGTGGACCATAAACTAGTGATTTCTCTAATGACTTCCTTAGTAATTATGTGAGGGCCATCAATCCACATAAAATGATCGTGAATTCTGCTTAAGGCCATTCTAATGCACTTCTCTTCATAGCTGAAGTTTGGAAACCAATGTCACACATCTAATTTCTTCTTATTCGGGATATTGTACTCTAGTTTCAAGGTGTAATCATCTCCAACTAACTCATCTATCCATATATTCAACAAAAAATTTAAGGAGTTTTCTTCCATATTCCTATGAATGTAAGCCCTAATATCTTCAATAGGAAAAACCCTAAGAGGTATGTGTGAAAATGCACCTAAGGGATCATCTTCTAAAATTTTGGTAGAATATCTTCTAAATTTGGGTTGCGGTCTTTGGGAAACATCTACAACTTCTGGTGTCGCCAATGCATTCAAATTGCCTTCAAATGATAATTTCAAAAAAATAGAATGTGCAGGGATTGCTAAATACCTTTTTCTTGCTCGACAAAGTAAGGTTTTGAAATTTTGCAACTTGGAGATGCTTCAGACTCTTCAACTCCACTTCTTTCCCCTCTACTCTCCTTCAAAAACATTTAATGAAAATAATTTTTCTTATCAAATACACTTTTAACTCTCCAATTTGACCTAATTCTACAATAAATGTTGCCAACCGTAAAGTTGGTAATCCTAAAAACTGTATACACAATCATCTTCTCAAGCTACACAAATTTTTGCATTAGCATATTTCTTTCCACAATTTTCTTCAATAGATCAAGCATTCCATGCTTCATGATATATTTTTATTCCAAGCCATGACACCTCATATAGGCAAGGGGGTTATTTAATTTTTTGGTATTGCTCCCCCTAAGCCAATGCCTAGGTTCAATTCTCAGAGGAATTATCTACACCAGAGGGTGGTACAAATTCATTTGTAGTTTTTGATTCTTCCTTTTTTTTCAGGATCCTCTTTCTTTCTCCATATCCTTTCAATTTCCTTCTTTACTTCTACTGGATCGATCTTTTTGACTGGTTCATTCTTCTATATCGGATCATACTTCCTTGAATTTTTGCTTCTGCAAAATTTAGTAATATGTCCAGGCCTACTACAGTTGTTGCATATGACATTTTTTTGAACTTTATTCCTTTCATTCATTCTAAATCTGCATTGATAAGCTTTGTTTCCAATTCCATAGCATGTTTAACAGTAACCTTTGAAAGATTGAATCATTCTACCATTGTTGTATCCATTCATCATTTGACTTATGCATTCACTTTCTCTATGTACAAATTTATTGCATGTAAAACACTGACCAGTAAAGGATGGAGTATTCTAATTCATTCTACTTATACACTTTATTTCCCTATGTCCATATTTATTGCAAGAATAATAGAAACCATTAATAGATGGGTACCTTTGAGCATTTGGTTGTTTGATAGGGGTTCTTCTAGCATTGCTTCTTTTATTCTAGAACTTTCCATTGTTCTTCTTATCTTCAATCTTTTCTGGTTCACTGATCTTTGCATTAGGTGTTTGATCTGCTTTTGATCTTTCTCCTTTTTAAGTCCCAAACCACCTTTATCTTTTGACGCTTTCTGACTTGCAATCAACTCATCAAGAATTATAGAACTTGTCTTGAATTTGTCTTCATGACTTCTTTCCATTTCCATATCTGATCTTAGATTTACCACTTCTTATTCAAGCCGCATGCATTCATTATATTTTCTTTATACCATTGCATTTATACATTCGTCAATCTTTTTCTTTTCTTCCACTTGTACTTTCAATCCAGTGATATCCTCATTTGCTTGTTTCAATTGTTCATTGAATTCCTTATGCCTTTCTCTAAGCCTTTTTATCTATTCTCTCAGTTTTCTAATACTTTCATTTGCCTCTTTAAGATTCTCCATCAGATCTTTTCTTTCACCTTCAACATTGTTAAGATCTTCTAGAGCAACTTTGAGTTCTCCATCTTTTTCAAGCATGCAATCTTCTAATTATCTAATAGTAGGAATATCTTCCAAAGAAATATGACACTTTCTATTAGCCATGTGTTCAAACTCCAAGATCTTCCCAAAGTGGTCAAGCTCCTTCCATGGATCCAAGCTCTAATACCAATTGTTGAACACCTGAAATACTAAGAAGGGGGGTGAATCAGTATTCCATTAAACCATTCCATTTTGACACTAGCCATCCAATTACCAGAATATATTTAACTGCAATAATGAATGAAAGCATGAAACATCCACAAAATCACATAACACATGAACACAATTTTTTACATGGAAAACCCAAAATGGGAAAAACCACAGTGAGGGATAGCTCACAATATATTATATCTGAATATAGTATATTATAGAAATGCTCACTACATGTGGACTCACTGTCCAGTGGCCTCACTGTCCATAGAGAATAAGATAGAAGAAATAATGGGTAGCTCACAGCCTATTTAACTATTACAAATTCATCTACAACATGTTGGGGTACAGTTCCAATGAGGTACAAAAATAATCTTTACATTGATCTGGATCAATGCTCTTCTCTGCTCTAATCTACTTTAAATTTGCACATTATGCAATACTATTCGCACAATACAAATGAAATTCACATCATATATGTTACTTCTCACACATCACTCACATCATACTTGCATACACTCATAAAACACTAAAATCAATCTATCATTTATATCCACATCAAGTGTAACTTAAATTAGGCCGGCCTAATTAAAAGTAACACACAAAATTGAACTTTACATCATTAAAACATTTCATCCACATCTCACGCCTTAATCTTAAATTCAATTCACCTTAAGATAGGTTGGGATGGACCTATAATAGATCTTATATAGGATAGAAACGCTTATTTATCCTTCGCATAACATCAAACATGTTAGTTCGGCCCCAAAATAAGGCCTAAACACAAAACTTCCATCTATTTTACCCAATTTGTCGAACGGGTGACTAAAAACTCGATCTTACTTTGAATTCCCACTCAACCAAAATCCAAAATCTTATCTTCAACATCACAGAACAAAATAATTATCCACGAAGGAATGCAGAATCTCCCACATCGACACTTTGTATAGAAAACAATCTGCAATATACAAGACTAAAATCTGTCAAGCATATCTTCCTAAATACTTCACCAAAAAACACAAACTCTTGTATTTGGATACATTTGATGATCATAAAAACATTGTTAGAATCACAGAGTGACTTCTAAATTTGCAGTGGAGTGTAGACCCAAAAATTGATGCATTGAACCATTGTATTGGAAGATTTGATACTTAAGCATTTCCCTTTGTAGTTGTACTTTTTGGAGCAACTTATTTTGTACATAAGTCTTCAAAAATACTTCCAATTCATGTTGGAATTATTCAAAACAATGTTCACATCAGTGACAACACTGGATCATGCAAAATATACATACCATGCTCATGTTGCTAGACAACACCATCAATGACAAACTTCCAATAATCTTCCTCTTTACAATATTACTTCCAACATGAACCACCCACCTTGATGTGTTGGTACCATCGTTTGAGCCCCATGACACAGAGAATACAAAAAAATCATGTTTCCATATTTACATTGCTCTCAACTAATGCACTTTTTGCAAGAATGCATTCATTTTTGGAATGGTCAAATTATGTTAGTTTAGAATCAAAATAGATTATTTTAGAGGGACCCCATATCCACCTATAGGTTCAAAAAGAACATTCCTAGGTGACACAAGCTCCAAGAACTACTTTTTCATAATTTGGCAATTTTTTTTCTCTTGGGTCTCTTAAGGAACTATGTCAGAATAGTGTGTCGCCTAGAATGATTGGGATAGTTGGAGTTTGAAACAAGGCCTTTGGTAGCATTGAACCACCCATCTTGATGTGTTGGAATAGTTGGTTGGGCCCCATGACACACCGAATGTAAAAAATACATGTTTCCACATTTACACTACTCTTAATTGATGCTTTTTGTAAGAATACATTTATTATTGGAAGGGTCAAATGATGTTGAGTTTACTAGAATTTAGATAGGGTACTAAGAGATAATTGTATCTACCTATAGGTTTAGACAAAAAAATTCTAGGTTCCACATATTCCAAGAATTAGTATGTCATAGTTTGGCAATTTTTTGCATTTAGGTCTCTTGAGAGACTTTTCCAAAATAGTGTAGCCCAAAATTATTGTGTGACTTGAGGAACAAAAAAATTTCTTCCATATCATTCAACCACCCACACAAACATGTTTGTGTAGTTGATTTGGCTCCACAAGACAAAAAAAATGAAAAATATGGCTCCTAGCAAGTTTATGTTGAACACAAATGATGTTTTTTGCAACATTGCATCCATTGTTGTCATGGTCAAATAGTTTGGAGATGAGAAAAATAAGAGGGTTCTTTATGGAAGGACCCTATGTGCAACTATAGGTTTAAACAGAACACTCGTAGGTTTCATAGATTCTAAGAACCAATCTCTCATAGTTTTGTATTTTTTACACTTAGGTCTCTTAAGAGATTTTGCTGGAATAGTGTAGCCTAGAATGATTAGGTGACTTTGGGAATGAGAAAAGGTCTTCCCTAGTATTCGCCCACCCACTTAGACATGTTGGAAAAGTTGGTTTGGTGAAAAATAATGTAAAATATGGCTCCTAACAAGTTTTTTGCTTAGGTTTGTTAAGAAACTTTACTAGAAGTCTATAGTTTGAAATGATGAATGCATTTAAACTCTCAATACATAATATAATCTAGTAACTTAAATTGAATTCATTTAGCGATACCTCAAGTGGCCCTTTCTTGAGTTGTTGCTTCCACTAGATCTTATCAAACACTTATTCACTCAACAAATCGTATCAAATCAATTCTCTTTTATTGTATTCTAACACAAAACTGTTACACACAATCTAACAGGAAATCTATTGAAAATATTATTCAACACATATGATCTACTACATTCTATCACTATTGTTATTGCTAGATCTCCTCCTCGATAGGGAACCCAACCATATAGGGTCTACGAGGGAGTCCCATTATTCATGAAATGAAAATAAACTAAAGAACATATATCAATTCTTCCTCAAGAATAGGAAGAGGACTGAGTCTTAAATTCGAAAATAATAATTACTTGAAATAGGAGTAGAGAAATCAAACACGGATTTTATGTCCAACAAACTTAACCGATTATAACATAAATGTGCTTAGTAGAATATTTTTGTCATAATTTAGTCCTATTGAAAATAGAATTCTTCTTCTCTTGATTGTCTTATTGTCAAGTAAGAGTAATAGTAGGTGACTCACAAATTAATTAATAAATGATCACCTTCGTCTTCATTTGAAAATATCGTACCCTATTCGGTTGACTTCTTCTTCGCAACAATTTGCAATCCTTATGCTATGGGTTGAGAATCCCTTTGTTGTAAGTTGATAGTTGTCTATGCTGCAAATGTTAGTCTTATTCCCTAAGGCATTCTCATTATCAACAACCATAAATTAAACATAAAATCCTACCAAACTTCATAGACATTCATGAATTCATACATACACATATTAGCATAACATGTTTCCATTCCAAATGCTTAAAATTATATGAAAGACACAAAAGGTATTGGTAATGTCATAATATTAGCATAAGGAAATGATAAAAATTATAAAATAGTAATGGGAAACTAGCAATTATAAATCCCATCATAGTTTGACAATTTTTTTCACTTAGGTCTCTTAAGAGAGTTTACTGAAATAGTGTAGCCCAAAAAGATTGAGTGACTTGGGGAATGAATATAGACCTTCCCTAACATTCAACCACCCACTAGAATTTTTTGGTGCAATTAGTTTTTCCCCATGAAACACTAAACACAAAATAAGGCCCTCAGCAAGTTTTTGTTGAATGTAAATGACACTTTTTGCAACATTTCATCCATCATCGCCACGATCAAATGGTTTAGAGATAAAAAAAACTAAGAGGGGTTATTGTGGAGGACCCTGCATTTAGTTTTAGGTTTATAAGAAACATTTTTAGGTGCCAAAAATTTTGAGAACTAGTTTACCATGGTTAGGAATTTTTTTACACTTAGGTCTCTGAAGAGACTTTGTTGAAATATATATAGTTTTGGATATATATATATTAAAAGGTGATTTAATTAGTGGCATGTGTAAATATAATTGAGAAAAATTTAGATCAATATGCAATAGTCAAATTATTGATTTTATTTTAAATAATATATTTGAAAAGACAAATATTGGATTTGTAAGTAATGTGTTTAATAGCCAAATTAATTGGTTTCTTTTAAAATGATTTAGTTTGCAAGAACAAAGATTTATTTATTTTAAAACGATATGTTCTGAATTATAGAAGTAAATGCTTATTTTATTACTTAAAGGCAATTAGAAAATTAAATATTGGATTTAAATTTCTTCTTATGTCTGAAAAGGGACATTATTAAATTGGTTTTATTGTGGCAATAATCTATTGAAATTTATTAAACGAAGTGGATTTAGTAAAAAAGAAGTAGATTTCATTCTGATTCAATTGCTTGTTTAAATGTATTTCCTTATGTTATCGCTTTGGGGGAAATTGCTCAGAAGGGTTGTTAAGTCTTCCAGAGAACTCTAGAGGTTGGGGGTTGTCATGTTGTGATGTCAACCATTTGTTTACTCCCTTGGGTAGTGCATGAAGTTATGTCAATGTTATTACCCAGTTTCCACAAACGGGGATTTTTTGTGCCTCCTGTGGAAGGAGTGGATTATGTGAAATTGTTGCCTCCAAGGTTTGGAGTGAGTTTCGTTACATGTTTCCTCCTAGAGTTGGAGCGAATGTTTTATCTATTTCGTATGCACTTGGGCTCCCTTTGTAATTGGTTTGAATGTGTGTTGTCAAGTAGAAAAGTGGCTTTTGTTAGGGGCTAGAGCCGTAAGAGGTAAACTGGGTAACCTTCAGAGGTAGTTTAATCAAGTGATAACTAAAGCAATGTAATCCATGTCAGTAATGTAATGGTGTACTTGTGGTTGTATGGTTCATGTGTTTGGTTGTATCAGTATGAGTCAGCCTGTGTCTAGAGGTAGAGGGTCTTGTCTAGGAATCCTTGTTACTATCTCCTAGCACGGGGGGTGGGCCTTTGGGTACCACTTGGTTGCGTGGAACGTGCACCTTACTCCGTTGGGTTTTCTTCTTGTTCATGTTGATGAGATTTCCAGTTGGAGAGCTCGTGGGATCCAGTTACTCTTTATGCCTTTTTTTTATTTCAATTGATCTAGTGATTTATTACCCCTCATTTGTAATCGAGGTGGAAGATTGTAATTTGTAATAATGCTCATTGGATTTACCTCATTCAGGGAATGAGAGTTGTAATCTTATTGTTAAATGAGATCTTATGATATCTCTATTTTCTTTGATGAATTTATCTTGTATGGACTGTATGCGTTCTTAATTTCATAAGTAATTAAATGTTATGGTTTCAATTCATTAATGTTTTCGTGGGTTAATAAGTAATCTCAGTCTCGTAACCTCAAATTTTGTTGCAATGGGTAGTGAACTTGCATATTAATTGTACTTTTTAAAAAAATAGTACATTTTTTTAGTTAATTGCAACTTCCTCTAGGGTTACGTGGTAGGGATTACAATTGCAAAGTGCCACTAGAGCATAAGGAGAGAGGATGTTGGTGAAGGTTGTGTATTTTAGTGTTAAACCTACCAATTAAGTTTGCCTAGGAGTTTCTAAATCCTTTTCAACAAATTCATTTAGTGTGTAGCCTACAAATATGGAACTCCAAGAAACTACATCTACTTGAACCCTTCTATAAAATAGTGCACTCATTTTTTTATGTCTCCTAGGGCACAAGTTGGGTTGATGTTGGTAAAGGTTGTGTATCCTGGTGTTACTCCTACAATTTTCATTTATTTAAAAGCGTCTAAATCCTTTTCATCAAATCCATTTTGTATATTGTATAGCTCCATCTATGCTCAATCAATTGATGTGGAAAATTCATGCATATAACTCAATGAACCAACAAATCCCGTATTAATCAATTCATTGACCTAGAGGTGCTACATTTAATTTATCAACTAGGGAATCTTAAGTTCTTGGATGATTTTGACACTGTATGTGCAACTAAGGATTCTAAGTTGTCCTAATAAATTATGTATAGAAGAGTTAATAAAAGCAACTTCATCTTAAATAAAAATTTAATTAAAATTTTTTTTATCTAGAAGTAAACCTAATTGCATAACAATTACTATAGGTAAATACTCTTATGAATACAATGGTTAATAACTCAATTGTGTTGTAGTTACTTGAAATAATTGTGATAACAATTAATTACTACTCAAAAATTCAATTGAACTTTTAAATTAGAAAATACAACAATTTATTCTACTGTTAGTAATAACCTAAACTATAAGGAGCGTTGTAGTTACCTCAAGTTTCCCTTGCTTGATTCATTGCAATCCCATGATAATTCTCTTTACATCTTAATTCATAATTCACGGAAATGACTAAACTTCTATCTTTATTGCAATTTGAACAGATAAACTAAGAACAAAGTATTACAGAAAATATTTATATCCAAATCTACGAACACTAAGATACTATATCCTTGACCTCTCACAATATTTAACATTAATACAGGATCTCAAGAGTTTGGTTAATTTTGGACTCAAAATAACTGGGTAAACTCTCCCAAAAACATAGGAAGAGGACTCAACCTTATTCCAAATAGTAATGAAAACTAAGCATGTAGAGGTGAGAGTGTCATAATCACATTAAGACTCTACATCATAAAGAAGATAGATATAATTGAAAATATGCTCAATATGGCATAACTATTTGTGATCCATGACCACTATTATTACAAATATCTTCTTTCCTCCATGACTATATCTATCTGGTGACAACATTAGTAAGAAAATAGAATGATCTATAAAAGAATCAATTCTACAATCTTCGACCACTACCTCCATCAGCTACGAAAGATTGAATGTGTTGTAGGTGATCATCCCCTTGGTTGCAGGTTGACAGGATTCCTTTGTTGCGAGCTAAAAGATCCTTTGTTGTGAGCTGAAAAATCTTTCATTGTAGGAGTTAATTTATTTCAAAGGCATATTTTCATCATTAATAACCATAATCAACATAAAACTCTAATTAAATTTCATATACATTCATATATTTACACAATCATTTAGCAATATAATATATCATCCTTAATGTTTTAAATACTTAAAAGTAGGAAGGTCTGGGCAATGTCTTTGAAACCATCAAAAATATCATGAAAATTATGAAACTTAAACAAGGAAAAGAAGACAATTTTAGGACCCCTAGCTTATATTTTTTCTTGTCCTAAAGCAATTCAAGGCCTCTGGTTATACTGTAATGTAGTTTCTTTGTGTTCTATAGTGTCAGTAACTCCTTCCCCCTGCTTTAGGTAGAAACCTTTATGTGTAGATATTGTTTCCCATTTGACTCACTCTGTTGTCCCTCATTATTCCTTCCTTCCTTCATGTCCAATATTAAATTGTGTATAGGAGAAGGGAAGGATAGAATGTCATAGGGAACCAAGTAATTTGGTGTTCTATGGAAGCCTTGATGTACTTATGTACACTTATGACTAATGCTAAGTAGTTAAAAATAGAATGGGGCTCTTTTCTTTTCAATTATTTAGTCAATTCATTCCATCAGCCTTTGGAGACTTGGAGTGCCTCTTTTTGTGTTCTAGATGCCAATTATTTAAATCTTGTATAGTTTTTTTATCTGCATTCCAATATTTTATTCTCCACCTCAAGTTTATCTACCAATTCAATCCATTTCTCAACTACTTCACCAAGGTCCTATGCTTTTACTCTAATATTAAGGTGAAGTGACTTCTCCCTTTCATGATAATGTTTTCACACTTGGACTCTTTGATGTTCATTTTGAATTAATGAGGCTAATACCTTTATCTGAGCATATCCCACAAAAATAAGTGGGTTCCAAGCAATATCATATGTAATAGCTAGATTGGGCAAATAAAATTCGCATAGTTGATCCTGCATGTCTAGTGTGGCCTCTTGATAAGCTTTTAAGAATAATGTTTATAGTGGTAATGAAACAATAATATCATTAACTAACTAACTAAATTGAAAACTCATAAAAATTTCCTACAAGAATGGGGCATAAACCCTAGCAGGTGGTCTACATCTTATGAGTGAACAGTCATGTCAGCAATTTTGTCAATTTTTACCATCAACCTCTTAATTTCTGAGTTTTTCTTCTCAATTTATCTATCATGCTTCATTATCATTTATGTTATTTCTTTGTTCCATTCCTATCATAACTAATAAATTTCTCCCTTTTTGTTTGACAATTTTATCCCTAGGGTAACCAGAGTCGGGGTTTTTCATATTGTTGGAGAATCATTTTGTTCATCAGGTTTTGGAATTTTCTTATTTATTTCTATGATAGCCAATTGAGCTAATTTTTCCAAACCCATTCCTTATTTTTGATAAGCATACAACTATTTTTCCAACTCTTTAACCTTATTGTTTAACCCTATTTATTTATTTTGGTACCCTTTTAGTTGTTCTTATAGTTCCTTAATTTTTTGCAAAGTTGCATGCAACTCATTAACTTCCTCCTTACCTTATAAGATTAATTCCTTTTCATCCTCTAGAAATAGGTCTTCATCAATATTATTTAGGGAAACAAGTTCCTCTTGGGTTGTTGGACTATTAGGAGGTTTGGATTTCTTCTTTGTTGTAAGCAGATCCTCTTCATATTTAGAATTTGAATTGGTGTCCAAATATATAAATTGCAGGCACTTTGATTGTTCCTTATCATCAAATAAATTCTCCTTTTTCGAGTTTATTTTTTGACTCCATCGTAATAACATTTTATTATTAAGAATGGGCCCTTCCTCTTTTGATTCCCTTTTCTTTTAGGCAGTGTGACCATATTTTAGGTTGTATGAGCCCTTTCTATTGATTTTTACATGTAGGGAAGGAAGGTGTTAATTTTATTTTGCATGTTTTAGGCATAGAAGGGTTTTATGTGGAAACAGGGGTTTCAGACTTTAAAGATGCCATGGGCTATGCCTCATAGGCTACAAGTTGGGTTTCTTGTATCTTTGGCTTTGGTTGTGTATCATTGTTGTAGGTAAGTGGGGCAACTTGTGGGGAAGAGGTCACATGTTCCTCTTCCCCTTCTGTTGATGGCTCATTCACCTCATGAACCTTACTTCCTTCAGCTAACTTAGGCCTTAAAGTTCAATCATTTATGTTATTGCACACTAGAAAATATTCCCAAGAAATATTTGAAAATTGGGCACTAAGGCTTCTCTTTATCAATGGAGTGACTAAATAGTGACGAGATAAGGCAAACTAGTTGCTCTTTCTTTTATACTCAATTGACATTCATTTTAGCAAATTATACAGGAATTTTGGAACATTCACAAGCCTCTAATGGTGAAGGTGGCTTAAAATTTTAAAGTGTATTATATATAAGAGAGATTGTCTACCATCACAGGTCATATATTTAACTATGTATGCATCTTCAGATGCCCATAACTAAGGTAGAGAAATTCGTTTAGTATGGGATGAGGAATCCAATTCCTCTCTTGTCTTCATGAATTCATTCCTAGATGTAATGACATCTCTTACTGGAAACTCTTCCCCAATTTTGGGTAGCCCAGATACTTCTACCACTATTGCTTCTAAGGCATCCACTCTCATGCCTCTCACTATAGCTTCATCATTATGTAATGTCCTAGTAGATTTTTGTGGCATTGCCTCATTGTATTATGTAAGTCAAAGAAAGTAATCCAACCATATGGCATGCTAAAAAATAGGCAAGCATAATTGTTCTTCTAATAACGCAATAAGGGTTTTTGGTTCCCTTTTGATAATATATCCCCCCATTTTGCAATTATGTAGCCTTCTTTGGATGAATTCCTCTTCAACTTTTTCATTGTTGTTTTTGTGACCTCACAATTTTTCTATCAATACCTTTACCAAAAATTTCTTGTGCTAGTATATGAAATTTGCAACTCAACCAGTTGATTGTTTATCTTATGAAGGTACAAGGCCTAGTATGACATCTCAAATATCTTCCACATTTGTAATTAATGTGGAATCCTTCCCCCAAAATTAAATTTTTAATTTATCCTCAAATAGCAAGGTATGCATGGAGTACAGAGGGAATTATGTTTAAAGCATTGTGGATATATATATATTATAAAATAAATGTTGCATAAATATGAATTTTAGAGAAATAAATAGAGTTAATTATAATTATAGTTGACAATGTGAAAAATACCTGGATGTTTACAATGATGGGAGAGGTGGCACGTTTGATGTGATGTGAATGGTCATTGAGTAGCAACTAGTTGCAAAAGATGTGATGATGGAGTAAATGGATGTGACTGCATGAAGCTTGCCATATTGAGAAACAAAGTGAGCAATGACACGTGTCTGAAGATGATAGAGACAGATAAAATGGTTACGACATGTAAGGAAATGACTTGTAGTGAAGTGGTATGTTGTGTGTAATTAGTGATGAACTCAAAGTTGTTGCATGTAGATGTGATGAGAGTGATATCACCAGGAGTGATAGTTGTTTCATGTGTAGTGGAAGTAAGCTAGAGGTAGTTGTTGTGGATTTTAGTAGAACAAGTCCCTTGTGTAACTGCCTCAGGGTTGTTTCTATAGGTCCCATGAGAAAAATACTTGCAATTTTGTTACATGTATCTAGAATATCTTATGTTTGTGGTCTGATTTATTGGAGATGCAGTGTGTGTGTATGTTCTTTTTTATGTTTTTATTTTATTTTTTGAATAAAAATTATACCTACAAAGTATTTGTAGGTGAGTTGGTGCGCTCATCTATAGATGTAGCAATGGGTGATTATGTGGTTTCTTCATGATTGGTAGTCAATGGTGAATTTGGTAATCCTGAGGATGGTTTAAACTGTTGGTGCAAGTGTTGTAGAAACTCCTCTTTATGTAATGGATTTTATAGAGCTTAAGACGGTGTCCATTTATCATCAAAGAGAATCTAACTGGATCAATTGTGGTTAATTATAT
The DNA here is from genome assembly GCA_007115665.2 of Sequoiadendron giganteum. Classification (NCBI taxonomy): domain Eukaryota; kingdom Viridiplantae; phylum Streptophyta; class Pinopsida; order Cupressales; family Cupressaceae; genus Sequoiadendron; species Sequoiadendron giganteum. Next base: position 256,600,028 of record CM021110.1, on the reverse strand, counting down.
TACTCCATTTTGAAAGACTTTCTTTATTTCATAAGGACCTACCCCTCATGTTTTTAATTTATCTTTGTGGTCCTTATATCTCGAATCATAGAGCAATGTATAATCTCAATCATGAAATTATTTTGTCTTGATGAACTAGTCATGTCATTTGATTCTTTTTTTTTCACAATTCCTATATGATGGACTGCTTTCATCCTTAACTCATCTAGAGCATTTAGATTGTGTAGTTTGTCCTTTTGAGCCAGAGTGATCCATTCCAAGTTGCACCACTGTTTTGAGTGTTTTATATTCAAATTCAATGGGGAGGATGACCTTTTTCCCACATACCAATTCATACGATGTGAATCCTATGGTGGTTTTCCAAGTTGTCTTGTATGCCCGGACAACTTCTGGTAAACTTGTTACCCAGTCCCTTTTTATGCAATTTGATTGTATTTGTTAAGATGGTTTCAATTTCCCTATTTGTAACCTCAACCTACCCATTTCATTTTGGGTGGTAAGGAGTTGACTTCTTATGTCTAATCTCATATTATTTGACCAGATGGGCAATCAAATTTGAAGTAAATTGTGGCCTTTGATTTGTGACTATCTTCCTAGGCACTCCATACCTTGTGAATATTTCCTCATATAGGAATGTTGTAACCTTGCTATCTCTAGAAAACTACAATGCTTTAACCTTCACCCATTTCGTTAGATAGTCAGTATAGACTACTATATACTCCTTATTGTTGGAAGTGGGATCTATTAGCCCAATAAAATCAAGACCCCACTTATCAAATGGTGGAATGACCAATTTTAGTTTTAGGGGCATCTTATCACTCTTTGTAGGTCTACCCATCCTCTAAAAAATGATCACATCTTCTTGTATACTTGATTTTATCTTTATATAACATTGACCAATAGTATCCAGTGTTTAGGATCTTGAGGGTTGTTCTTTTGGTTGCAAAGTGTCCTCCACAAGGCTCATCATGAAAATCCTTTAGATATCACAAAATTCATCTTCCCTCATGCACTCATAATATTATCAGGTCCTATGTAGAATAAATAGCCAACCACCCATGAATATGGTGTTGGTGTTTTAATTTTCCCAACTCTATCTTAAGACAACCTAAAGAATAGCCAATTGAGATTATTAATTTCCTTCAGGGGTTGGCCAATGAACAAGAAAAGATAGAGAAACCTTTTTCTGTGCACTTTAGGCTCTACATAACCTAGGAGGGTGGTCCTATACAATATTAATTTTATAGAGATTCCTTATGGTGATCAGGTGGATATAGAATCTCCACACACAATTATAATGAATATTGTCTTAAGCATATATGTTCTCACTAATAATTCAAGAATTGTAGATAAATATACTTGATAGGCTAGATCCTTGAGCTTTTCATACATTTAATGCTTTGAAAACATGAAAATAACATTATGCAAATAAATTATTGTAGTAAGGGAAATTATTCTTGAAATTCATGACCATGGATTTGCATTCAAATACATTTAACAAACTGGTGCCTTAAACCTAGGAAATGGAGTCAAGATAGATGTAACAAAAAATTGAATAACAATAATTGGCCTAACTTCAATCAGGCATTGTAACAATGCATTACACTGTTACCCTACAAAATTCATAACCAATTCTACTTAAAAATCCATGCAAACACTCAAGACATTCAAAATTTCTTATATAGCATATTCAATTCACTACTTGAGAGAAATCCATACAAAAAACATTCAACCACAAGAAATCTTACAAAGATGAACAAAATGATCCTTGATCCAATTTTATTCATAAATGAAAAGAGGAGTACAATGTAGGAGATAATTTAGCTTTGAAATTGGAATTATATATATCCATAATTGAAGCTAACACTGTTATACAAAAATGAATAATTACATCAAAGAATTTTCTCAGACCACCTAGACCTAGAAACACTAGCTTAGTTACAAAATTCTTTGCATGCAAAAGTTCTCCAAAATCATGTGAAAAAGGCCTTGAATTCCCTTTTATAGAAACAAGGGAGCAAAAAAAGCTTCAGGCCAGTGGACAAGTATCACATTTTCATTTGGCAAATATTCCTGCATAGGATCAAACAAAAAGTTTACAACTACCTCGTGGGGAGAAGAATAATCCACTACAAGACAAAGATAGTTGTACTTGCAGTTGCAAAAGATCCTTATTGATTCCAAAATGTGGTTGAAGAAGAAGGTGGTTGTACTTGTACATGATTCCCTTTTCTTTACCTTCTTTATCTTTCAAAAAGGCTTGGGAGATGTTGACAAGGCAATAGAAGATAGAAAGAGGTCCCACCACTCATAAGAATAGGAAAACAATAGAAAGGTGGCTTACTCCACATATTTCTCAAGCCATGTACTTTATTCATCTTCATATGTCCAATTGAAAGTTAGAAGTTTTTATAATTTTTTGTTATGTGAATGGTACCTACATCTATGATTTCTCTGGTATCTTTTGTAAAACTATCTAAATTGGTCTCCAATCTAAATAAGCCATCAATAGAATTATTTAGGAGAGCCAATTCAGGTTTACCATCCTTGTATTATAAAGTAGACAATGAGGGAATTATTCTAGCAAATTTATCCTTCCAATTGTCCAAAGGCTTGATCAATCCTATCTCATCCATTATATTTGGCATTATACCCTTCTCCATACCTTCAAACATTTTCAATTTTGATTTGAATTGAATATCTGATTTTTTTTAAATGAAAATATTATCCCCAAGCAACTCAATTCTCTCCATAACATGAGGAAAATTCTTTTGGGCTTATATGTTTAATTTTTTAACTTTGATCATCTCCTTTATGGCATTAGTCCAAAGGCTCCATTTACTCAAAACTTCTTGGAAACTCTTATGAACCTCTTGGTGCTTGGAATATGCCTTATTTAGCCCATTAAAGGCTATCCATGGTCCTTCAATCTTATGCAACAAAGGAAAGTCTATGACCTAATAGGTCATCAATAACATCAATTGTAATTTTCTTTGCTTCCTCCTTTTCCTTATTTTCATTCTCCTTACTTTGCTTCATCTCTTTCTTCAACTGTTGTATTCTTAGAGACAAAGTCTCTCTATATTGAGCTAAAAAATGCTCTGATGAAGATGAAGGATCTTCAATTTGAGGCACAAAAAGTTGTGGAGGTTGTATTCTTGCAACTACCTTTTGGTACTCATCTTTCAATTTCACATACTTCTTATGCAAGGTATCATAGTAATCTTCTACCCTCTCAATACTATCTACACTAAGCATTGCAGTATGTGCCACTAATTTGGCTACTTGTTTGGCAGAGGTGTCAGAAGTCCTTTTAATAATCACTCTCCCTTTGATGTCTCAAACTATCCTGACCATTCTTGGCTTTTTAATTGGGGAAATTACTCAAATGGCTAAAGTATGCATGTTGGGACTAAAACTAGACCCAAAAACTGACATCATCTATTTGCTCCTCTAACGTAAAAGCTTCCTCATCCTAGTTCCTTATTGTGTCAAGAGCAATTGCAGAAGTTAAATCCCAACTAGGAAACAAAATAATTCCACTTTATTTCACTGTCCTCTTTCCTTCTACAGGAGTGATATTAGATGCATCAAAATCCATCTTTTGGATTACCTTCAGATTAATCTCTTCATGTGTCGATGGATAAACTCCTTAGCTTTTTTAATCTTTTCCCTCAGTTCACTTTTCTTAAAACTGATGATGAACTCCTTAAATTATTTTGTTTGAACAAAAGTTTCATCATCCATGAATTCATGGAAAGCCTCATACCTCACATCATTAGGAATAGATGTCTCATTATAAATTCTATAATTTTCCTATTCTCATGTGTGTGCTCTTCTCTTTCTTGATAGACTTGAGGATATGGGAAGTGTTGATTGAATTCCTCATCTCCAAGGATATGCTCAACATATTCCTCTTGCATTGTCTCCCTATCCTCTGGTTCCTCTAAATATTCAAGCTAAGGTTGATCATGAACTTGCATGGGTTGGATGGAGGTAGCCTCATACCTCACATCATGAGGAATAGTGTTCTCATCATAAAATTTAATAATTTTCCTATTCTCAAGCATGTGCTCTTCTCTTTCTTGATGGACCTCGAGATATGGGAAGCATTGATTGACTTCCTCATCTCCAAGGATATTCTCAATAGATTCCTCTTGCATTGTCTCCCTATCCTATGGTTTCTCTGAATATTCAACCAAAGGTTGATCATGAACTTGGATGGGTTGGATGGAGGAAGCAAGGGTTGATGATTTTGTTGGTAGTTCTTGCAGTTGCATTGGTTGCTCCTCTTCCTTCTTCTTCGCCTCTTCCTTAGCATATCTCATCATATTTAGGAAAGTACCATCCTTATAGGTAGCCAACATTTTCTCTACCTTTTCTAAATGATTGATATATCAAGCAAATGGATTGACGTATGCAGGGTTCACTTGCATTCTTTTTTCTTCAGTATCCATTATAAAAGTATAGCCCTTTTTTCTTTGCTTCACTTCTTCATCATCCTTTAGATTTATGATAACATCATCATACATATGGAAATGATGATAATATTGTGATATTCCTCTTGCTACCCTTTCCTTACTAATAAACCTTTTAAGGTCACAATTTCTTGCAGGGTTTACCTTCATTCCAATATTAATCAAATTTATGGAAAATTTCTCTAAACCTTCTTTTGCAATTACAATAAAAAAAAACTCATATAGTCAGGGATAAAAGATCCCTTCTTCATTAATATGGAATTATTATTATCTAACTCATCTAGTTGCCACATTATCTCCATAAAATCCAATCTATCAGATACATAGATTGGTAGGTAGTGAGGTTGCATTGGAGTGCCATATACTCTAAATATTGTAGATCTCGAGTGTAGGTACTAGTATCCCCAATTATTCTCAACTCCCTTTTTTGCATCATACTACAATGGCCTTAGCAACTTCATGATGTTCATAGAAATCATTCTCTCTAGCTTACAACCAAGATTCTCCAATATACTCAAGGCAAGAACATTTTCAAATGTCAGGAAATTTGATTTATTGCAATGTTGGTCCCAAATGTGTGTCCACAACTAATCAAACAATTTTATGAATTTCTCATCATGTTTCATCAACTCCAACACCTATTTTCGTGCTTTCTCTCCATGAAACATAATCATATATAACAACAATGAATACCATCTGAAATACAAACCAACCTTGGGGTTTTTCAAGGCTGTCAATTATTAGTCAATACCCTCTACAATAAATGTAGCAAAATAAAAAAAATTTGGCATCCCTGTGTTGAATGTATGTTGTTAGCATCAGCATAAAAAAAGGCATTATCACATCATAATCTTTGTCAAGAACCCGGTACAAAAAAAAGTACTAGAAAAATAGTGGACTCAAACTTGTCATAATTGAAGGGATCCACCTCCTTGGGAGTAAATCTGACGTGTTTTTTATCAGTTTCCCTTCATTTGTGCTTTGGAAGCCACAACACCATGTAGTCGTGCTTATATTTTTCACACACTCACTACACACTAAATAGAAATCAATTGTGACACTAGTTGAAGGGTTTAAGCCAAATGTCTCAATGATTTGTCTTCTTGAAATTTTGAGCAAAGGTGATCCCTTCCTAATTCTGATCATTTTGCTATCAGGATCATAATAGCTTGTCAATTCTTTTACTAGGTCCACATTCACAAACACATTGGGGACCACCAATTTACCCAAATCTGAAGTTCATAAATTGGAGATTGGCCTCGAAATCTGACTTCTTTTGTTTATGTATTCAAACAAAGTCCACCCATGCACTGGGATGATAACATCCCCAATTTTCTCAACCATATCCTGTAATCTGTTTGTAACAACTCCAGTACCTTAAGCATGTTTTCCTCATTTTTTGTGAACTAGGTAGTTGCTTCATGAGGTTGTCTTCCATAAACCTCCTATATCCCTTAGATTTTGTACTAATTTCACTCATTTTTAGGGTTTAATTGTAACTAGGGTTTGTACAATGACTTTTGAAAAACCTAGGATTTTATATTTTTCTTAAAAAATTCAAAAAATTAACCCTAAAAATCCTATAAACCCCTTTAAATATGATTATTCAAGTAATTTTAATGAATTTTGCGATTACAGACAAAGTAGACCACTCACCTAGAATTTTAGACAAAACCATAGTTTTCTCTGCTTGAATTCCACCTTTAGAGAGTTTCATTCACTAGATTACACGAGTATGATTGCAAATGTGACAAGGAATGAAACAATTCAATATTTTATTGGCCTTTGAAAAGTAGTAGATATGCCTTAATTTTAGTGTGACAGCTCACGCATATGAAATAGATCATTTGTCAACTAGGCATTCCAATTTAAATTCTAACCGTTGATTTGAGTGCTTTAAAACTAGATTGACAACCATCACATGTCCTTCTTACATTGCACTTTTTATTTGAAAAAGGTTTTATAAAAATGTGATGTGAAGAAGCTTTGCACTGCATCCTAAGGATGAAACGCATCCTCACCTTACCCTTTAGAACCAAGTGCATTTTGGTTAAATGCACTGAAGAAGAAAAAACATGATACATTGAGCCCATGTGATGCAATGAAATGCATCCATCTATCCATTGTGACATCATCCTTCCTTTATCTTTTTATATCTACACTACTAAAAAGGAAATGTGTTATGAAGGATTTCAGCGCTGCAATAGAATTTGAACATGTGTCTTCATATTATAGGTCATAGCCTTAGCATAGTTTCCTTATGTGCTTGAAACATAAAAATCCATTATGAATGAGCTATGTGATGAAGCGAGGAGATTAAACATGTCCCAATCTTGCACCCTTGTATAAACATCACATTTCCTTTGTGCACTTAATTTTGAAGAATGTGGTGTGAAGATCTCATGTGATGCAACCTTTTCTTGACACATGTCTCAAAAATGATGTAATACACTCAGTGCATTTTGTTTTTGTGCTCTAGGAATAAAAACACGCTCTCAAGAGAGAGTGCAATGCAATGAAAACTTTCCACATGCTTGAAGGCCAATAAGCTTTGCTTTGCACATTTTCACTATGCACTCTTCTCATAAGATTGCGATGCATTAAGGCAACTTGTTGCAATATAATTTAACACGTGTCCCGCCTTATCAAGATCACCTAGTACAATTTTTCTATGTGCTAGAAAAATAATAATGTGATGTGAAGGTTGTATGTGATGCATTGTGAGAGTGACATATATCTATGGTGGGTCAAGTTCTTAAGGCTTAAGTGAATCAATTGAGCACATGCGTTAAATTTGTGTTTAAAAGGGACATGCCTAGGGAGTGAAAGGAACATAAAATCACAAGGAAACTCAAAATTAGGACTTTATGAAATAATTCAATCGAATATTTAGAAAGAGTGATGGATCAACGGGTATCCTAGATCGACGAGGTTGGTTAATATATGAGGGTAAAACACATAATTTTTTACTCAATTGACTGGAAATTGGAAATAAAAGGTCAACATGAATTTAGATCAAAAGCGCAAGGCTATTTGGGAAGATAAGGTTTTAGGAATGTTTTTTTGTACAAAAGTAAACCCTAAGCAAGGTTAAACAATCCCTAACATATTAACATACCATTCAAAAACTTAGAAAATAGGGAAAAAGCCAGAGGTCGAAGAAAATTTTGAGAGTCCCATAATATGAGAAGTTGTGTTCAACTAAATGGCACTTTTCTCTTCGTGAAGGATATGGAGGTTTCATGCCTAAAACTAAGTAGTTAGTTATATCTACATATCAAGGTGTATGCACTGTTAAGGCAAATAGGTATACATTAGGAAAGGAGTCATCCACAATTTATGTTGTTTTCATGTTTAGCCCAAAGAGAAAATCAGCTACCACATTTACTTTGTCTCGTTTATCCACTATAGTGATATCAAATTCATGCAGCAATAATAACCATCTAACAAGGGATCCACCAATCATTGGTTTGTTCATCAAGTATCGGATTATTGTATGGTCAGTATGAACAAAAATTGGATAACTAGTGATATAGTGTTTGAATTTGTTAATTGCATAGACTACTGATAACATTTCCTTCTCTGTAATAGTGTAATTGTCCTCAAAAACTTGCATATTTTTGTTGATGTAGTAAATACCATACTCCAAATTACCTTCTTTCTATCCTAAAACAACAACTATGTCAAAGTCAAAAGCATTTGTATGTATGTGGAAATGAATTTTCCAGTTAGGTCCTCTCAAAACAAATGTCCTTGTGAGAGATGTTTTAAGATCTTCAAAAGCTTCTTGGTAGGTAGTGGTCCATTCAAAATCAATGTCCTTATATAGGGGGACAAATAGGGGAGTTGCTATTTTACTAAAATCCTTAATGAATTTTTTGTAGTATCTTGCATGGCCAAGAAAACTTCACATCTTTTTGCTTCTGGGGGGTAGGTAGAGTGGAGATCACTTCTATTTTATTAGGATCCAACTGAATCCCCCTGCTTGACACAAAGTGTCCCAAAACCACTCCTTCAATCATCATCATCAAACATTTCTCATGACTAAGAGAGAGAGAGATTATGATCTTGGTACCTTTGAAGGACCTTATGTTGGATGTTGTGGTTTTGTTGCTAATATGTGGTTGTCATTGATGTCAAAACTATTAGAATTAATGTCTCTAATACTGTATATGTCAAGGATATTGAGAAAATTGTAATAAAATAAGTTGCAAGTTGTCTGTGAAGCAATGAAGATCAGTATGATGGAAATTTTAGTATGTTGATGGTGAGAAGTTGTGGATTAAAGGGTTTTTTTTTAAGTCTATATAGTTTATCCACCTAAAGTTTCAGAGGTGTGCATGAAGATTTAAGCAAGTTATGAGCTTTTGTGTTCTGACAGTTATTATGTTACTGAAGCTGGTATTCTTGGAAGAAGATAATGTGATTCTAGTAATCTGAGTTGTTTTGTATGTTCCTGTGGTGTTTGTGGATGTTTCTAGATCATGTTCTATCTGTGTTGCACGCCCACATTGATCATTGTGCTCGTGGTCAATGATTTTCATGTTCATGGCCGACAGGGTGATTATAAGGTGTTGTGGATTTTCAAGGAAAAATATTTAAAGGTGTTTTGTGTTTGAGGACATTGTTTTGGGTCTCTACTATGTTGTGGCCAACCTTGGTAGATTTGCATTAATAATCTTTATTGTTTTGGGTTGACATTTTGCATTCATATTATTATTTTGTTGAAGTCGACATGAAGAGATGTAATTACTTGTTGCAGATATATATGAGTGATTGTTTATCTCATTTGAGGTATGCATGATGTGAAGTGTGCAAGTGTTATGTGCGAATAAAGATCAGATCATTTGAAGGTAGAGAAGAGTGTGAAGAAGAGTAAAGAAGTGTTCATGTGCTTAACCGAAACTGTAATCAAGCATTAGCAAATGCTACTTTCTCAGTTCAAGATCTTCAGATGGATTTAATCTAAATGTTTATGTAAGACAGTGAGTCTTCCTTTATATTTGAGCAGTGAGCTCTAGGTAGTGTGCCTAAATGAATATGCATTCCCCATTTATTCTTCTTATACTTTTAACAGAGTATAAACTTGTGGATTAATCTCCATCATGGTTTTTCCCCTAACAAGGTTTCCCTTGTGTTGCCAGCAATTGGTATCAGAGCAGGTTCCTTGGAAGAATTTTAACAGCTTGAGGTGATCTGGGATGGCGACATACAAGAAAGATAGTCTGAGATTTGATGGAAAAAAATATTCTTTGTGGAAGACTCGAATGGAGTGTCATCTGAGATGCATTGGTGAATATTACTGGAACATTACAAGTAATAGGTATGTTATTCCTCTAAATGGTCCTACTACTGCTGCTGAGATTAGGGATGATGAATACAATATCAGGGCTAAGGAAGCATTGTTGAGTGCTTTGACTGATTCTGAGATGACAAGTGTTATGGATCTGAAGACTACTTATGAGATCTAGAAAAAGTTGGAAATTTTATATGAAGTTGATGCTGATGTGAAGATTGCTAAGCTACAAAGTCTAAAATGGGAATATGAACTATTGAAAATGGGTAATGATGAGAATATTACTACTTTCATGCAAAGAGTGAATGAACTTGTGTGTGGTATCAGATGTGTCGATGGACAATTGGATGAATTAGAGATTGTTGCGAAAGTGCTTAGAACCTTACCTAATGCATACAAAAGCAAAGCTACAGCTATTGAGGAGCTCTGAACTATGATAAATGTAACCAAAGATATGTTGATTGGTAAAGTTATTGCTTTTGAGTTGAGTGAATTCGGTGATGCCCTTCCTAAGATAGAATCTGCATTCAAAGCTATTACCTTTGAAAGAGACAAGCAAAGATATGATCTGGGTGAAAGTTCTTCTAGAAAGGTATTCAAGTATGAAGAAGAAATGAGACAGATTGAAGAAGAAGAAATAGAACCGAATGAGCTTGAAGCACTTATTTTCAAAAGAGAAGCCAAAGGAGAAGGTAAGTATAAAGGAAAGTTGCCTATTAAATGTTTTTCCTACAATAAGATAGGTCATTTTGCATCAAGGTGTCTAGAAAGAGTCCCTAAGCCAAGATATAACAAGACTAGATTTCAAAACAAGTGTTATTATGTTGTTGATGAAGGTGTGACAAATGATGAATATGATAAATGGAATGTAAGTGAAGATGAGTTTGTGTTTATTGATATCAAGGAAAATAAACCTATGTTTACTAAATCTGCTAGTTGTACAAATGTGGAGAAATCCCTAGATGCTCGAGTTGAAGAGAAGGATGAATGGGTAATTGATAGTGGATGTTCACATCACATGACAGGTGATAAAAGAAAATTTGTGAGCCTGGAAAATTATGATGGTGGTGTTGTAAGATTTGGTGATAACAATGGTGGTATAATCTGTGGCAGACGATGTATTTGTTTTTATGGTAAGCATAATATTGATGATGTTCTTTATGTGGAAGGTTTGAAGCATAATCTTTTAAGTGTCAGACAGATGGTTGATAAGGGATACAATCTTCAATTCAAGGATGGAAAGTGTAGAATATTGGGAAGCTCTGGAAATGTGATTGCCTCAGGTACAAAAACAAAAGGTAACATTTTTCACCTGAATGCTGCTAGTAAAAGTTTTTTGATTGCTCAAGTTGATGAAATTTGGTTGTGGTAAAGGATAATGTGTCACGTAAACTTTGATAGTATTATCAAGATAAATTCTACTCAAGCAGTGAGAGATCTTCCTAAGTTGGTAAAACCTTCCAATGCCATATGCAATGAATGTCGGTTAGGAAAGAAAACTAGAATTTCATTTCAGAGCAAACAACATTGTTCAAATGAATTGTTGGAGCTTGTGCATATTGACTTGTGTGGCCCTGCTAGAATCATAAGTTTGCAAGGTTACAGGTATTTCATGTTGCTTATTGATGATTATTCTACGATGATGTGGGTTACTTTCTTAAGGGAGAAATATGAAGCTCTAGTGAAGTTCAATATTTTCAAGGCTATGGTTGAGACAGAGACAAGTCTAAAGATTAAATGTCTAAGATCAGATAGAGGTGGTGAATTCACTTCCGGTGAGTTTAATTCTTTCTATGAAGTGCATGGGATAAAGAGACAATTATCTGCTCCGTGGACCACTCAGCAAAATGGAGTTGTAGAAAGGAATTACAAGACATTTCAAGATGCTACTAGAACTATGATGCTGGAAGGAAATGTTCCTCATATCTATTGGAGAGAAGTTGTGAGTACTGATTTTTATATCCTCAACCGGGTATAAATCAAAGATGATACTGGTAAGACCCCTTTTGAGCTATGGTTTGGTCATAAGCCTACTGCTAGATATTTTAAAATCTTTGGGAGTAAATGATACATCAGAAGAGACGAAGATATAGGAAAGTTTGATGCTAGGAGTGATGAAGGAATCTTTCTTGGTTATTCTACTAAGAGCAAGGCCTACCGGTGCTACAACAAGAGATTGAAGAAAATGGTTGAAAGTGCAAATTTTAAGGTTGATGAAGACATTGCTAGACCATCCAAAACTAGTGGATATGATTCAGATGATCAGAATGATAGTAAAAACAAAGCTCAGACTTCAAATCAAGTTCAGATCATTCCACTTAATCAACAAGATCAAGAGGAAGGAGAAACTAGTGAAAGTATAGGAGAGAGATCACAAGAGCCTGAAGTTCAAGAATAGCCTAAGACTCCAAGGTATGTGAGATTAAATCATTCAGAAAATCATATTATGGGTGATAAGAACAAAGGTGCCCAGACTAGGAGAAGAATTGTAGAAGAATATTGTTTGATATCAAAGACTAAGTGATAGGGTAGGGTTGGATGGAACAATCACTATTCCATGCTCTGGATCTTTGCTAGCAAGATCTCCTTGGTGTCTTAACCACCTTAACTTGTAGGACCTACCTCATGTTTAGGTACCCCTGGTTCTCTTGGCCAAACCCACTATCATCTCAATTCCAATCTACCAAGTCACCCTTGGAGCAATGCTTCTACTCTTCCTTAGCCCTTAATCTTCCCTAAAGACTAATATCCTCCAATAACTTGAGTTTCACTTTGCAGGGGTGTAGAGATATTTCCAAAGGCTTCAAATCATCTCCCTAGGGTTCTTGAAAATCCACCATACTCCAATCACAATTCACTTCCACCAAACCCTCAGTTAGGGTTTATTAGGCTACTAGCCCAAGAGCCCAATTAGGTCTCTATCTCCGAGAAAACACACTAATACTCCAAGGTTTACCAAAGAACACTGAATTTACCCTTGGGTTTCTTGTTCTTCATGTCTGTCACCTGAAGATTATAGTGGTCCTGGCCTCCAACTGCCCGTACAGTTCCTCAAACTGGAACTGATCAAGAACTTAGGTCATTTTGGGTCTTCTCCCTGTCTTCTTGCAAACTGTTAAGGTTTCCTCTCACCAAACAGGTTGATGGGGCTTCCTCCTTCTTGTTAATCCTTGGCAAGGCAAACACTTTCCCTCTCCACACTATGAATTTCCAAGAGATAGACACCCCTGCCAGTTAAGTGCTTTGCACTTCCTATCTTTCCTAGTCGGGCACTATCAAGCTCGCCTAGGAGAAGACTTTTTCCATGCTTCCCTGACTCCTAACCACTCCTAACCCTAATCTATATACAGACATGGAGTCTAATCACAATTCCCAAGGGCCCATACACAAGTATAGTGGGAATGTAACTAGAACTCCATCCTTTACAGACTGACTGTCAAGTCAGTAACTAAAAAGAAACAACTTAATTAAACAAACAACACCTAAAAATAGAACACACAACCTAAATACTACCACACAAGGCTTAGATCACAGCTTACACTACAAACTATAACAATTTACAGTGCCATGATCGCTCCTGACCACATGAATTCAAAGCATAACACAGAAAATTACATAATTTTATCACTGTCCTCTCTGGTATTCATGAAGTCTTAATCAATACAAAAGCTTCCAACCTTCCAACAGGTCAAGATACACCTTATAAAGGTTTCCAAAGTAGTTGAGCTTGAGCCTAACTACTTCCATGGCCGCTTGTGGCTTTCAATAGGCCTTATTTGCAAAATGTTAAAGAAAACTAACACCTAGGAAGGTCTATAAAGGTCTTAAATCACCCTTGTAGCCAAACCCCAATCTAAAAAATGGTCAACATGACCTTCACTAACATAATGAAAGTTCTCAAATGCCTCTAAGGCACAAATTCAAGAATTAGAAGGAGAATGCTAACTTTGATCTAAAATAAATTGCCAATTGATGACCTTCTAGTTAACTCTCCTAGATGCACTTTGGGGTGCTTCTGCACCATTCTCCCCCTCTGCATAGACTTTAAGGAATGTGAGGAAAGATTAGATATGGGTCAATTCCCTGCTGCTTGAACTGAGCTTCATCCACCCATGTAGCCTCAGATTCATGTTTGTTCTTCCACTTGATGAGGTGCTCCATATACACTCTATTCCTTATAGACTTCTTTACTCTTGACTCCAAGACCCTCTCTACCTGAAGCTTGTCTTGAATAGGTAAGGGTATGTTGCTTACATCCTTGAAGATCTCCCTACTGGTCTGATCCATGTCATTGACCGATCCCTTGTATCTGATCAAATCAACTACATTGAAGACTTGTGAAATTCCCAAATCTGCAGGTAACTCCACCTTGTATGCATTCTTCCCATACTTGGCTAATACCTTGCATGGTCCCACTCTTTTCATCTGCAAATTGGTTGATGTACCCTTCTACAACTTGGATTTGTTAAGGTGGACCATTACATAGTCTCCTACTGCAAATTGCAAATCCTTTCTTGACATATCTACCTTGTCTTTCAATTTTTGTGTAGCCTCGGTGACTGTCTTCTTTACCTACTCTTGAATCTCTTTCATGGTTTGAGTGAATTCCTCTGCATGTCCACTCCTATGTTCTATAGCTCCTAGATCCCTGAGCTCACATATACCTCTTGGGTGCATTCCATACACAATCTCAAAAGGACTCTTCCCTGTGGTCTGGTTCACATTGTCATTATAAGCATACTCAGCCTGTGAGATAACCATGTCACATGTATGTCCATACTCTTTGGTTAGGCACCTTAGAAGGTTACCTAGCACCCTGTTAACCACCTCTATTTAACCATCGGTCTGAGGATGGTAAGCTGATCCAAAAGACAGGTTGGTACCTAATCTGCTCCATAGAGTCTTCCAAAAGTGACTCATGAACTTCACATCCCTATCTGAAACAATGCTTAAAGGAAATCCATGGATCCTTACAACTTCCCTGAAGAAAAGGTGAGCTATATAGCTAGCATCATGAGTGGTTTTGCAAGGGATAAAGTGACTCATCTTGCTGAATCTATCTACCACCACATAGACACTATCAAATCCAGTCTTGGTCTTAGGGAGTCCTACCACAAATTCCATGCTAACACACTCCCATGGTCTATTAGGAATGGGTAGGGGTTGATATAGACCAGCATTACTAGCTCCTCCCTTAGCTTTCATACTCACAACACATTGCTCCACATACCTCTTGAAATCTCTTGACAACTTAGGCCAATAGTAGAACCTTTGCACTAGTTCTAATGTCTTGTTGATGCCAAAATGTCCACTAAGACTACCATTATGCTTTTCCTGGATGAGGTTTTCTCTCATTGACCCTTTTGGAACACATAACTAATTCCCTTTAAACAACAATCCACTTTGCAATGTATACTCTGAGTATTGGCTATGAAAATGATTCTCAAAGTCAGAACATACCTTGTAGGCCTCTGAGAAATCTTCATCTTCTCCATAGAGATCCTTGAAACTCTCTATTCCAATACTCTTGATCTGTATCTCTTGCACTGTCAGCAATCTTCTACTCAATGCATCTGCTACCTTTTTCAATTGTCCCTTCTTGTGCCTGATGGTGAAAGTAAAAGCTTGGATGTACTCCATCCATTTCAAATGTCTATTGCTCAACTTCTCTTGGGTGTTGATATAACTAAGTGCCTGATTGTCAGTAAAGACCACAAACTCCTTGGGTAGAAGGTAATGCCTCCACTTCCTAAGTGACTGAACCAAAGCATAAAGTTCTAGGTCATAGGTAGAATACTTCTTCTTAGCTTCATTGAGTTTTTCACTGAAGAAAGCTATGGGCCTACCTTCTTGACTAAGCACTCCTCCTACTGCAACTCCACTAGCATCACATTCCATAGTAAACAACTTGTCAAAGCTTGGTAATAAGGGAATAGGTTGAGTTGCCACTTCTTGTTTCAGTTTCTCAAATCCTTTCTCAGCTTCTTGAGTCCACTTAAACTTAGTCTTCAAACCACCTTTGATTGTATCTAGGACTGGTGCACACATGCCACTAAATTTTCTTATGAATTTCCTATAAAATTGAGCCAATCCATGGAAACTTCTTACCTTTGTCCCTGTGGTTGGTGTAGGCCAGTTTTGGATAGCTTCCACCTTGCTTGGATCCATCTTCAATGATCCTTGGGACATTACAAAACCCAAATATACAAGCTCCTGTCTAATAACTCACACTTCTCTAGGTTGATGGCTAACTTCTCTTCTTGCAACCTTCTAAGAACCAACTCCACATGCTTTAGGTGTTCCTTTGCTGTCTTGCTAAAGATGAGTATATCATCAAGATATACCACCACAAATATCCCTGTAAAGTCTTTGAGCACTTCATTCATGAGCCTCATGAATGTGCTAGGGGCATTAGAGAGGCCAAATGGCATAACTCTCTACTCATACAACCCATATGTTGTCTTAAAGGTTGTCTTCTACTCATCTCCATCCTTGATTCTGATCTGATGGTATCCACTCTTGAGATCCAACTTGGTGAAGTACTGAGCTCCTCCAAGACAATCCATCAAGTCCTCAATCCTAGGAATAGGGAACCTATACCTGATTGTGATTCTATTTATTGCTCTAGAATCAGTGCATAATCTCCACTTGCCTCCTTTCTTGGTTGCTAAGACCACTGGCACTGCACATGGACTGATGCTCTTCCTAATCAATCCTTGATCCAATAACTCCTGCACTTGTCTAGCTACCTCTAGATTCTAATCCGGTGTAACCTTATAAGCTCCTTTGTTAGGCAATGAAGCTCCAAGTATGAATTCAATCTAATGATTGATGGCCCTTTTTGGAGGTAAAGTTGCAGGTGGACCATCACTCACTATATCCTTATACTTCTCAAGCAACTTCTGGACTGCTCCGAGTATGACTATTTTTTCAGTCTTGTCTTCCTCTTTGGACTGCAACATGATCACATATCCTTCACGCCCTTCATGTAGGTTGTTAAGGAACTCCTTGCCACTGCTTAACAGGACACTTGGTGTCTTTGACTGTCCTTCTTCTTCTTCTGACAATGACTGCAACTTAAATGTCTTCCCATCCTTTTTAAAAGAAATAGTGTTCTCTTTCCCATCATACATGGCACTTATGTCATACTGCCATAGTCTGACCAATAGAAGATGGCATGCATCCATGGGTGGCACATCACAAATTAGTTTATCCTTATACCCTCCAATGGAAAACTCCACCGTTACTTGCTCATTGACAAGAACACTTTGCCCTTTGTTTAACCATGTCACTTTGTAGGGGTTAGTGTGGGGTACCTTCTCCAATTTTAGTTTCTTTACTACCTCTTCTGAGATGATGTTATCTGTTGAACCTGAATCTACAATAACCTTACATACTTTCCCAAGTATCTTGCATCTCACTCTAAATAGAACTCTTCTTTGTTTTGGCTCTTCCTTGACCGGTTGTCTGATCAAAACTCTCCTTAACATCAGATTCTCCCCCATTTCTGATTTAATGTGACTGACCTCTGGTGATTTAGTACTCATGGTGTCTTCTTGAGCATATACCACCCTCTTCTCAGCATTTGATGAAGATGCTTTTTCTGGGCACCTATAAGTTGCATGTCTTACTTGACCACAATGGTAACATTTCATAGTAGCAAAATATGAATTGCTCCTGCTTGCTCCTCTTCCTCTATTTGATCCTCCTTGAGAACCTCTACCTCTTCCATAACCTCCTCTAGAAGATGTTTCACTTCCATGCTCTATGAGTTTAGTTTCACCTTGGTTTCTTTGTTCATTTCCTCTACCTTGGTAGCCACCTCTATGTCCTCTTTGATCTCTTTGATCTTTTCCTTTGCCTCTACTCTTAGAAGCCTGGTCATGTTTCCTCTTGCTTCTTTCCTCAATCTTAATAGCTAATTGGTAACATTGGTGTACTATTTTAGGACTTAGAAGAGTCATCTCTTCTTGAATGTTCCACTTCAAGTCGTTAAGATACCTAGCCACCTTGAGACTTTCATCTTCTGAAACATTAGACCTCATACAAAGTTTTTGAAACTCCTCAATGTAAATGTTCACATCTTGGTCTCTTTGCCTCAAGCTTTGTCTCTTCTTGTGTAACTAAATCTCATAATCATCTGGTATGTGCTTCTCTCACTTTTGCCACCATACCTTTCCAAGTTGAAATAGGCTTTTTGCCTTCCTTTTCCCTCTCTGTCTGAATGAATTTCCACCATGTCAAGGAAGATCCTCTCAATCTAGACTTGGCCACCTTCACCTTCTATGCTTCAGTCACTCCATCACATTCAAAATGGTTCTCCATGCCTTCTATCCAATCCAGGACTAGGTCAGCCTCCAATTTGCCACTGAACAGTGGTATGCCTTCAAGTGCTTTCCCACTCAAAGCTTTCAATGCCCTCAAGAAAGGCTCCTCTTGCAGAATAGGTTCAAGTTCAAGGATCTTGTCTTCCTATACAACCTCTTCACTCTTTGGTACCCTACCCTCAAATCTATCACTGACCTCATCGGCCTTTATTTGCACATTGCTCAATGCTTCCTCAAGTTGAGCTAGTCTTTCTCTCAACCTCCTATTATCTTCCTTATGATCTTCAACCTTCTTTTCCAACTCAATGTTTTTCACCATGGTTGTGGAACCACTGGATTCAAGGTCTCACATACAAGATTCTATCCCAAATCTTTAACTTGCTCTAATACCAATCTGATAGGGTAGGGTTGGATGGAACAATCACTATTCCATGCTCTGGATCTTTGCTAGCAAGATCTCCTTGGTGTCTTAACCACCTTAACCTGTAGGACCTACCTCATGTTTAGGTACCCCTGGTTCTCCTGGCTAACCCCACTATCATCTCAATTCCAATCTACCAAGTCACCCTTGGAGCAATGCTTCTACTCTTCCTTAGCCCTTAATCTTCGCTAAAGACTAATATCCTCCAATAACTTAAGTTTCACTTTGCAGGGGTGTAGAGATGTTTCCAAAGGCTTCAAATCATCTCCCTAGGGTTCTTGAAAATCCACCATACTCCAATCACAATTCGCTTCCACCAAACCCTCAGTTAGGGTTTATTAGGCTACTAGCCCAAGAGCCCAATTAGGTCTCTATCTCCGAGAAAACACACTAATACTCCAAGGTTTACCAAAGAACACTGAATTTACCCTTGGGTTTCTTGTTCTTCATGTTTGTCACTGAATATTGCAGTGGTCTTGGCCTCCAACTGCCCGTACAGTTCCTCAAACTGGAACTGATCAAGAACTTAGGTCATTTTGGGTCTTCTCCCTGTCTTCTTGCAGACTGTTAAGGTTTCCTCTCACCAAACAGGTTGATGGGGCTTCCTCCTTCTTGTTAATCCTTGGTAATGAAAACACTTTCCCTCTCCACACTGTGAATTTCCAGGAGATAAACACCCCTGCCAGTTAAGTGCTTTGCACTTCTTGTCTTTCCTAGCCGGGCACTGTCAAGCTCGCCTAGGAGAAGACTTTTTCCATGCTTCCCTGACTCCTAACCACTCCTAACCCTAATCTATATACAGACATGGAGTCTAATCACAGTTCCCAAGGTCCCGTACACAAGTACAATGGGAATGTAACTAGAACTCCATCCTTTACAGACTGACTGTCAGGTCAGTAACTAAAAAGAAACAACTTAATTAAACAAACAACACCTGAAAATAGAACACACAACCTAAATACTACCACACAAGGCTTAGAACACAGCTTACACTACAAACTATAACAATTTACAGTGCCATGATCGCTCCTGACCACATGAATTCAAAGCATAACATAGAAAATTACATAATTCTATCACTGTCCTCTCTGGTATTCATGAAGTCTTAAGCAATACAAAAGCTTCCAACTTTCCAATAGGTCGAGACGCACCTTATAAAGGTTTCCAAAGCATTTGAGCTTGATCCTAACTACTTCCATGGCCACTTGTGGCTTTCAATAGGCCTTACTTGCAAAATGTTAAAGAAAACTAACACCTAGGAAGGTCTACAAAGGTCTTAAATCACCCTTGTAGCCAAACCCCAATCTAACAAATGGTCAACATGACCTTCACTAACATAATGCAAGTTCTCAAATGCCTCTAAGGCACAAATTCAAGAATTAGAAGGAGAATGCTAACTTTGATCTAAAACAAATTGCCAATTGATGACCTTCTAGTTAACTCTCCTAGATGCACTTTGGGGTGCTCCTGCACCACTAAGCCAAGTAATGTAAATGAAGCATGCAAAGATGAACATTGGATTGAAGCAATGAAAGAAGAACTGCAAAAAATTGAGAAGAGGAATACATGGATTCTTGTTCCTAGACCTAAGGATAAAAATGTAATTGGAACTAAATGGGTCTTTAGAAAAAAATTGAATGAACAAGGTGAAGTTATCAGAAAGAAAGCGAGACTGGTATGTAAAGGATATTCTCAGATCGAAGGAATTGACTTTGAAGAGACTTTTTCCCTTGTTGCTAGAATTGAAGTTGTGAGACTGTTTCTTGCCTATGTTGCTTACAAAAACTACAAGGTTTATCAGATGGATGTCAAGTCAGCATTTCTAAATGGTGAATTGGAAGAAGAAGTGTACATTGAGAAACTTGATGGATTTCAATTGACTGATCAGGGAGATATGGTGTGTCAGTTGAAGATAGCATTGTATGGACTCAAGCAAGCCCCCAGAGCTTGGTATGCTAGATTGGATAAGTATTTGTTGAAGCTTTTATTTAACAAGGGTACTGTTGATAGTAATTTGTATTTCAAGATCAATAATGTTAAAGATTTGATTGTGGAATTATTTGTTGATGATATCATTTTTGGAGGAGATGATGGTTTGTGCATGAATTTTGTTGATGAGATACAAAATGAGTTTGAGATGTCAATGATTGGAGAGATGAAATTATTTTTGGGATTGAAAATTACTCAATTAGATAAAGGATCTTTATATCTCAGTCCAAGTATGTGAAACAATTGCTAAATAAATTTGGTATGGAAGATTCAAAGCCAATCGGTACACCCATGTTTATCGGATGTAAGTTGACAATAAATGATGATTCTCTGAAGGAAAATCAGACTAGATACAAATCAATGATTGGTGGATTGCTTTATTTGTCTCAAACTAAATTTGATATCATGAATTTTGTATGTACTATTGCAATATTTCAAGCCAATCCTAAGGAATCTCATGTGATTGCTATAAAAATAATTTTCAAATACTTGAAGGGAATAATTGACTTTGGCCTGTGGTATCCTAAAGATGATGATCTTACTTTAAGTGCCTTTACTGATGTTGATTGGGCAGGAGATGTGAATGATAGGAAAACTACCAATGGTGGCGCATTTTTCTTGGGAAAGAAGTTGATCTCATGGTTAAGTAAAAACTAGAATGCCATTTCTTTGTCTACTGTAGAGTTGGAATACATTACTATTGCTAACAATTGTACTCGAGTATTATGGATGAAGTAGATGTTGAAAGATATCAGAGTTGTGTATGATGAACCTATTCCTATATTATGTGATAATTCAAGTCCAATTAACATTTCTAAGAATTTGGTGTTGCATTCAAAGACCAAGCATATATCTATCAAGTACCACTTTTTGAAAGACAAGGTGAGTGATAAGGAAGTCAGACTGGAGTATGTGCCTACTAAGGAACAGATTGCAAACATCTTTACTAAACCATTTCCTAAGGATACTTTTGAGTATCTCAAAGGGAAGTTAGGGGTGATTACCCCTCCTAATCAGAACTAAGATGTAACACATTGCATCAGTCTGAGCAATTCATAGTCATATCTTGATTCAAATTGATATTGTGGTGGCTACTACTCAGGGGGAGTAGTCAGATGATTCAAATATGTGGTTCAGAGCTTGTGTGTATCTTTGTCATTTATGTCAAAGGGGGAGAAGAATAATGTGAAAAACTCTTGAAGAATTAAGGGAGAGAAGAGCAATATGAAAAACTAGAAATTATCTGAGGAGATGAAGTTAGAACCGAAGGGGGAGTAAGTGTTGAATTTAGTTGCGTTGATGGTGTTTTCCACATCATTTGTTGTCATCAATGCTAAAGGGGGAGATTGTTGGATATTTTGGTTGTGTTGTTGATATGTGGTCGTCATTAATGTCAACACTATTAGCATTAATGTATCTAAGACTTTATATGACGAGGATATTGAGAAAATTGTAATAAAATAAGTTGCAGGTTGTCTATGAAGCAGTGAAGATCAGTATGATGGAAAGTTCAGTATGTTGATGGTGATTAGTTGCAGATTAAATGATTTGTTTTCAATTCTATCTATTTTATCCACTAAAAGTTTCAGAGGTGCGCATGAAGATTTAAGCAAGTTATGAGCTTTTATGTTCCAATAGTTATTTTGTTACTGAAGCTGGTATTCCTGGAAGAAGATAATGTGATTTTGGTAATATGAGTTGTTGTGTATGCTCATGTGGTGTTTGTGGATGTTTCTAGGTCATTTTCTATTTGTGTTGCACGTCTGCATTGATCATTGTGCTCACGGTCGATGATTTTCTCTTGCGTGTTCATGACCGATACAGTGATTATAGCGTGTTGTGGATCTTTGAGGAAAAATATTTAAAGTTTTTTTATGTTCAAGGATATTCTTTTGGGTCTCTACTATGTTGTGGTTGACCTTGGTATATTTGCATTAATAATCTTTATTGTTTTGGGCCGACAGTTTGCATTCATCTTATTATTTTGTTGAAGCCAACATGAAGCGATGTAATTACTTGTTGTGCATATATATGAGCGATTTTTTATCTCATTTGAGGTATGCATGATGCGAAGTGTGTGAGTTCTATGTGTGAATAAAGATCAGATCATTTGAAGGCATAGCAGAGTGTGAAGAAGAGTGCAAAAGAGTAAAGAAGTGTTCATGTGCTTAACCTGAACTATAATCAAGCATTAGCAGATGCTATTTTTTAGTTCAAGATCTTCAGATGGATTTAATCTGAATTTTTTTGTAAGACAGTGAGTCTTCCCTTATATTTGAGCAGTGAGCTCTAGGTAGTGTTCCCGAATGCATGTGCATTCCCCATTTATTCTTCTTATACTTTTAACAAAGTATAAACTTGTGGATTAACCTACACCATGGTTTTTACCCTAATAGGGTTTCCACGTAAAAATCTTTGCGTTATGTCTATTTCTGATGTGTTGTTGATTTATGCTTTCATGGTTATTAATCAGATCTAAGAATAAGGGTTAATAAAGTTAATAAGTTTGAAATTATGTGACAACTGATTCACCCCCCCTCTCAGTTGTCTACCCTTGTGTTGCCAACACCTTATCCAAGTTTTCTAATCCTTCTTCATAAGAATTTCCATAGGTGGTGAAGTCATCCATATATATTTCCATAGAGTCATGGGAAAATTTTGAAAATATGCTCAAAATAACCCTTTGGAATGTTGCATGAGCATTACATAGCCCAAACAGCAAGACCAAGTAGGCATAGGTACCCCATGGACATGTAAAGGTGGTTTTATCCTTTTCTTCTTGAGCTATTTTAATCTAATTGTAGCCACTGAACCCATCTAGGAAAGAAAAATATTTCTTCTCTGCTACTAAATCTAACATCTAATCAATGAAGGGAAGAGGGTAATGATCCTTCCTTGTGGTTGTATTTATTTTTTGTATTCTACACATACTCGCCACTTGCCTCTGGTACTCTTTCCAATGGGGAGACCAACTGACTATCTGATATTCGATATATAAACCCTGCATCTAATAGTTTCTGTAACTTTTTTTTCATTATATCTCACACAACTAGGTTCATCCTTCATTATGGTTGCCTTAATAGTTTGTATCCCTCATTGATGTAGATTTTTTGCATAGAAAGATTAGGATCTATGCCCTTTATGTCATGGTATTCTCAAGAAAATTTTGATGTGTAAGCTTGCAACATTTTAAAAAAATTGGACTGATGAGAAACTATCAATTGATTGTTGACATTAAGTGTTCTACTAGGTGATATTTTCATTGGTATGATAGAATTCATGATAGAAGAAACATCTATACCTAATAGATTAAGATTAAAACTATGTGGAAGTAGTGTATGGAATAATTGTGAGCTATATTCAAAGGTTGTTGTATGCATAATATTGTGCAATGCGTAATTCAAACATGCTATACATTGGTCTTATTGCGGTCCATCCCATAAGAATTGTGTAAATATTAGCAATATTTTTTTCCTCATCTTGAATATTGACCATTGGGCTTTGTTCAATGGCCATGAGTATCTAGAGAGAATATTGCTCATCATCTTCTAGGTTTGGCTAGAAAAGTTATTCCAATTTTGTATGAGGTTGTGCAGGTGAATAGAGGACCAATTTTTTTTCATATTCCCATTGGAAATGATCATGTTGCTAGATCTACATCCAATAAATGCATCTTTTATGGCTAACCATGGTATTCCTATGATTAATGGGTATCCTCGTAGGTCACCCTTACGCTGCAATACCATGAAGTATGTTTCCCATTAGTCCAATATGATGACTAAATCTTCAAAAATACCCTTCGGTTTAACTATTTACCTATCTTCAATAATACCCTTCGGTTGAAGCTTTTTCATTTTTTCTCTTTTCATTGCATTTATTTTTTCTCCTAAATCAATCAGATTCTTCTCGATGAGTGTGTTATCAGTATGCACATCTACCACAAGACTACCAAGTTCTGCATACTTTGGGACAACTAAGTTTCCCAACATAATATTGGCCAATTTTCCTATAACATGGATAGTCTGAGGGTATTTTTGTTTCCTCCTTGGCTTTTTGAGGCATAATTCCCTCACAGTCTTTGTGTATATGGGAACTTCCTTAATAGCTTCCAGATCAAGGGTATTTTGACACAAACATTCTTTGATTGAATAAAGATGTCAAATTCAAGTTCAGAGTGAAATTTTTGAGGGGTTAGCCTCTTCGGAAATGGTGGTTCCTTGCTTGTGATTTCTATCTATGGATTTTTTGTTTAGGTTGCTAATTAAAATGGTCATTGATTTTAATTATTGGTTCCTCATCAAGAAGCTCTGTAATATGTGGAGATGACAACCCAACAAGCATTTTTCCTAAACATAGGTGGACATCACTAACCTCAACTGCATAGGTTGGGTATTGGATGGGTTCATTAGTATAGGTATGTTGAATGAACTTATTGTTAGGGTTTGTTATAGGTTGAGCAGGCAATTATAGTGTTCTCGGTTGTCTTGGGTAGGCATGACTAGATTAGACATAATGGTAATTTGTTACTACAAGGATTGTTGTGGTTGCAGATAGCTTATATTTTGGCATTGCCACTGTTGGTTTCCATGTCATTGAGGTTGGCATGGGTTTTGAGAGGATTGTCACTATGGAATATAATTTGGGGATTGATATGGTTTTTGTTTCCACATCCCTTGTTATGGAATTTAATTAGATGATTGAGGATTTGACCATGGTTGATTTTTCATGTTATTCCAAGGTGGATTGTTCCAGTTAGGAATATTTGAATGACCCCAAGAAAATAAACATTGTAATACAAAGGGTCTTGAGGCATACCTTGTCTCTTCTACTATGGTTTTCGTTGAGAAATGTAGAATACTCGACCTTCCTCATATTCTAGGATATAAAATTTAGGTTTTCTTTGCTTCTCCTCAGAAATGCTAGGAATCTTTTTGCACTTTCAATTAACCCTTTTTTAAAGACAATGTAGACAATATTTTGTGAGAACAGCCTCTGATTCTTCTTGTTTCTTTTTTATGTACAGAGTGTCCAACTATGTTGCAATTTGGTTGATTATATCTTCCTTCATATTTGATAGAAGGCTATTGAGTTCCATCCTAAAAAAACTTGTAGATATTTTGGCAGAAGAAAAGGCTTTAGCACCCCTAGCTTTCTTCATAGTTGATCTTGAATAGTTTCTACATATTTGGCAGATTTCATCAAAAAACAATTGAGAAATATCCCCTAGTTCGATCAGGTTCAATGTATCTAGACAAATATTCATTCACCCCTCATAGAAATACCAATTTGAGTGACTCTGGGGAGAGCCTATTCTAATGTGACTTTTTAAGGTAGAATTGGAATCTCTCTACATAGTATTTAAGGGGTTCAACTTTATTCTATGGCATTCTAAAGATATCATCTATTTTCATATCTCCTCCTCAGTAATAATCTTGGTATTTTTGTAACAATTTTTCCTTCATTATTTCCCGCTTTAGCAATGTATTCCTACCTAGCCCCATGAACCATTACAAAGTGACATATTTCAATGTGGTCAAAAATATTTTTAGCTTATGAGTGTCTATGGTATAGTCATAGCTTCTACATAAAACATCAAACTTAAACAGAAACGTATCAAGGTCTTTTGTGATTAAACCATAGAAATTGGTTAAGGTTGAAGGAGGGATATTCTTCAAGGCAGTTGTCCACTCTTTATTTTCTATTGGGAATTCAAATTTAATAGGTTCAATTAGGTTTCCCACTACCTCTTCTACCATTATGTTGCGATATCTTATGATGATTCTCCCAAATTATGGAACAACTATTGGTGTGGGGTGTTTCTATGTCATTGATTCCCTTAGTCAACTCTTCTGATGGAATTAATTATTATCTTGTACCAATATCTTCAAATAATTCCTTTTGATTTTGGTTTGATGGAAGAAATCTTCCTAGAGCGTCCCTCTATCACCACATGCAATATTGAATTGAGCTTAATAGATTTTCCTACACATCATTAGTAAGTAGCTTAGGATTGATTTGTAAATTCTACTACTCCTAATTGTTATAATTAAAAATTCTTAATTTAAGAAAGAAATAGATAAATGCAATAAAAACTTCTAGGAATTTTGAACTTTAGCACCATCCCCAACAACAAAACCAAAAAGGTATAGTTCTATAAATGCTCAATAAATTGATGTAGGCAATGCATGCATATAACTTTCAACATCTTCTTCCCTTTTCCTTTTATAACCAGAAGATCAAATAGGAAGTCGGCCTAGAATCCGGAGGTCTAATTTCATAATAGGATACCCACAACCTCAAATTAGTCCAATGTTACATGGGATTGCAGAGCTTTTCAACCTTGCATGTGGGTGCAAATCCCTGTGATAACATTTTTTGGAACGCCCGATGGGACTCTGAAGCACACTTTAGAGAAAGAAGAATTCAAAGTTTCAGGCTACTATTCTGGTATATACAGCAACATTTTTTACCTTTCAGAGGTTATTTATACCTAGCGACTCCGAGCAAATTTACTGGTTTCAATAAGACCCAGTGTTGGTATGTTTCAAACACAAGCTTTATTTCTGATTACCAGCTAATTATATAAGTAAAGATGTTAGGTATTCATTTTCAACATGTATACCCACTTCCATTTCATGAAAGTCTTGCCTATTGGGCCAGTTATGCTACTGGTTTTATCCCAAACAACCATGCAACAGTGAATAACCAACATTCTTATTATGCTTACCACCCACCCACCCTTGCTTAACCTCCATATCAACCTACATACGCTCAAATTCAACTCCAAGAGGTTGACGATATGAATAATAGCATGAATGACACCAAAGACATATTCTCAGACATCACGAAGCAAATAGAAGAGTCGAAGAGGCTACAAGAGATTGATATGTAGCAACAGGAGTTAGACTATTAGGCCTTTCTTCATGAGCAGGAATTGGAGACACAAAGAATATTGTTTGAAGAGAAGCTCGAAAGGGAGTTAGCTACAAAAGAGGAGAAGATGAGGCTTTTTCTCGCTTAAAAGCAAAAGCATCTAATCCAAACAACTCCTTTTATTCCAGATCAGTCCTTTCACGATGAGCGAGAGGTGGAAATACAAAAAATATATGAAGAAGAATGTCTTTCTAGGCAAGTTTGCGAAAAAGAAGAACAAAAAAAAGAGTTGTAAAAGAGGCAATTTGAAGAGAATCTTGCTCGACAACTTGCTTCAAAAGATACATAAATGAGGCTAAAACTTGTCGAACATGAGGTTTCCAAGGTTTCTGAACAATTCCCAAGTAAGTATTCTCAATTTGGCATTCCAAGTTTTAGGGGTAATAGTCATGCCAATGTTAAAGATCAGCCCCTACAGAAGCCCATGAATGAACAAAATCAGTCAAACCAGCACACTAGTCCTCAGTTTCATTCATATCAAGAGCTTGAACCAAGTCATCAAACTACTGAATAGTTATGGCAACATTCTTGGACCAAGCATCCTGACTTCAAAATGCCAAATCTAGTTCAAGAAGCTCCTGGTATGACAGCAATCCAAAATCAGGGTGAAGATGAAGTCTTAGAGTAAAAGAAAAATGCAGGAGCAACTCTTCCCATTCAAAGTTTCAGAGATTCTCTTCTATTGCAAAGTAAAGTGCATGTAACAAATCAAGCTATGAATCTTCATGAGCAGTCATCTCAAGAGAAGCAAGAAGAAGTTTTTGAAGTTGATATGTCTGTACCTGATGAACAAGATGGCAAAGAAAACTTATAGAAGGAGGTGAATGAACATGATCAATCAGGATAGTAGGTTGAGAAACTCGAAAAAGGTATCAAAGGAAATGATTTCATGTTCTTATTTGATGAACTACCTTCCTTTATTGAGCAGGATGCAAAGGAAAAGATCAAACAATCCAATGAGTTGCTAATTGAAGATGATCAATGTCATAATCAAGTCTTGGAGTAGTTAAAGGATGAGAAGGAACATCAAGAAAGGGTAGTTCATGAGGTAAAAAGCACACTTCTTCTATCAAAGGACCAACAAGAGGTTGAACATGTTTATCCGGATGTTTTGTTTGATGAATTACCCAAATTTGTTGATGAGAATAAAGGCAACACATGCTTACTAACATCAGCACCTACCTTTGAATGGTAGGGTGATGAGAATCATCTGAATCCAATTCAAGATTATGAATTAGATGAGAACACTTTCTCAAATATCATAAAATATTTTTTCTCTAACATTGATGATAGTTTGATGCCATGTGAACCAATAACATGTGATCAACCTATTCAGGTAAAAGAGGCTATTAAAAAAGAAGAGGAAAATGTTTTTTCATCCTATGAAAGAGTAAAAAATGAAATTATTTGATGAACTTCCCCACTTTTTAGAGGAGTTGTATTATATCATGGGTGAGGAACATAAGGAACAACAGTTTGAGGACTTATTTTCAATAATCCAACAGGGATATCAGCTTCTTGATGAATAAATTCCAACATTAAACACATTAATGGTTTCTTTTTAGAGACTATTATAGATGATGCAAAGAAACATGATTCCCTTTTCATTAAAGAGTTAAAAGAAGATCAACAACCTACATATCACCTCCAATCAGCACCTTTTCAAGGAAAGGCTAAAGTTTTTGGAGATCAACAAAGGAGAAGCTCAAATTCATTTAATGTTCTTGAAAATCATGAGCAAAAGGTTGAGGAAATAGAGCATGAGCATGAGGCTGAGGTTATAAATTGAGTGTCATGACAAGAGGATGTCCTATCAGATACCTGGCACAATTGACGGGCAATCAAGAAGAGTTACCAGTTGAAGTATTTGTTTGGAAGCACAAGATTGAGCATCAAAATTGATCAATGCAGGTTGTTCAACTTATTCAAAATAGTTGTGTGTATCTCTTGTCTAAAGCAGAAAGGGAGGTGGTCATCATGATTGCACAAGTGTTTCTTTTGAGCACACGACATTTACTTTTCTTCCATCACTGCTCGACGATTTGGAAGCAGGTAGCACAACCTAAGTTGATGAGGCAAGGGAGTTTTTTCAATCAACCAGTGAATGGTTAGTGTAGGGTAGGATAGTTTTAAAAGCTAATAAGTGCTCATTGCACAGTAGTTTCCTTCTAGTACCACTTTTTTTTTTCAATAAGTGCAGTTGCACATGTTTTCTGGCTCCATCTTGAATAGAGTCATGTTAGTTTCTTTCAGTTTTTGTCTGTTGCTGAGTTACAAAGGTTTTTAGTCAAAAAGGATAGAAATGGACTCCATTCCCAATGGATATACAAGGAAACTAATCTAGCATGTTTAGTAGGCAAACACTCTATAGAGGTCGTCAAATTGTTACCTATTTTTAGCTACAACTCAAAATAGGTAGAGCTGAATTGCATCCATCATGGAAGGTACACACGTTATACAAAAAAAAATTCTACTAAGTATTCATTCCTGAAACAAATTTGATTAATTTTGAATTTTTAGTATTATTATGCAAGTAATTGTAATAGTGAAATCATAAAATTGCATAATGTTTGTTGCTTTATTCATATTGTACAAACCAAAGTCCCACACAAGCCGTGGGAGTAGCTTAATCTGGTTTTCCTAATCAAATAATGAATACAAAAAATAAAAGTATACTACACAAAAAAAGATAATGTAGATATAAGGGAGAAGGTGATTCGTCATTGCTTGGAATGATGAATCGTTGTAACACTTGAAGCCTTCAGTTGTCATGTCTCAAAGTTGCAGCAGCTTCGAGCTCCAAATGGTTCTGCAAGATTTGAGAAAAAGTGGTGTTAGAGCAATGAAAAATCATATCCTACCTCATGCCTATATTACCAATAGAGATGTAATACACATTCAATTAGTCATTCATCAGATGACTAAGTCATCAGAAAGACAATTATTCAAAGAGCACAAAATTCAATGGAAGCTTTCAGCTTCAATTATTTTGCTAACTTGTTTGCTTCATGTGTAGGTCACAGGTTTCATGTGTTTGTTGTAGGTTTTTATATCAGCATGTGGAGTAAAATGTGGCTCCCACAAGGGTTGATCCCAACATGTTGTTTCAAAGGCGCCAACTCTTGTCACCAATGTGTTTCTACCGCCTCAACATTCTACTTCCCTTGACATTGCCTCCCTTAACTTTTATGAGTTTCATAATCTGGATTTCATAATTAGACACTCTAAAGTTAAGGAGAGCAATGTCAAGAGAAATAGCACATTGACACGAAAGGAATTGACAGAGTTCCAAAATGCATACACCTGGAGTCAATGTATTTTTGCATCATAAATGAGAAATGAGCATATAAGGGACAATTACCTATGCAAGTCTAATACAATTTTTACAGGAAAATGGTCAAACTGAAAGTTTCCAACAACAACATAATTGACCAAAGATCAAAATAATCAACAATAGGTTGTCATTTTTACCAAGTAAAATACAAGAATATAGTGTATGTTTGTTTTTCTAGAATTTTCATTCATAATGCTAGACAAAAATGATAACTCGGCTTCATAACAGTCCATCTATAGGAGCTACATCATGTAAACCAAAATGGAAAGGCAGAGATCATACTATAGGTATTGAGGCAGTTATTAAGGGACAACAATATTTTCATTCTCTTGAGAATACAATGATATATTCACTATTCCAAAACAAATATATGGTGGTATTTTCACTAACTAAACAAGGATTATGAAAGGTACAATTAGGCTCACATTTAAAACCTTAAAGAGCTTTGCAATTATAGCATGATTTTCCATACTTTGTAACAAATTTAAGGGAGCAGAAAATTGTGAGAGAACATCAAATCCATTCACATAGGACAACACAAATAATGAAAGGATGTACAATCACATTTACACTAGCTCAATGGAGTTACAATTCTGATATAAAATGAAACATATGCTCTAATTTGAAGAGTCTTTGATCTTTTCCAGTGATAAGAAACTATGCATGAAGATGAATGGCTGGAAAAAAAGACACTATTATGGATCATAGAAGGATAGACATTTGAAAATTATAGAGCTTACACTTGAGAGACATTATAAGTAATTTTTTCATGGGATATCATACATTCTTACTTCTATCACTATCTCAAATGTTGAGATCTCACTATCCTAGTGTAAGTTACGAAGGAAAGCATCAAACCCTAGGGATTTGAAGATATAATAGTTTGAAACAACATTTATTTTGTGTCTTTCATGAGTACAGTGAGGGAAAGAACACTTGTTTCCTTCATTTCTACAAAGCCATTCGAGGAAGACATGGAAATATAAGAAGAAATAATGCTTTGCTTCTTCAGAATAGAGTAAATACGAAGAATGATACAAGAAATTGCAAAAATAAAACCCTAGCTTGTTTCAAAACAAGAATACCCAGATGGAGCTCTAATAGTTGCGGACTAGGAGAAGCTTCTCCTTGTTCAAGTACAAAAAAACTAGTTAGGGGTTTATCCATAAAAGACAAACAAAAAATCAAAATGGAGTGGAAAATGTAGCAGTCGCGACCTTCAGGAACAAGAATATGCAGAGGTTTCATATTTAATCCATGAAATTCACTGGTAAGCCAAACATATCAGTAAAATTTCAAGTCAATGAGCCTTCTCGAGCTCTTACCAAAGGAGGAACAAAAGTTATACAGGGTCTTGAGTGATAGTCATTACCTTCACCTTTTCCCATGAGGGAATTCTTCAAATAAATGATAAAGCTTCAAAGCCAAGCTCGGTTGTGGTGACTCGACTCAAACCAAACTCATCCATGGTGGCCAAGAATATACAGAGTCATCAACAGAAAAAATGAAGCCAAAGATACATCAGAATGGAGTGGAGGCCACGACCATCGCCTAAATAAGTGCTTCAAATAAGAAAATATTCAAGGTTTTGCATATGCAGTGAAAGGGAAAATGCTCACCAACCATTTTCTGTAGGTTTCTTCAGTTAAAAAACTTCATGATAAACCAAAAGCAACAACAATGGTGTTGTTCCTCTCCAAACCCTACCACCATGACAACATCGAAGCTCGGGAGGAGAAATTTTCTAAGTGAAGAATGAAACAATAATTAGGGTTCGGGTTCTTTTGACCGATACCCTAATCATTTTGTCTCCTTTTTGCCTTATGTTTTTTCAACATCATTATTGCTTAACCTCCAAATTGTGTATTGCATGATATTTTTGTAAAGCTAATTAATTAAATGATAATCTATAAATCATTTAATTTATTAGACTATTTTAAATGCAAACACAGTTATGAATTGAACTTTGATCATGCATGGGAAAATTGATAAAAAACAAGGCAGTTCACTGATGGTTTAGCTCATGCATTAGGATTTTTTAGTTCAGTTCGGGTGCCCCATGGGTCAACAATGAGTTGACCTCGAGTTTGAGCCTGAGTTCACTCATTTTTGCATGAGTTTGAGCCCTTCTTTTCGGAGATTTTTGCTTATGCTCATGGATTACCTTGGAGTTATCGATTTTTACACTTGGAGTTGAATTTCAATTTAACCTACATGCCTTTGAGAGGATTTTTGTATATATTGAATGACTTAGTCATTTTTTTACTAGTTCTTGATCATTTGCCTTTTGCATTTTTGCAAAGGAGGACGATTTTGTAACTCAACATTCATAGTTTATTTTATTTGAGCAGGTTTTTTATAGGATTATTATTGTCTATTGCAGCATTTCCTTTCATCTTTTCAGTAGTATCAAGTTTTGCCTTCAAGATTTGAGGCATCGTTCTTATGTTTGATTTTGATCAAATTTTATTGTGTTTCAACATTGAAACCTTTATTTTTTTGTCTCAATCATAAGTGTATGTATGCATTTAAGTTTAATTCACAGGTTATACACTGAGCACGTGATTTAGGAGTATCTTCTTAATTGTGTAAACATTGTCCTTTTCCTCTAAAAGAAAGTTTTATCAGAGCCTTTGTTGAAACATTTATGTGAGTTTGAATTGTTCAGATTTCGTTGTGCGATTAGAGGTATTGAGAATTTATTATGAATCAACCTACAATTTAATCAGGAGTTAGGTGCATCACTGCAATTTAATTTTCAGTTTAGCATAAATTTTAGCATCTTCTTCCCTTTTCCCGAATAGTTTCATTTATAACCAGAAGATCAAATAGGAAGCCGGCCTAGAATCCGAAGGTCTAATTTCATAATAGGATACCCACAACCTGAAATTATTCCAATGTTACATAGGAGTGCAGAGCTTTTCAGCCTTGCATGCGAGCGCAAGTCCCTTTGATAACACTAACTACATAGCAATTGCTATGGATAAATTCTCCTATGAAGATAGTGATCAATGACTCAATTGTGTTGCAACTACTTGAAATAATTGTGATAATAATTAATTACTACTCAACAATTCAATTGAACTTTTAAATCAAAAAACACAAAACAATTTATTCTACTATTAATAGTAACCTAAACTACAAGGAGAATTGTAGTTACCTCAAGTGGCCTTTGCTTGAATCACTGCAATCCCATGGTAGTTCTCTTTAAATTTTAACTCGAAATTTCATGGAAATGACTAAATCTGTCTTTATTGCAATTTGAATAGATAAACTGAGAACAAAGTATGCCAAGAAAATGTTTAAATTCAAATCTACAAAGACTAAGATACTAGATCTTTGACCTCTCACAAGATATAACATATATACAAGATCCTGAGTGAGATTGTTTTTTGACTCAAAACGACTTGTAAACAACTATCAACTCTCCCAAAATCATAGGAAGAGGACTCGACCTTATTCTAAATAATAATGAAAACCAAGCATGTGGAGGTGAGAGTGTCATAATCACATTAATACTTTGCATCATAAAGGAGATAATTATAACTGAAAACATGCTCAATAGGGCATAGCTATTTGTGATCCATGACAATTGTTACTACAAATATCTTCTTTCCTACATGACTATATCTATTTGGTGACAAAATTAGTAAGAAAATAGAATGATCTATAAATGAATCAATTCCACAATCTTCAACCATTTCCTCCATTAGCTACAAAATATCGCATGTGTTGTAGGTGATCATCCCCTTGGTTGTGGGCTAACAAGCATCCTTTGTTGTGGACTAACAAATCCTTTGTTGTAGGGGTTAGTCTATTTCAAAGCCATCTTTTCGTCATTAATAACCATAATCAATATAAAACTCTAATTAAATTTCATACATTCACATATTCACACAATCATATAATTTAACAAAATAATATATCATCCTCAATGCTTTAAACACCTAAAATAAGTACATGAAGGTCTGGGTAATGTATTTGATACCATAAGAAATATCATGAAAAGTATAAAAGTTAAATAAGGAAAAGAAGACAATTTTAGGATTCATCATATATCTCCTACGAGCATGGTGACCTTCTTTCATAGTAGGTATACCATCAAACAACTCACATTATAGGTATATTCTATCATGTTTTCTATACAAGGTGGTTTTGGAGTCGAGGACATGAAATGCCATCCAAACAAGGGTCTCAAAGATTGCACGAATAGTAGGAAAAATTAAGCAAAAATATGCAGTGATTCAGATCTTGGGGAGGTTCTCAATACCATAGAACCTCCGATAGGTTTTGATTTTCAACAAACCTTCGATAAAAAATTTAAAATACCTTTTTAAAGTTTTGTCGGGGCTTGGGAGGTTCACAAACCATGAGAACCTCTTAAAGTTTCTAGCTCACTCTTAAAGATCTAAAATTTGATTTTTAAACACCTTTTAAATGCTCTTAGAGGTTGTGAGAGTATTGGGAACTATCAACACTTAGGGTAGATTATGAAATGTATGAAATTTTAAATATTTAAGAACAAATTTTTTTAGATTTTAAAATTCCAATAAAAGATATTGGCATGAAATATCCTAGAAAAATGAGATTTTTAAAATATAATCCATTCAATCGCTCCCAAAATTCAACTTTCTAAACCAAGGAAGTGCCATAGAGAAATATATAAATATTTCCATAAATCATTTATACTCACAAACTTGCTCCAAGAAGTGTCAAACAAATCTGCAACATGAAAAATGAAGATTAATGTATAACTTCTTCTTGGATTCATATTTTCTTACAAAACCCTACCACATTCTGTATAATGGTTTCATAAAATTCCCTATTAAACCGTTTTTCTCCAACATTTATAAAATTGCAAATTTAATTATTTTCATAAACAACCTACCAAAAAAATGAAGTTTTAAAATATTCCAACCAAAATGCATTTTGACCTATAATCTTGCCATGTTAGGTGAAACAGTCTTGGGATTGTCCTTGTAAAATAGTTTCACTTCATCCCTTCATATTTTCAAATTTAATTATTTTCATAAATTCTTACTAGGTTGCACCACTGTTTCTAAGGGTTCTAACTGTAACAATGGAGATTTCTATATAAAATTGTGAGAAACTTAATATTTGAATATAATTGAGGACTCTTTTTACTAGGAACTACTCAAAACAAAGATTTTGATGCAAAAATTTTAATTTTGACTTGTTTGAAAAATGGGGCTAATAGTTGACCCTGAATAGGGACAAGGACCATAAGGGATGTAGAATAAATCCATAATATCTTCAATTAATTCTTTAAATCCATTAGACAATAGAGTCAAGGTAATAATTAGAAAAAATTAACTAGAGGGACTAGACACAATCCAAAAATGGGATAGAGACTAATTTTTAAACTAAAAATATACATGGTAGGTATCCCTACCTCAAACTACTCAGGATTGATCATACAAATCCATTAATAGGCTGAGAGAAATAGGCACCACGATGGAATAAATACATGCATTCATGTGGCACCTAAGGACTCGGGAGGCTGGAAAAAATAAAATACATGAGATGAGAAAATTTTGAATAACAAATCAAACAACCATTTCTCATCTCAAAATTTTGAGCTCTTGTGAATCACATTGGTGCTTCTATGTATAGTATTGGTTATGTATTCTAGAATCCTATTGAGAATACTAACATTCTTTATCTGAACATACTTAAGATTATCTAAATTGGAATAAATCAAACCATGAATCAAACACCCTTCATATAAATTGTGAGGTTAAGAAACTTGTGACAATGTTGGGTTAGCTTGCAAATTTGACTTATAAACATCATTTTGCAAAAATTGAAGGTTACCATGGCTCAATGAAACTCTTTATTTCTCAAGTGCAATTTATTCAAAAGCTTCTTTATCAGATAGCAATATAACATAAGTTATAGGTGGCAGATTTATATCATTAGTTTCACTAGTCACAAAATTTCCTTGCATTAGGGGTGGAAAAATGAAATGACTTTCTTTATAAACAACTTCATCAATATAAGTATTTGGATATCAACTCAGAATAGAGATATCATGCGAGTGAAAACCGTTACTAACTCTGTTAGAATCATTCATTAGATTGCATGTTTCTTCATTCCTTGCTTCATTGTTATATATTTCAAATGATGAATCACCATGATAAGATGCTACAAGAACTTGTAGAAATATGTCTTCAAAATGAAAGGATTCAAAAGTTGGTAAATTTATTATCTCCCTTCTCAACATTTCTTCATTATAATCTTCATCAAGAAATATGAACTATTCATATTCAGGTTGCATGTATGACAAAGAATGGATGCTTAATGATTCATGTTCTTTTACTTGGAGTTGATCTTTAATTTCCTTAACAATTGTACCACTCATAAAATGTTCATCAATATCCTCAAAGGTAAAAACTTCCATTTCTGGAGGAAAAGAAGAGATTTGCAAGGATTCCTTCATGCTTGCCTCCCTACTAGTCATGGTAATGGAAGGTTATTCAATAGTTGTTGGAATTGAAGTGGAACAAGCTGCTATACTTTTTTACTGAATGTAGTATTTTCCAACATTTCTCTAGGAAATGAAAGAACTATTTTTCTCTTTGATCTTCTAGAGATATTTCATATTCATCATTGATATGTTATTTTTGTATCCCACTTGACAAATTGACCTTTGAAGAAATAGGAGATGGTAATCAAAAAAAGGGATTTTTAGATCAAGGAATGATAGGATAAGTTCATTCTCAAAATCTATTTGTGCAAGTTTGATTTCAGCTAGGTAAATCTCTTATTTAACAAATAAAGAGTGATTTGAAGTTCTATTACTTTGGGTTATACCACTTCATCATGGATATTTAGTTTTCAAAGAGTACATGATTGTTTCCCAACATAAGATCCTCATCATTCTTAAGAATAATATAATTAGACATTTCATCATTTAATGATAGTGTAGGGGAATACAAGGATGTATTTGTACCTCCAATTTCATCAACAAAGCTTGCATCTTCAATAATTGGTGATGGATGAATAAAAATACCTTCTCCGCAAAGAAAATCATCATCCAAATCATTGAGGCACCAATTTGGGATGAAAATTTCATGAGACTCTTCTTGTTGCAGTGTTCTTTCTTCATCATTATTTTTGATCTAGGTTTGCATGTATGCATTGTTTACCAAGATGAAATTTTATGGTTTTTCTTCATGTTTTTTTATCTATAGTCAAGTCACTAATTGAATTTTCATTAATGGCCACTTCAACAAGGGTTATTGTTTAAGGAAAAGAAGTCACAAAAAAAAATTTACTCACACTCCTTTGCACATTAACCACATCATTAAAAAATTCTTCATAGGTTATAGTTGTGGAACTAGAACAAGTTGTCATATTGTATGACTAGAAATAATGATGAGTAACATTCACTAGAGAGACTGGAAGAGTGACATTATTAAGAAAGATTTCTTATTTTTATTGCAATTTTCAATACAATCTTCTTTTTTAATCTCCATCACTTCTCTTTGATCTTGCTCAAATAGACACATGTCCTCATGAGAAAATGTAATATTTTTTTTCTTTGGCACATGCATGTGCTCATAAGTCTCTTTCATCCTTATGATTAGAAGAGATTTCATGGAATATTGGCTCAACTAAAGGAATTTTTTTTTATTTCTCACTGTTGTCCTTATCATACAAATGGTATTTCTCAATACAACCTTTTTTTTTCTCTTGAATTACAACCTCCTTCCACTAAGGATTTATGATTACAAGAAAGAAAATGAGCTTCTTTTCCATATTTTTCTTCAAAGTTTTGTAATGTATGAAGAAAATAGGGATGTAACTTATCGGAAGCAAGTTACATGCCACCATAGAATCTTTTCAAGAAATCAGCTTGCTTTGGTTCATCAAGAACTTGATTCTTCTAGAATGAGTAGCTTAAAAAATAATAATCTTCATCATCACTGTCAATTTTAGCTTATGACTGAGATGATTGCAATTTATGCCTCTGAATTTTTCATCCTACCAAACCATTATTTTGGGTCCAATATTTTAGACATAATTTTCAACCTTTATTCTATGGAAAATACTTGTAGATTTCTTAGGAAATAAAAGCACCAACGCTTTGTATCCCCAATAGAGTTGTCAAAAATCTATTGGTAAATATATTTTTCATTGTAATTTTTTCTCTAAAAATGATCCTATTCACCTAAACGAGTAGTGATATTCATTCCAACAATTGGAGAGGTTGCTATGGGACAACGATCTTCCTCTACGTTTGAGAGTAGCAACTCCCTTGTATGATTAAATTTAGGGTTTTTGTGGTATTTTAACCAGAAATACTAAAGGAAAAAAGGTGAAAACTTAATGGAAAAGACTCATAGAAACCCTAGTTGTAGACACACAAATATTGTCGAGGATTCCATAAACAGATAATAATACTCATCACAAAACTAGAATATACATTTCAAGATTTATATGATGAATGAGAATAATAATGTATGCTTCTACAATAATGATTAAAAATGACATGCAAACTCACACACTATGATGTAAGCTATGTCAATGCAATAAAACCAAGATGCCAAGATTATGAGTTCATTTATTTGCATATGTTACATAACTTGAATGCACTCCAATGGATAACCAATGGCTTCCATGATGATACAGAGAGATTACTAATTTAACATATGATAAACCAATAATAATAACTTAGGACTACATCTAGAACACACAAACCAAATGCAATATTTATTAGCTTCATGAAATTATATAATTCCATAAACAACTCTACATAAAGTCTAAAAACCAAAAAATTGTCTATGTTTTTCTCATTTCTTCTCCCTACAAAAAAGTAACTACAAAGATCATAAACAATTCAAAAAAATTGTAACCCCTTTACATTCAAAAACATTCCCTTTATAGTTTCCCAACCAATAACTAACTTATAACTAACTTGTTTTTAAGAATTTATGGAATATTTAATATATTACAAAGCCTTTTAAATGAGTGTTCACTTTCATCTCATTTAAATAAAATGTTTTAACAAAAAATAATGCATCTAACTTTATAATAAGAAGTTTATTCTTTGTGCAAATTTTACAGGTGCATATGCCTGACAAGATATTATGTTAGCCATCTTGCATACATTGGTTGTAGGTGTTTTTATTTCTTGTAAAATAGCTCTCTTGTCTCAAATGAAATTACTAACTTCTCACTCAAGTGGCCAAGAAATAATCCTATTTCCTCCTCTTCCACATATTTGAGTATATGTCTTGAATTTGGAAAATACCCAGCTACCCACTTCTATATAGATTCTTTGCCTCATCTAAAAATGCATGCTTAGAAAAATAAAATCCTTTTAGCATAATTTCATCCATTTGAAATTCCATCCTTATTATTTCCCATTTCATATGCCTAAAATAATAATAGAAATTATCCCAAGAACATGATCAACATGTTTATGTGAAATCCAAACACACTAGGGTTCCTTAACCACTTTTCTCATTTTGTTCTTTCCAAAAGTCTTGAGAGTTTGTCTTGTAACACATTCTCACACATCTAACAAGTGGAAGAGGATGTTAAAGAAATAAGAATGAGTTTTTTCCAATTTCATCAAATAGTACTATAGAGTAAGGTCTCCTACGAATAGTCTTTGTTAGTTGATTTCCTTCTTCATGTCCAACATACCCATGAGGAATACCAACTAGAAGAGAGACATACTATTTTTCCATTTATTCACTCATAGTAATCCTCACGAGTGCATGTTCCAATATTTAAAGGATAGTCTTTGAGAGTTTTAGTTAATTTAGTCTTGCCCACTCCAATTAGACTTATAAACATGAAACTTGCAATGCACCTATTTACCTTACCCATGAAGCATAACACTTCCACATGCCTTGATAACAAAGGTAGTTTACATGTAACTTTTAGATCTTATTGATCATTTCTCACAAAATACCATTTCAAAATTACAACTGACTAGTAAGCATTCCCTTTGTGGGTTGAGGAATCATACTCTAAGTTGTTTTAGACAAGAAGACATATATAGCTTTTGGATGGTTAAAATCATCTTATATGACTGATGGCTTCACACATCAAGATCCATGTGACTACACCCAATCATTAACTATAAATGCAAATCCCTATAAATTTTTTTGAAGTACTCAAATATGTCATCTTTTTCAATTCCTCTATGCTCAAGGACATCATTGCCAAGCTCTTCCTATTTATTGACAACTTTGGAAATTTTATCCTTAATATATACTTCCTCAAATATCTTGTTTATCTTGTATTCATGGAAAAAAAAATCAACAAATCTACCTCATGCATACCCTTCTTCCTTGATCTTCTCTATCAATACCTCCAATAGTTTATAGATAAAATGTGTTTATGGGTGTGATGGATCATCTACTAAAAATTTATGAACCTTGTTTTAGAACTCAATCTAGCTAAATTTAGGGATCTTTTAATTCTCCTTACCATTTGAACTTTGCTTCCCCTACCTACTTTAGAGTGCTTCATTAGATCAAGGAGTTTAAAGGAATCCTTTCTATATCCATACATTCCATAACCTACAACAATTATATCCCATGAGACTACATCTATTTAAGGCACTATGTCAAATAGTTCACATGAATTGTCTATATTTCCATGCATTGTGTGCAGATTTGGTTCCAGAGTTCCCATTTATTCAAAGGCTTAAGTCAATGCTATAAAATGTAATGGTGGTTATTGTAAGGAAGATAAGGTAGTAGATCAACTTCCTACACTAATCTTGAGAGGAGGATAATGCAAAACTTTACACATCTATACAACAGTTACGAAAATTTAAACATAAATATCATGCATACCACAACACAATGATTTACATGGGGAAAAACCTTTCGGGAGAAAAACCCCACACTCCAAAAGCCGCCTAATATATTATTCAGAAATCATGAAGATTACAATATACTTGTAGAGCAAGCTTCTCACAGGAGTATCACCAACCATATATCTAAATACAACACGATCACTATCAGACTCTCAAAATACATCATAATACATAGTTGTAATACAATGCCCTCATAAAATAGGGTTTCCTTTTAGGGAAATAAAAGCCAACAAAATATCTACAGTAAAATTGGAGACCTGATGATGAACAATCCAAATTTACAATAATAAAATATACATAAAATATGGATTTTGGGGCGTTTCCCCTGAACTCTCGCCAGGGCACGTGACCCTCAAACCCCCCACCAGGAGGATGAGCCCCCTAAACCCTACAAGGGGTTACCCCCCCATGCTCATCAATAGTAAACCTTTTGTAATTCCAAGGTTAAGATATATTTACCCAACAAACCTCCCACTTGTCGAACACCTTGAAAGAGAAACGAGAGGGAGTATAAACATCGTCTCTTAATTGCTAGGAGTTGAAAGGCCCATAGACTCCAAACACCATATAAACTTCTCTACTCACAGGCTTAGTTAAAGAATCAACAACATTCATCAAAGTATCTACATTAACCAGCTTCACCTTGCCATCTTCGACCATATCTCTAACAAAATGATACTCTACATCAATGTGCTTGTTCCTAGCATGGAATGTTAGGTTCTTAGCTAGATAGATCACACTCTAACTATCACAATAAAATTTGATTGCACCTTGTTTTAAGCTAAATGGCTTCTTTACAAGCATGAGTAGCTACAATATACTCAACTTTAGTAGTGGATAAAACAACCACAAATTTTTGCTTACTCATCCAACTAATTACACCACCAAATAAATTAAACATATAAGCACTAGTGGATCATCTACTATCAACATCACCTTCCCAGTTTGAATCCACATAATCATGAATGTCAAGAGAAATCTTGTCTTCATTCAAATTACTATGATAATATAAACGATACTCTAAGGTACCACACAAATATCTAAATACTCTTTTTAACTGCATTCCAATGAACTATACTAGGATTAGACATATATTTGGAAAAAACTCGCACTTCTTGGGAAATGTCTAGTCTAGTATAAACCATAACATACATCAAACTTCCAACTGTACTCTGGTAAGACACTTTTCTCATGTCTTCCATCTCCGATGAGGATATTGGATAATCTAAAATAGATAACTTTATTCCAGTTGAAAAAAGGAACACACAATGGTTTGTAATCCTAGATGTTAAACCTCTATAAAATTGAATTGACATAATTAATTTGGACAAGCCATAGATTTTTGTTCACTCTATCTCTTCTAATTTCTATCCCAATAATGTGTCTAGTTGCACCAAGATTTTCCATTTCAAATTTAGTTGCAAGTTGAGACTTCAATTTTGAAATCATACCTTTCCCTTTACTAATACATAACATATCATCAACATATAATGCATCAAACAGGAAATGATCGCCATCAATTTTATAATAAACACAATGATATGATTTAGAACACTCAAATCCCAAACTCAACACATATGTATCAAATTTATGGTGCCACATAGTAGGATTTTTTTTTAGTCCATACAAAGATTTCTTCAATTTGCAAACTAAATTACTTTTATCTTTCACCACATAATGCTCTAGTTATGTCATATAAATATCCTCCTCCAAATCACCATGAAGGAAAGAAGTTTTCACATCCATTTTCTCAACCTCTAAATTATAAACAATAGCGATATAAAGCAACAATCTAATGGATGTCATTTTTGCAATAGGAGAAAATATCTCACCATAATCAACACCCTCAACTTGAGAGTAACCTTTCGCAACCAACCTTGCTTTGTACTTCTCAATACCTCCATCTAAACCAATCCTTTTCTTGAACACCCATTTACAACCAAAAGGTTTTCATCCTTTAGGCAATGGTATAAAATCCCATGTATCATTATTTTTCAAAGTTGTCATTTCTTCATCCATAGAAATCTTCTAGGATTCTGCATCATTCATACCTAATGCCTCTTCTATAGATTTGGGTTCAACCATGTAAGTATTCAAAGCAAAAATACATCTCCAATCATCAGGTTAATACCTTTCAGGTGGTTGTCTATGCCTTATAGACCTACGAACAAGGGGTGATCCCACAATACTAGTTTATAATTTTTGGCCAAACTGGACACTGAAACATATTTTTCTAACTAAATCTTCACTTTCGAGCACCTATAGCGGCTAAACCATGAGGAATTTAAAGATGATGCAAACTACTGATTTATGACATTTTGTCTGTAGATTCTAAATATATATATATATATATTTTTAAATGAAATCAGATTGCACTTTTTTTTCCATATCCTTCGAAAACTAGTTTTTTTCAGCAAACAACATTTTTAGGAGTGACACTCACCGTATAACACATCTTTTTTTCCATGAAGGATAAAATTCTATTTTTTTCGAATTTAGATTTGTAACTACGATATCTAATGCTTCCAATCAGTTTCATAGTGTTTTATTGAATATTTTTTTCTTAATCAAGTTTCAAAGTCAAACCAATTATAATTCAGACATAGGCGGATCGTATAACGCGTAACTTTTTTTGTATGTATTGAAATTCTTTTTTTTTTGTTGGATCAAGGACTTCAATATTTAGTAATGCACTCATATTTTTCAAAAAAAAATTGATAATCTGCTATTTTTCCACATGTGCAGAACAAAGAGCTTGAATTTTGGTGAAAAACCTATGTTTAATTAAACTAAAAAATAAATACATAATAAAACCAAAACATATTAAAACTATATTCGTTGGATAGCTCGTTCCGAGGACTACCATCATCCAGATGGGTTTGTGAA
The DNA here is from genome assembly GCA_007115665.2 of Sequoiadendron giganteum. Classification (NCBI taxonomy): domain Eukaryota; kingdom Viridiplantae; phylum Streptophyta; class Pinopsida; order Cupressales; family Cupressaceae; genus Sequoiadendron; species Sequoiadendron giganteum. The sequence continues at coordinate 256,555,503 of CM021110.1, read as the reverse complement.
GTCTCCTCCATTTTCATCCTCAACCCGAGCTTTGAAGCACAAAATTATAGACTTTTTTGGTGCCTGAGGGGGAGAAGGGGTGTTCGAGCAAACTAGGGGGGTTCGCCCAAACCCCCTTTCCACAAGCCTTCTCTTTTGGATATTTTTTGTGAATGGTGGGCCCCATCATTAAATGGGTTCACTCGAAGGGGGGTTCTATCAAACCCCCTTTGGGTTCACTCAAACCAAAAGTTTGCTTGAACCCCCAAAAACCATTTTTTTTTGCATGGGGTCATTTTTTGCAACTTTTCCTTCCTCACTGGAATTGTAAACCACTTTTGTGGGTTTACCCCAAGTTGAGTTGGAGGTTCTTCCTCCTCTTCTAAAGATCAGAGCTAGATGAGCTCTCCTCAACTTCTTATCTATATAGGGGGTTCAATTCATCTTTCTTAGGTGTAGAGGGAAGTTGAATCATATTTTCCTATTTACTTTGTTATAACTGAAATGTAGTAGGCAAAGGCTTAGTTTCTCTAAAAATAACACTTCTATTTTATATTACCTTCTATGCAATAGGATTCCAAAGCTTGTATCCCTTCACACCATAATTGTATATGATGAAGATACATTTCAAATCCTTGTTCTCCAACTTTGTTTGCTTCTCCTTTGGCACATGTGCATATTCTTCACAACCAAAAACTCTAATATGTATTAATGAAGGCTTGTGGCCCAACCATGATTCTATATGAATATTATCAACAAGAGATGATCTGGGAGAATTTGTAATCAAGTAACAAGCAGTGGCAATAGATTCAACCCAAAACCTTTGTTCTAGACCAACACCACTCAACATACTCCTGGCCTTCTCCATCAATGTCTTGTTCATTCTTTCTGCAACTCCATTCTACTGTGAAGAATACGAAGTTGTCTTTTTTCTATGAATTCCATAATCTTTACATAATCTATCAAAATTATTAGATCAAAATTTATTGCCATTATCAATCCTCAAACATTTTATTTTCTTTCCAGACTACAACTCAACCATTGCTTTAAATTCTTTAAGTTGACAAAAAACTTCAAAATTACTCTTTAGAAAATATACACATGTCCTTCTACTATAATCGTCAATAAATGAAACATAATATGTGGTTTTTCCAATTGAAGGAACATCTACAGGACCAAACACATCAAAATGAATAATATCTAATAAACCACAATATTTATGAGAACTTGAGTAAAATTGAACGTGATTTTGTTTTTCATAAATATAATACTCAAAGAAATCAAATTAAAGATTACAATCAGAAACCCTTCAACAAGGTTTTAGTTTTCAAGGTTCTTGGACACTTTTCTCCAATGTGGCTAAGTCTCTAGTGCCATAACATAGTTTTCTCTGTAGGTAACTTTGATTCAGAAGAAAGAACATCCTTGGGTACCCAAAATCCATGACCACCGTTGAAGATGAAACCCTCCCTCACCTCTTCTAATGAAGTAGCCACACACATGCTTTTCACAAAATTACTATTGTAGTCAACAATACATGGATCAACCTTATACAACGTGTCATATTTTAAACCTCTAGTAATCACCATAAAACCTCTAACCATCTTGCATCCTTCTTAAGAAAATACTATCTACGCACTCGTATCTATTAGTTTTCTCGCAAATAACAAATTTTGTGCTAATCTAGGGATATGTAACACACCATTAATCCTTTTTATTATATCATCAGGAAACATGATTCTAACTTTACCACGACCAATAATATTTAAACAAGAATCATCACCCAAGTACACCTTACCTCCATCAAATTCTTCATATTCAAAAAAGCAATCTCTATTAGAGGTTATATGGAAAGATGCACTTGATTCCATTAACCATGCATCATTACCTTCACAATTTACCAAAGTTGCAATGAATGCATCACCGTCCTCCTTCTCAGATAGAATAGAATCAAATCTCTTCCTTTTCTTCTTATTTTCTTCTTTGTAATCCTTATGAATATGTCTAGGCTTACCACAATTCCAACAAATAACTTTGGATTTTCCAAAAGATTTGGATCTCCCCTTGGACTTGGATTTATCATGCTTCTCATTCTTCTTTCCTTTTTCCTTAGGTCTTCCAAAAAAATTTAGGGCATCCTTGGAATTGATGGATTCCTTCCTCCTCATCTCTTCAAAAAACAAAGAACCCACCACATCTTTAGTCTTCAAGATAAAAAAAACTCACAATAGCCATAACAAGAGAGTCCCATGAATCAGGCAAAAAACAAAGCAAGATTTGGCATTTCTCCTCATCCATTTTGACACCAACTAATGTCAATTGAGCCACCAACATTTTGAATGCTTCCAAGTGGTCTATAATTCATTCACCCTCTTCCATTCTCAAAGAATACAATTTTTTCCTCAAGAAAATATTGTTCACTAAAGTTTTGGCTTGATACATCTCACCAAGTTTCTTCTATAGTTTTTGTGTAGAGGTCTCTCCATGGAAATTTATTAAAATATAGTCTTCCAAGCACAATCTAATTATGCCCTTAGCTTAATAGTTCATAACATCATATTGAGTAGCCAAAGTAGGATTTGTAGTCCTTGAAACATTATCATTGATAGCATCCCACATATTTTGATCTATCAACAGATGCTCCATCTTCAGCTTCCACATCTCAAAATAATTTCAAGAAAATTTATCCACCTCTATTCTCCCTAATGAATTTGTCATCTAAAAATTTTTGCAACAAGATCACAAAGTATCTTATGCACAAGCTCCCACTCAAATCCGAATTAGTTTAAAAAACCCAACAACCCACAACTAAAACCAAAGGTGATTAGGCTTTGATACCACTTGTAAGGAAACTAAGGTAGCAACACAACTTCCTACACTAATCTTGAGAGGAGGATAATACAAAAAATTATAGATCTTTTGAAAAATTATAAAAACTTAAACATAAATAAACATAAATATCATGCATACCACAACACAGTGATTTACATGGGGAAAACCCTTTTGGGAGAAAAACCCCACACTTCAAAAGACCCAATATATTATTCAGAAATCACGATTATAATATACTTGCAGAGCAAGCTTCTCACAAGAGTATCACCAACCAGAGATCTAGAGGCAACACGACCACTATTAGACTCTTCAAATACATTACAATACACAGTCGTAATATAACGCTCTCATAAAATAGGGTTTCCTTCTAGAGCAAGAAAAGACAACAAAATATCTACCGTCAGATTTGTGACCTAATGATGAATGGTCAAGATTTACAATAATAAAATATACATAAAATGTGGCTTTCGGGGTGCTTCCCCTGAACCCCTATTGGGACGCACAGTCCTTGGACCCCCCATTAAGGGGATGAGCCCCTCGAACCTTGTAGGGGGTACACCCTACACCCCCCCACGCACACACGCTCACCTATCAACAATAAAACTTTTATAATTGCAATTTTGAGACACATTTTCCCAATATTTATTTCTATGTATTTTGAAAGCTCATGACACTTTTTCAACAAATCCATTTTGTACATATTTTGCAATCACAACATCCATAAGACCTCATTTATTTGAGGTGCTCTTTTCAAACATCTCACATGCCATCTACACTTTCATATTTTGCAAACATGTCAACCATGGTAATCACATTTCCAGTCCATTATCCTCTAGTGGACATTCATTCCCAATTATAGAGTGCCATTAGGGCACATGAAGAGAGGATGTTGGAAAAGGTTGAGGATTGTGGTGTTAAACTTGTTAGTTACGTTTGCTTGGGATTTCCGAACGCCTTTTCACCAAATCCATTTGATGTGTAGCCTACAAACATGAAACTCCATGAGACCACATCTACTTGATCCCTTTTGTCAAATAGTGCACTTTCTATATCTATGTTTGCTATGGCATAGGTTGGGTTGATGGTGGTAAAGGTTGTGTAGCTTGACGTTACAATTGCCATTTGAATTTGTTTGAAAGCTTCTAAAGCCTTTCCATTGAATTATTTAATAAATCTCATGTGAGCATGGTGGCCTTTTTCACAATAGGTATGCCATCAAAAAAATCACATTTCAAATATATGTTCCCACGTTTTCCATACAAGGTGGTTGTACAAATGAGGACGTGAAAATGGCATCCAAACAAGGATTTAGGAGATTGCAAGAATAACAAGAACAAATTGGGCATAAAATACGTAGTGAGCTAGAGCTCAGGGAGGTTCTCAATACCATAAAACCTTTGAAAAGTTTTGATTTTCAAAAGACCCTCAACAAAAAAATTAAAACACATTTTTAAAGATTTTTCAAGTTTTGGGAGGTTCTCAAAACCATGAGAACCTTCAACAATTTCTAGCTCACTCTTAAAGCTCCAAAAATTGATTTTGAACACCTTTTAAAATGCTATCGAGGGTTATGAGAGTATTGGGAACTATCAAGACTTAGGGGTAGAAAAAAAAATTGGATCAATATAATGCCACTAGAGTCCATGTCCAATGAAGCTCAAATACAAACTCTATATGAGATCATCCTCCAAAATAACTAGGGTTTTTCCTAGGATTCCCACTCTTGAACACAAGCGCTCAAAATGAATTCTAAAAGGAATTTTGTTAAGTGTAGATCATAATCTTGATTGAAAATATTTTTTATATTCTCCACAAAAAATAGGTCTACCACCAAGTACACTTGTAACTTTAAAGTTGAATAGTGATTGCAGGTAATAAAAATTCCACTTTGAAAGTTATGGTGCAAAAATCATACTATTGGAAAAAATATGACATGTGATAGGAAGTTAAGAGGTGAATGAAAACATGGGTAAAAATATTAGGGCTTGGGGATTGGCCATAATACAAGAATCAAACTACATGTCATGGCGTAAGGGGTCGAGCGATGGGCATGCTAGTATGGGAAAGTTTTAAATTTCAACAAATACATTGAAAAGGTGAAGGATAGATGGAAGGCATGACATGATGGAGAAGTATAAAATTCTAATATCAATAATGGAAGAGTGGAGTTGGAAGAGAAGACATGATTAAGAAGGGAAAACACAAAATATATAAAGACATGTAAGACACAAGCATATACCAAATATACATAGACTTAGATTCACTAGAAATGGGACATGACAAGTCTACCCTACTCAAAATTGCTTGTCATCAATAAATTGCAAGTTTATATGTTTCAATATATATGGGCCTTCCCACATTGCATACTCCACCAGAATATTTTTCTAAAAAATCAATTACTTCTTAGTGCTTCTATCTCTTAGCTTCTTCTCTCTTACATCCATTCTTTCTTCGAGAATCAAAACTAGTTTTTCATCATCATCAATCAAGGAAACTCTATTGAGGGTTATATATGTTTTCCAAATGCCTTTTTGAGGCAAGACACATGAAAAAAATTATGTATATTGCTTCTCTTAGGTAGATCCAACTCATAGTCCACTTTAGCAATCCTTCTCAAAATTTTATAAGGATCATAAAAAATATGGTTTGAGATTTTCTAACCCACTTGCCTTAAAGGAATATTTCTTGTATGGCTATAATCTCACAAAAACCATGTCTTCAATCTCACTTTTCTCTCAATCCTAGGATGGATTTTATATATCTTATGTTGGTTTTGAGCCTATAATAGATTATTCTTGGGTGACTTCAAAATTTCTAGGCTCTATTTGATCACGTTACTTGCTCCACATACAGTGTTATTCATTAGAATGAGATCAATGAAGCTTTGTACTTCATACCCATATCAAGCCATGAATGGAATCATCTTGATTGACATGTGGTAGGTTATGTTCTAACAATGTTCTCCTAAGTATGTTCATTTGATCCAAGTATTCTATTGATCAACAACATAATTTCTCAAATAACCTTCCACCCATTTGTTCACGATCTTGGTATGACCATCTATCTATAAGTGGTAACTAATACTAGAGGTGAGCTCAATTCCCACCAAAAGGAAGAGATATTTCCAAACAAAAATCATGAAGTGACTATCTCTATCACACATGATGCTCTTGGGTATTCCATGGAGTTTCATCACTTCCTTGAAGAATAGATCAGCCACTTGTGATGCCTTGAAGAGATGATAAATAAATATGTATACTTCATTATTTTATCTACAACAACATATATATACAATCCTTACCTTAGAATTTGGAATTCCCATGATGAGATATATTAAAATACTTTCTCATTTCTACTTCAAGATGGGTAAGGGCTACAAAATACCTACAAGGAATGTTTGTTCCATTTATTATTTTAACAATTTATGTATTCTTTGAGATGGTTGATAGCATCATCCTTTATTATCTTCTATGTGAACCTTTCTCTTTCTTTTTTTTAGGTCTTTAAGTGCCTAGGGTGGCTCGCCAAGGGAGTATCATGAACTACCCACAAAACATTTCCCTTCATCCTTGATTATGGCACCAAGTAGTCTCTCCCCTTGTAGAGAATGAGTTCATTGCAAACTATGTACCTATTTTCCAATAGCCTCCCTTCCAACACATCAATCATAAATACGTTCTTGGCATACTCTACTATGATTCATTCCAATTTACAGATATATGATATTTGAAACTCGTATTCAACCTTTTGGAAACTGTATTAGTAACAAAATTCTTCTTCCCTATAACATACTCAATATAAAATTAATAGGATTTTATTTTTTTAAACCACTTTTTTTACCACTCATTTAGAACCTTTTAGTTGATGAAATACCTCATGTTTTTATGATCAATTTTAACCACAAATTGGCCACCCACCAAGCACTACTTGAATTCAACCAATGTGTGCATGATAGCTAGCATTTTATTATCATAGATGGAGAACCACCTTTCATCTATGTGAATTTTTTACTCTCAAAATCAATTAGGTACTTTTTCTACATGAGCATGGATCCAATTCCTTCTCCTAATGCATCACATTCTAAAGGAAGGGTGAAATCCAAAATTGATAACACAAGACATGAACTCATTACCTCTTTTAATATATCACATGTGATTTGTGCACCATTAGTCTGTGTGAAAGACTTATTATTTTTTAGGTAATTTAAGGGTGTTGCTAGTTTAGAGAAACCATTGAAAAAGTCCTATAGTAGCTACAAAGGCTGAAGAATCCTCACAATTGTGTCAAGGTCCTTGAGGGAGGGCAATCTTGAATTGCTTTGATCTTCTCCATATCCCACCTACACTCCCTTTGTGTTGATTATGTGACCTAGATACAAGATCTTTATCATAATTAACTCACACTTTGACTCCTTGGAAAATATTGTTTGTGCATCCAAAATTTATAACACTTCATCAAAGTGTTGCAAGCGCTCCTCCCAAGTTTTGATACAGATCAAAAATGTCATCAAATAAGACAAGGAAACACTTTCTTGGTTGCGAACAAAAAACATGATTCATGGACGATTGGAAGGTTGTTGAGCATTTTTCAAACCAAACAACATGACCAATTATCCAACCTTCTTTTCAATTTCACATTATTTGTACTACAATCTTAATAATCTTAATTTTTGTGAAGAAGTTTTGAATAGTGTCAAATTTCTTGGGCTCAAACTAATTAGCTTGTTTTCCAATAAATGACCTCTCATATAATATTGAGTCTCAAACAAACTTTCCACTTTAATCCATTTTTTTATGGAGAATCTACAGATTCAATATGAAAAAGTAGATCAACAGATACAACCAAAATTAGTGTTCCATAAGCCTCATCAAACTTTTTAAACCACTTAGTTTTTTTTGTAACTAGATTTGGTTTAATTTATAACCCCATGGTGATTCCATGCAAACCAAATTTTCTTAAATATATCACCATTTTTTATTTCCACTCAAAGTAGCTATATGGTGTAAGTAGAGGAATTGAAATTTGATCCATGATGTAGAAAATAAGAATGTAAAAAGTAAAGTGTGATAAAAAAGAGACAACACAAGTACACCCCCTATTACTAGTTGTTGAAATGACCCCTTAACAAGTACAATGTTTGGAAGTTTATGATTAGTGTATTTTACAATGCAAATATCAATTTTTTAGTGTCTTATAAGACCTAAAAAGTCCAAAATATTGAAACTATAGCTAAAGTACAATATGAGAAATAAAGAGTACTACTATAGAGTACAAAAAAATGCCCTCTAAAAAATAGGAACCAAAATAAAGTATGCACAAGATATTGCCCCTGGAAGGTCTCAAAATGAGCATTGTGTAACAAAATATATAATAAACCACAATTTATGGAAAAATAGAGCATCAAATTAGAAAATCACTTACCTACTATAAAGAGCACATAATTCTACCTCAAATAAAACAATATATTTAAAAATTTCATGATATGGCTAAGAATGAGCCTCTCAAAGTTAGCCTATCAGATTGAAAGCTCCAATGGAGAGAAGAAAAGCGCCCAATGGCTACTAAGAAATGCTCTAGTGGTGGATAGGTAGCAATAGAGTTATGATAGGGGTAGGGCAGTGCTCTTACAATGGTGTGGTGGTTGGTCACTTAGATGACATGGAGGTTTAGGGTTGTGGTGTTGTTGGACGCAATGGCCCCATGGTGGTTGGTGGGTTGCATTGGGTAACTAAGTTGTTGGTGGCTAACTTGGTAGTTAGTCACTAATTGTAGTGGTTGAATTGCAATCTTTTTTTTTAATTTTTTCATTTTTTTTATTTTTTTTAAAATTCATATGCTTACATAGGGGTCATACGACCTCTATGCGTAAATTATTTTTTCTTGAAAACCCTTCCATCAAAATTGACAATTTTATATGGGAATAGGGGTTTTTGAGCCCTCTAAACACAATGGTATAGCCTATTTGACCTCAAAATTCCTAGGAAAGATGATTGATGTTGTAATGAAACCCATATTTGAAAATTATCTTCTTGATTTTTTATTTTGATGAAGCAAAAGCCAAACTTGACTTTCTTTATCCTTTTGGGTGTTATGGAATAGTTGAAAATATTGCCAATATTACCAAATAGTTGCCATCACCTAGATTTCATAAAACACAAGTACAAAACCACGTAGATTAATTTTTTTTTGTCAAATTTTATTGATTCTCCTTATCATTTGCAAATTCAAGAAAAGAGCATACTAGGTTTTTAAGAAATGTGCATGCAAAAAATTAGCCCCTTTAATCTTTCAAATAGGGAAACTAAAGATCTATCCTTGCACCAAAAACCTTTGATACTATAATATAATCTATGAACACCTAAAAACTAGTGCAATAAATAGATACAATAAAACTATAAATACAATTATTGATGAAATCAAAATAGCATTACAGAGTCAACTCCAAGAGAGTAATAAAAATGCTTAGTAAGTAAAATAACATTAAGAGAGACAAAAAAATGAAGATACGTGAATGTAAAATCTAGAAAAAAAAGTTAGGAGAATGATTATAAATAGGCTAAGTGAGAGGGAGGAGGTGGAAAATACAACCAATCGGAGGAATACACCACAAGAATCTAAAAATAAGAAAATGTAACTCCCATGGAAGATGTTGACACCTCACACTCCACTAATATTAATACTCACTTTATTAACCTAAGAAAGCTTAAATAAAAGTGTAGGAAAAACCCATCCTAGGAAATAAAAACCTATAATATCAAATAATTTCTTCCACTTATGACAAATACTAGGGTTTTCCTATATGTTGAATCAACCCCAAAATATAAATCTATTGTTACAAGGTTTAAGGAAGGCACAAATTTATTTAGGATCAACAAATAGAGTCTTAAGATAATTCAAAATAGTTGAAGATAGTCAAGGTCTTTCAAATTAATAAATAAGGTCTTTGCAACAAAAAACCATGATTAAAAAGTTGATCCCAAAATATCAAGTTGAGTCTAATTATACATGTCATGGTGGTATTATTAGGATAAAACATGGAAGACAACTAATAGGGGATCTTACCATACATTATCACATATAAATAAATCCTAAACCTAACCCAATATTCTCAACAATATTATGATGCAAAGACAACATTCTCAATACAATTATGTAGCCTGGGAAGTCTAAAAATTAATCCACAACTTATCAATATCAAGCTATCAATCTTGAATTATCTATACTTCCATCATAAAAATCCCAAATAAAACCCTTTGATTCTTCCATGCAAAGCTTACTTCAATTAGAACTCATATAAAAACAAGGAAATATGGTTGTTAGATTGTATGCATATAATTCATCAAATCATTTACCATGTCAAATTAAGTCATGCAAATGAATATGGCTAATAAACCATACATGTATAAGCTCTATTGTAAATATAGATATTCGATAATCTATCTTAATTATAAAAATGAAAGCATAAACCTCAAAAAAGGTGAATCACTCTATCTTTTTCTTGAAACTCCTTGTGCCAAAATTATTATTATAGAGCCCAAGGGCAAGTTACACTATGAATATTGTCTTACCATGGCTTTATGCTAAAAAATGAGGCATAAACCTACTAAAATAGTCTTAAAAGTCTATAAAAAGGAACATATATCCCTATGTCTCATATTATAATTAGGCCCTGAACTTGATGTTTTCTAATGAGAGCTATTCCACTACCCAAAGAGAATGCTCACACACATGGAGGCCTAGCTAGCATGAGGTGACATGTACCTAAATTCATGAAAACACTATTTTTATGCTTAAAACCCCTCATAATATTTTTCTAAAACTTATGACATACAAAAAAACCCATGCACAAGCTTGTGACATGCAAAATGATAGTCATTTGTGAAGAAAATAGGCTATCAATTTTAAGTTTTAAGGTAATGGAGAAATATACTTAAAGGGAGAGTTACGAAAAGCACGTCCAATGTATAACATTGAAGGATGGATATCTAACAATTGATGTTTAAACCTTTTCACCTAAAACTCCCTTCCCTCTTAAAATAATTTAAAGATATTAGCATTCAAAGTGTTTAAGCGCTATTCATGACGGTTTTGAGGGTTCAAAACAACAAAGAGGGTTTACAAGAGTAAACATTCTTATAAAAGGATCTTCAAATAAGTATTAAGCCTTAGAAAGGTTCCACCTACCTTGTAAAACAACCATAACCCCATTCTAATGAAATTCTATAATAAACTAAGGGCTTAACATGAGATTAAAGCTTTCCTAACATAAACATAAGAAGATCAAAGACTAATAAACTAATGTACAATTGACCAAGACCTTCAAATGTGTCATATAACTAATGTGACCATAGATGACTTATGACAACCTAGATGCAACATATAACCTAAGACCTTTGTAAAACACACAAGATGCTAGAAGACCCTAAATTTGGACAAAATTAAAATGGAAGCATGACCTTAAGGAACATCTTATTGAATATAAAGAGACCAAATATCAGGACTTTAGCAATCTAAACTCAATGATTCTAGTGAAGAGAGTGGTAAGGGATAAGGTCACAAAGTTAAGTACCAAATCACATGCACACTTAAGAGCAAAGCAAGAGGTTTTTGTAGAATCAAGTGGTGGGCCCAAACCAAACCAAGGGTGTACCTCCCATGAATCAATCTTAGATACCAATCAGTTGAACATAATATCAAATAGGAATATAAACCAAAAAGATATAAGAACTCCTAATTCAATACTCAAGAAGCAAAAAAGGGGGTACTCAAAATGGGGTATGTTGCATGATGCACAACAAAGTTTTTTCGATATGATCCTATTAGCCTTATTATGATGCCACAAAATTGAAACTTTTTACATCAAGTCAAAAATTATTTCCATGTGTTAAACACCTTTGTCGAGTTAATCTTAGTCACAAACACTCTAATCATCCTCAAGCATCAAGTCACTCTCAGTCACAAAACAAAAGTATCACATTTTTTCCATCCTAGTCATCATAGTCATTCATTTAAAATATGTCAGATTTGATCAAGTTTGTGTAAGTTAATTATGTCAGAATTAGAATTTGAGTGCTAGTTTCAAGGAGAATTGCCTATTCGATCGAAACCCTAGAGGTAGTTGTGTATTACAATGAGTCATGGATTCAATTAAATCTAGAAATAAGTAAGAGCTAGAATGAAACCATTTTATATGGACTTTATTGACTTCATCAAACATGATGTGAGAAGTTTTCAAGGTGAAACTCCTTTCCATTTGGGAGATTTTAAAATAATATCTTTTTAGCCAATAATTTATGAAAATAATTAAATCTAAAGTTCTACAAAGGTTGGAGAAAACATATTGGACAGGGGATCTCATGAGGTTATTATTAACAATATGACCAATTTGTAAATGAAAATATTTTGTTAGTTTAAAGTTACAAATTGACTCTCTTCTAAAGCATGTTGACCAACTTACTCAAAAAAATTATAAGTTGATACTGCTCCTTGTCAATTATTTCTAGAGAATATTGAACTCTCAAGTCATTAAAATATTATTATTGGAGAGTTCATAGGTTCAAGAACCCTCTAAAATACTAGTGTTATCCTTTGGGGGCATTTTTATAAGTTTTTTACCTTCCCAAAGGCCAAACTTTCAATTAATCAATATTTTTGCAATTCATTAAGCTTCCAAAAGGGAAAAATTCACTCTTGTTAGAGCTTTTTAATTCACTAAGAACAATTGGAGAGCTTTGAGGTTTCTGAGAACCCCTCAAACTATCAACCTCCACACTTTTATACATAATCATCATAGAGTTCCATGGTATCACAACTCTATGGACCCTCAATGGAGTTTACTAGTTCCTAAAGACCTTCAAAATTTCGACGAGGGGGAAAACCATGCATGTGGAAACATAGACCAAGCACAAAAATTGTTTGATAGAAATTTTCAAAGGAAATATAATCTTATGGTTGCAAGATATGCGTGAAATCAATAAGTGCATAATCAAAATACTCAATTTTCCTAATTCCCTCCTTTCTCATGTAAAAAGAATCTGAGTTTTGAAATAGGTTACAAACTAGTTTATATGTATGTAAATGTGGAAGGGAATGCCATGATTAAATAAGATATGCATAGATCAGATTTATTGAAAAAGCTTTAGAATTTTTCAATGAAAATGCACTTAGTAGGTGTAAAACCAAAGTTCAAAACCTTTATTAGCTTCTTCCTTGTCTTTGTCAAAATGAGAGCTTTGAAATGGGGTTTGGATGGTCATTAAAACATAAAAGATTATTTTTTTCTTAAATGCCTTAATAGGCATGCCTACAAAATATGGAATGATAAGAAATATATGTAAATGGTTTGAGATAATTTCTCAAATAAATACGTCTCAAAGGATGCAATGGTTATAAAAAAGTTCTCAAAATAGATAAATTATTAAATTAATTTTGGAAACCTTCAAGCAAATGAAAACTACTTGTGTAAGGCTAAATACCACAACCTTTGCTAGCATCCTTTGTGCTAATATCAAAATGATATGCACAAAATGGATTTTGTTGAAGAGACCATAGGAAATTCCAAGCTAGTGTAGTATGCATGTGTAAAACTATATTTCACAATGGTTACTTGTATCTCTCTTATGTGTAACAAGATAAGAGCTTTGGAATAGAGTATATATATATCAATAATAGCACAATAGAAATAATAAGTTTATCATATATTATAGTTAGAAATGCTTTGATGAAATTTAATGTAAAATGTGTTAAGAATAAACAAAATAGGTTCATGATATGGGCCAATAAATCACCAACATATACACCAATAGTAATATCAACAACAATGAGTATATATTACTTGTAGGACATAACTTTTGAAATAGAGAAAAGTCTATATCTAAAAAATACATGTGATTATTTTATTGAATCTACCATTACAAGCCAAATAATCAAGAAAATTGAAGAAACGTAATTAATATACTAGTTAATATTTGTCTCCAAACCAAGCATTGATAATATTGTGTTAGTATGAAAAATAATGTTTACAATTTCAATTGGAGTCGGAATAAAAGGAGCACCTTCAACCATAATACCCTAAATACCCATTTGGATCTTGATAGAGATAACACTCCTTTTATTTAGGTCAAGACCAAATAAGGTTTGAATATTGTTGCAAACATGTTTAGTCTAATGAGATTCCTTTACCCGATTTATGATGTTTGATCACTTTTGCTAGAAATATTAGGACTATTGGAAAGAGAAAATGTATGCCAAGGACTTAGAAATTTAGAGATTATAGTTCCAACCCACTTTTATTTTAAAGCCTATATCATGGCCTTGAAATTGTTAATACTACTTTTTCTCTTTTAATGACACAAAAACCCATGAATAGTACTTGTGTTCCCAATAATGGCTATGTTGCTAATGGATCTCATTAAATCAAATCTCTCAAGAAACACATATGTCTTGATCCTTGTCTTGATCCTTTTTAATTTATGAACCAAATCTCAAGGAGGAGCATGAATGTAAAAAATTGAAGTTTCTTTAACAAAAGGAGTTTGATGTAAGATTTCTAAGAAGAATGATAGTTCCTAAGAAAAAAGTAGAGGCAAAACTTCCAACTTTAATTGCAAGAAAAGCAATCCAAATATGAAGATATGCATCCATATAGAAAATGGAACTTCAAATACAAGTATTGGACAAACAACAAAAGTAGAATGTATGTCATGGAAAATACGTGAGAATTTGTGAAGACACATTGCCTTAGACTTGGATATTTTTCTTTAAATATAATTAGAGCCAAGAAAATTTCTAAGTCAATCAATACATTGAAATTTAATTAAATAAGAAAGTTATTTATGAATATTCTACATTGATAAAGATAATGAGGTATAACCGAGTTGAAGCCTCTATGGTGTCCAAGAAAACCAAAGGAAATCTCAAAGGTGAAGAAACAAATAATAGTAAGGATGATAATCCTAATTGGCCCATAGGTTCGTGAAGTATTGATAAATGCAATCAATCTCAAACACTCCCAACTCCCTTCTTAAAGGATATGATACATAGGTTTGAGAACATGGGATGTAGTTATTTGATGGTTAGAAGCAAATAATATCCACCATAAGGGCTATGATTAAAATCTAAGGAAATGTTACTTCTTAATGAAGCCACAAGTGCCCCTAGTGGCTAAATGTAAACATATAACTCAAAAATCTTGCAAGTTGAGAAGATGACATTCCAAATTGGTGATGTTGTAGACTTTCCAAGTTACAAGATAAGGACAATTGTAAAACTATTTGTTATTGGAGTAAACAAATCCCTGGATGAAAGAACAAACTCTTCTAAAATATATCTAAAAGTTGTGCCATCATAGGTGGTCAATTTTAAAGCAAATCTAGAACTAATGAAAATTAAGATCATATGTCTAAAAATGAAGCTTGAAGGTGAGAAAATAATTTTTATTTTAAAAAATCAAAACTTATATCCAAATCATGCAAACTATCAACATAATGCCATGATAGTCATTAACTCATCAATTCATCAAATTTGCACAAAGACTCATCTTTTTACTATAAAGCCAATTTTATTAAAGTTTATAAAATATTTCGTTTAATGAGTTGAAAATAAATGCTAATTAAAAGGACTTTGTAATAATGTCTCAAATACTTCATAGGGTTTGAAAGATAGTTTCAAGTCAATTAGCAGTTGGTTATAGGTTGGGAAACTATAAATGGAATTATTTAAAATCTAAAGGGATCTTTGGAGTTCCTTTCTAGTTCTTTTTTATTAGAGTTAGAAAATTATAGGATTCTCATGTATTGTATAAGAAAAAAGAATCATTGAGCTCTTATGCTTGATTTGAATAAAGAATAATAGGATTGTTCATAAAAATAGTATGTAGTTTCTTTGTGCTATTTTTTATTCATATGCTTAGTTAGCAACCCTTCTTAAATATTTTTTGTTATGTTGAAATTCATTGTTTTTTCTTATGCAATTGAGATAAAATTATAGGTAGTTATCTATTGTAGAGTCATGAAACCCCTATGAAAATGCATCTCTTGTACAATATATTGTATTTCTTCTTAAAACCCTAGTTTCATGCCCTCTTTTCAAATGTTCTTTCTTAGGAAAGGGATTTTTGTATTGATTCTTTTTCCTTGAGAAGTTTTCAATCATCTTTTCTATTTTCTATTTTAGCTTAGCCGCCTTTCCTACTTTTTGATTAAAAACGTACTTCAAAAAACCTAAAAAAATATAATCTAAGGGAGTTGCCCCTTTCAAACATAGAGGAAAGTTGTTAATCCATAATAACTTCTCCAACTATTACACATTTTTTTCACCAATACCTTAGGCAAGTCATAGTTTTTCCATAATTTTAAAGTGACAAATTTATTTACCAATAGAGCCACAAAAGGAGATTGAGTTCTCAAGTAACAAACAATATTCACAACCCTTGTCTAAAAGCATAAATCCAATGGTGTGCCATTCACCATACTTTTGGTTCTTTTCATTAAGGTCCAGTTCATCCTCTCTACAACCCCATTCTATTGAGGTATATAAGGGTAGTCTTCTACTAGACAATACTTGCATGTCTAAATATAAATAATCAAATTATCTAGAATAATATTTTCCACCATTATTAGATCTCAACACTTAATTTTATTATTCGATTATGTGTTTACAAGTGCCTTAAAATCCTTAAATTTAGAGAAAACTTCAAACTTAGAATATATAAAATAAACCTACATATATCTAGAGTAATCATTAACAAATGTAACATAGTTAAAAATATTTACCTATTGAATCAAACACATATGAGTGAAATTTTCTAATAATTTCTTTGCTTTATTACCTCTAATGATAAATAAAACTCGGTTCTAATTGTTAAACATAGTGCTCACATAAATCAAAATGATCATAAAAGTAAACAAAAAAAAAGTGCTCCAAGCATTGGTGGCACATTAGTTATGAATTCATGTATATTAAAGACCTTTAAATACCAAGATTTATTAGTTAATCATACAAATATGTACCAAGTCGACTCATAATTTCTATTGAGATAAATGAGAGTAAAATTTGAATTTGAGAATTTTGAATTATCGAGGTCAATTTTGCATGAGGGGTCACTCCCATATTTTGGGAGATAGACCTAAGGCAAAGAAATGCAAATTTCAAGGTGATAATATAATACATAGGAGTTTGGGAGTACATGTGGACATAAATATGATAAATAATAATTATATAAAAATAAATGTTTATACAAGTAAAACAAAGTCAAATGTGTAAAAATACACATAAATAAAATAAACAAAGATTCATAAAATAAACCTTTTACATAAAATACATTATTCATCATATATATTTATTATATATACAATGGTAGCAAGGAGGAAGACTCATGCTATGACCATGTACATACAAACCAAAACATGACATATATTTAAAAAAACTAAAATTAAAAAATTAAAAAGATGACCAACATAATTAAAAAAAGAAATACAAACATATAAATCTAAAATAAACATAAAACAAAAAAATAAATATTTACAAGAGAGACATTCTACAATAGACTATATAAATAATTAGTATAGATATCTTAAATACATCTATCTAAAATATAGAGAGATATAATTTTGAGATTATATTTATTTAAGAGTTATTTTATTTTAGAACTATTTAAAAATTATTATTATTATTTTATTGTAAGTAAGGTATGGACTAGGGTCCACTTCCATAAAACAATATTTAAAAATTATTTTACTTTACTTATATTGTTTAATTTATTTTTATTTGAAGAACTATTTATATTTACTTAAATGAGTTATTTTATTTAGTTACAAGTTATTTTATTTTTTATAATTATTTTAGTTTATTTACATTGTTTGGATTTTTATTTGACTTGATTTTTTTTAGATTTTTTATTTTGAAATATATGATGATGCATGAACACCTTTGTTGCCATTGAAAATAACTAGCATATCTATCCTATTACATACTCTATATAGAAAATGTCAAGAGATATCAATTGTAGGAATCTAAAATGACAATAATATTAATATTATGAGTTTGTAATAATATTTTCATTAGTTGCATCATAATTTAATATCATTGAATTATATTATCATATACAATAAGAGTGTCATCATCATTCACTGTATTATGTGAAAAGATACACATAAGTTCGGTTTTCAAACTTTCCAAATTACAAATGGAAGGAAATAGAGCAAATTGTGCAGCTTGATAGCTTAATCTACAACTTGTGAGAACATATCAACTTCATTCCATCTAGAATTTTGCAATATAATAATCTTGTAGTATTACAGTAAATGTATAGCATCTTCAAGAGTATAATACATTATTTTCTCTTTTGCATGGCTCAATGGTAGGCTTTTCAAACATTTCCTTGTTAAGATCTAGTTTTTTGCAGTGCCCCCAAAGCAGTGTCCTTGGAATTTAGTACAATGTATAAGTGACTTAGGAATACATTTTGTGTTATTATGTACATGTGTTATATTGCAAGGCTTGAAGCCTTTTTTCTTTTGCTTTTGTGTTTGATATTTTCTTTCTTGTTCGTATGCGAATGGTGGCTTTATCTGTAGACCGTTTAAAAAGTTGACATGAGACATTGCCATGAATATTAACCCTGTTCTTTCTTTTGAGTCAATATCAACTGTGGATTTTTGGAGAGTCAAGCCTTGCAATTTGTGTATTGTTAGAGCCCATGCCAATCGCAATGGTATTTGCAGGCGTAGACACCTAAAAATGTCTCGATGGATCACATTAGCTAACTAACATCATTTCATCCTAAAACCCATCCTCTTTTCGCTTAATTGGTTAAATTAGCCTGGCTATTTAATTAATTATGTCATTTTCATCTATTAATCTAATTAATTTAATTAGGTTAATTCATCCCCTTTCATGCTAACATTTCATCTTATTAAATTAAATACATCAAATTATTTAATTTAAATCCCTAATTCCTCTTATTTAATTAAATAACCCTAAGTTATTTAATTAAATATCATATCACTTCCCCTTTCCATTAAATAAATTAATTATTTAATGAATATCCTAATTCCCCTAATCTACATAATTAAAAACTTTGTTTTAATTATCAATTACTAATAAATCTAATTCTCTCCCACTTGCAAGGGAATATTCCTCCTTTGCACATTCCTCCAAAAGGAATATTCCCATAAAATATTCTTTCCCCCTTTTGCACAATTAAACTTTGTTTTAATTTGCTAAATTATTTTTTTCCCTCGCCCATGAGAATATTCCAAAGCATATTCTCTCTCCTCATTTGAAAAAGGGAATATTTTTACTTAGCTTCATATGCAAGTTAACTCAAAACTTCTTGTGCAAGTTAACTTGTGACCTCTTGTATAGGTCAAAAGTGTGTTTGTTTGAAGGAATATTAACCCTTGATTAAAATCTCATTGTTCATTCTCATTCGTTGATGAGAATCCATGATCCATACCTCCAACTTCCTTCATCTTTGACCATTGATTAGCTTTTTTTATCTCAACCCTCCATTTCTCATTTGTCCTCCTATAAATAGGTCACTAGTTGGAGACAAATGGATCCATCTTTTAACATCAAACTTATGTTGTTAAAATCACTTGCATTTGCACTCACATTTAACCTCATTTTAGCTTATTTTAATTGCATCATATTAGCTTAGCTTCCATGATAACATAAATGCATACATTTAACTTATTTGTTAATTAGGATTTTAATCTTTTGAAGCTTGCATAATTTAGAGTAGATTTGCATACACCCATATCGATCATCTTAGCATAAATCATGTTAAAATAGTTTACATCATGTTCATTTAGCTTTAAATCATGTTTTCATACACATTTATCAATGGTTTCATCAGTTTTCTTTAATAAAACTAATTGAAACAAGCTCATTATCCAAGGGATTGGGAAAGGGTCGCCCTTCCACATCAATGCGACACCACTCCCCCAATAAGATAAGTTTCAATGTCTTATATTAGAGGTTTGTCAAACTTTCATGGTTTAGAATGTTAGTTTTCATGGTTTCTTTATCTTTGTTTACAGTGAATGATCTTATTGGGGTTGATGCTTAGTGGGTTAAATATGCCTCAAATTCATATGGATTGGGTGTAGTTAACCTATACTATGTCATTGGTCACAACAGGGAGTTGTTCCTCTGAATTGGGTGATTGGAACAGTGGAAGGATGTTGTTTATCAAATGGATTTCCTATGTAGCTATCAAATTACACCAATACATAAGTTGGTGGTTGCGAGGGTGGGGTATTCTTGGTCAATATACAATTTCTTGGACAAAACCCAAAGCTCCATTAACAAGGCCTGCTTCTATCCACAAGTTCGATGTTAACATAACTTTTGTATTTTTTCTTAACAATATTTCAATATCGGATTCATCTTCTGTATATCCTTTAGCTGCATTAACACTTCCATTTTTAGTTGTTATGCTTTGCGAATTGGATTTTTCAAGGAGTATAATTTCCTTTGATTGTGGGCACGAAAATTCTCATTTGTGGAAAACAAATGAACATTATTGTAAAATTCTTCATTTGTTTCTCGATCTAATTTTTTAGTAGATCGTGTCATTAGTAAATTCCAATCATCAACTGTAGGGTTTGCATTCCTTATATTTGTTAGAAGCCGACAAAAGTGTTGTTGATTGTTAGACCCATGTTGTCTGAATACCTAATCTAAAGTAATTATAATTTTAAATTCTTCCCATAGGATCTTTGCTCGTCTGTTGCTTGCATAGGGTGGTTTGTCGTTAACATGAGGTAATTATTCTAGATCTCCAACCAAGATCATTGATATTCCTGTAAGTAATGGACACGTGTTAAATTTAAATATATAATCTATTTGTACGACTTTGCAATAGATATCATAATTTTTTTCTAAAGTAAATCAAATTATAGGATGCATATTTATGTGAGTCATACATGAAAAAGGTCAATTCACATTTTGAGGGAAGGCCTGTCAAAGTCAAGTATCTATGTTTTCAAACAACTTTGCACCGATGAAACTCATTTCATCAATCGATATGTATCTAATATGTGTTAATTCTTCTTGGAAGCTTGTTAATTTGGTTCCTTCAAACTCCTTGAATTCATTGGTTGGTATTTTTAATTTTGAATGAATAGTTGATGCTCCTATCTTGTATGTCACAATTCCTATTGGTGCAAGTAGAATTAGGGGAGATTTATTTTTCGATGAAGCATCTTGAAGGCTTTTGGATAAGGCACCTATCACATACGACTTTCGTGTTCCTGTTGTGCCTTGAATTATCATGAGAAGAGGAGATTCATGTTCGTTTGATCTTCACCTTCATACTTCATACTATTTATTTCATTTGCTAGGATTCTCATAATGCCTTCAACTACTTTTTCAAAAGTAGTCACCCATGTCGAGCTAGTGTGGTCTTCTAATTTGCATTGCAGTAGATATTTGTAATCACAATCATGAAAAGTAGTTTTACATGTTTGACAATGCCATTGACCATATTATGTTTTGTCCACTTTTTTCTTGCATTTCTTACCACTAATTTCCATGGGGCAAGTCGTGTAACAAAATTTGTCTTGTTTTATGAAACACAATGTTTCTTTTATGAAAATATACCAACCATTGCTAGCAATATCAACTATGTATCTGTTAATTTCAATAATATTTTTAATTTTGGATCCTCTCAAAGAAATAAGGAGTTCTTTGTTAGAGATTGGAAAATGAGATTTTTTCCTTGATTATCAAACCA
This sequence comes from Sequoiadendron giganteum, assembly GCA_007115665.2. Lineage (NCBI taxonomy): Eukaryota > Viridiplantae > Streptophyta > Pinopsida > Cupressales > Cupressaceae > Sequoiadendron > Sequoiadendron giganteum. Next base: position 256,533,953 of record CM021110.1, on the reverse strand, counting down.
TGATCTCAATTGGTCGGTCTCTAGTATCTGAGGATTTATGTATAGTTGGGTTGTTGGAATGGTGCCTACAGACTTTCCTCCATAATCACTAATCCATGCAACCTTTGTGATGAGTATTGGAAAAGCCCCTGCACTACATATCTCTTGAAGTTTGAAACCTTCATTATTATAGAAATCACCCCACATTGTGAAGTCAATTTTGGCAACTGACATATCTTTCATTTGTAGAGTTTATTTATGTGTTTGTGTACCATTCCCTTTTAAGATCGTATTTTCTTCATTGATTGATAATACTTACCTATGATGTCAACAGTCGTATTATTTTCCACGTCCTTAAGTTCACTGATTGGTTTGAAGATGAACTTCAGCTGTGGTATCTATGTGTTCTCATCTAAGAAAATTTCCACTATGGAATTGTTGTCCAAAATAATTTCCCAATCATTATTTACATTGCAAATTTTTTATTTACTGGCTTCAAGGTCCCATTGGAAATGAGAAACAATTTCCCAATCTCTATTCGATAATAAAAAAGTTCTACTATAGAATTGAAACATGTTGCTTTGATTTCATCACCATTAGAGTCAAGAAGATTGAAGCTAAAAAAAATTCCATCCCCATTTGTATTTTTTAAATAACGGAGTTATTTTTTTTCCATTGCCCGAGCCTTTATTATTCATCATTTTTGGTAAGATTTTAATGCTTTGTTAGGCACAACTCTTTTACAACCTTCGTGTCTTGCATGGTCCATCCTTATTGCAAAATATTGTAGATACCATACATATGTGTCAAATAAACATCACTGAGATAGCATGCATCTTGTAACTATCATATATTTTGTTTGTGGTAAATGTGTTTCCCAACAAGGTGCTTTGAACTAACCTCTTGTATTCGTTGATGGTTCAAGGGGTTATTTTTTGGTTTTACAAATACGTTTGTTTCACCTTGTCTTGCCAAAACACAAATAGAATAGATGTCAAGGAGTTATCGTCAGGGAAAATTGTGTTGTCATAGAAAGATGTTAATATGCATGCAAGGTTCTTGTATTTTTTTCATAGATTTCCAATTTATATAGCACAATTCTAAATTGTATAAGAAATTTTTGATGCTGATTTTTGATGGATATGTTAGGCTTATTTCCCTCTAATTGGATATTTTAGATGCACATTCAAGGATCTTATGGTTATTTGACTTTGTTGTTGAACGTGATTTGAAACATACATAAAACTATTCACATAAATATAAATAGCTGAACACATTTCAAATATAATAGGTTTGACTATTTACATATAAAGTAGGCCACCTACATCGAAAAAATATGAACAGTGTTTTCCAAAAAATAGACATCAAAGTCTACATCAAAATACTGAAAGAGTAAACCAACCATGGTTGCCACCTACATACAAAACATATGAACAATTTTTGACAAAAATAGACATCAAAGTCTACATCAAAATACTATTCATAAGAGTCAACCAACCATGGAACAACCCTATATACAGTTCATATTTGTCTATCCTAAATATCATACAAATATAAGAGGAATTATTCAACAATGTCTTTTGCAGATCCTTGTTCATATTATTCATCATAAAAAAGTTCTCTTAAGAAACAAAAGAATCTTACAACTAATTTGTGACACGTTTTATGGAATTTCACAACAATCTCTTCAATGTCATCAATTTCTTGTTGTTCAAATACTTGTACAAGAAATGCAGCGTCATGGAGTTCTCAAATTATTTTTTCAGAATGGTCTACAATTGATGAGTACAACTTTTCAATAGGATTTTGCACATGTTTATTCGAATAAGTTGACTCCTCAAGGGTTGGTAGCTTTGTGACTGATGGTTGGGTCAAAGCAGATTCATTTTGGGTAGCCATTATCTAAACAACAAATCAAGCTAATAAATAAGTAACAAGTTATAAAGATACATGTGAAGATAGTTTGGAAATTTTGTTTATAGAAATACTAACTAAATCCTTATCATTAAATATCTACACTTTCAATATTTTAATTAGTTTTTTAAAAATAGGTTTGAAACCCCATTAGAGTGAGCATGAGATTCAATGGATTTTAGATTTCCCAATTGAAATTGCTTTAGATTAATCTTAGGTTTAATTAAAGTTTTGATGTTGATTTTCAATGGATATGATTTGTTAGGTTTATTTTCCTCTAATTGGATATTTTAGATGCACATTCAAGGATCTGATGGTTATTTAACTTTGTTGTTGAACATGATTTGAAACATACATAGAACTATTCACATAAATAGAAATAGCTACAACACATTTCAAATAGAATAGGTTTGACTATTTACATATAAGGTAGGCCACCTGCATCCAAAACATATGAACAGTCTTTTCCAAAAATAAACATCAAATTCTACATAAAAATATTGTTCATAAGAGTAAATCAACCATGGTTGCCACCTACATACAAAGCATATGAATAATTTTTTACACAAATAGACATCAAAATACTGTTCATAAGAGTCAACCAACCATGGAACAACCCTATATACGGTTATGTGAGAGAAGGGGGATTCACTACTCACAAGTTCTCTTCACTCAAAGATCCTCACGGGGTGAACTTCCCTAAACCACCTCAAAGGACAACAGCGAAGATTCTAGAACCAGAAAGAGCAGGTCACAAAGATCCTCTGGACAAACTGTCAAGCTCTCAGCCAAAGGACGACAGCGTAGGATTCGGATGATAGCGTGACACGCTAGCATCTCCAAGATGTGTTGGCATCTCGTATGGACCAGAGAGTGAGTTTATCACAAAGAACAATAAAGTGACTACCAGCAATCCGATTACTGAGAACTTCTAGAAAGTGATAGAATGTGATAAAGTGGAAATAGACTGAAATAGAAGTGATAAGGATAAGGAGAAGAAGGAAAAGGAAAATTCTCACAAACGTGCGAGTGAAGAAGCCTCCAACGCGTGAATGTCCTCAATACCTGCACACAAGAAAGAGAGAGAAGGTGTTGGGGCTGTATAGGGGTTTGCCTCAGTCAAACCCCCATTTTGGTGTTTCCACCTCCACGGACAACCAAGATAGATAGAGAGAAAAGTATGAAATGAGGTAAATTACACAAAAGCACTACAAAACAGTGTTATGCTACTCAACCAAATAATAGAGGAGAGGAGTGAAACCTTACCACCTCCGCCCAAAGCACTCAAGGCTAGTGGGGGAGAAAATGAGAGGAACTCAAGCCTCTGTTGTCATGGTGTTTCATTCCACACTTGCTCTACTGAAGTGATGGAGTATTTATGTTGTTTGTATGGAGTGTAAAGTGTTTCTTGATGAAGTTGCTTGGAGCTTGTGGAGAGATGAAAAGACTGAGAAGTGCTAAGAGAGGGTGGAGAGGTCCAAAGATCCAAGAGATGCAAAATAGAAGCAGGAATAGTGAATATGAAGGAAAGAGGGAAGAAAACGGCCATATTCGGGTTAGTCGGCTGAAGAGGGCATTACAAGTTGACTCCCAATGGGAATGGTAACACCTCTGCAGGCTCCAGACATGGGAATCTATCAGGGACGTTAGCGTGTCGCATGGACGTTCGTGTAGCGCGTAGGCGTCTCCGACAATAACGCCTCCATTGACACACAAAGTGGGTGCCAAGCGGAACGAAGACAACAAGCGTGTGTGGAATTAATCCTCTACCTTTGGTTTTCTAAAGTGTTAGGGGGTAAAAGGGAATTTTTGTTAGGGGTGCAAATTCATGTTGATACATTTTTCCCCCACTTTAGCAAGCATGAGTGCTAATGAGTGCTTCAGTAAAGTAGAGTAGTAAGAAGTAGTAGAGTAAGAAAATCTTACACAAGACGACAATGTTAGAAAATTTAAAGGATTTGAGTTAGCAAAGTAAAAGAGAGACCTCGATGTAAAAGGTTGTCTCAGCACTATGCATCATCCCCAAATTAAAGATACTAACACATAGAAGAATTTTGAGATGAAGGAAGAAAGGGCATATACTCAAGATGAAGAAGATGCAGATCTTCCATCTGGTATATACAAGAGTTTAAGAATGAAAGAGTAATAAAAGAAATCCCCGCTCAAGGAGGAAAACCCGTACCACTGAGTAAGAGTGATAAAAGCAATCCCCGCTCAAGGAGGAAAACCCGTACCACCGAGCAAGAGTGATAAAAGCAATCCCCGCTCGAGGAGGAAAACTCGTACCACCAAGCAAGAGTGATAAAATCAATCCCTGCTCAAGGAGGAAAACTCGTACCACCGAGCAAGAGTGATAAAAGCAATCCCCGCTCAAGGAGGAAAACCTGTACCACCGAGCAAGAGTTATAAAAGCAATCCCCGCTCAAGGAAAACCCGTACCATCGAGTAAAAGTGATAGAAGCAATCCCTACTCAAGGAGGAAAACTCATATCACCAAGTAAAAGTGATAAAAGCAATCCCCGCTCAAGGAGGAAAACCCGTATCACTGAGTAAAAGTGATAAAAGAGAAACCCGCTTCGGAGTAGGGCCCGTATCACAGAGTAAAAGCGATAAAAGAAAAACCCGCTTTGGAGTAGAACCTATATCACAGAGAAAAAGTTATCAAAGCAAAACCCGCTTCAGAGTACAGCCTGTATCATAGAGAAAAAGTGATAAAAGCAAAACCCACTTTGGAGTAGAGCCCGTATCACAGAGTAAAAGTGATAAAAGAAAAACCTGCTTTAGAGTAGAGCTCGTATCACAGAGCAAAAGTGATAAAAGCAAAACCCTCTTCGGAGTAGAGCCTGTATCACAGAGCAGACAGTCATGCAGACCATCATTAAGCTGGAAGACTTTCAAAGGGGTCGCTCGGGAACCCTTCAAAAGGAAGAGGGGTCCACTCAAGGGATGCACTATTTGAAAAGTGAAGTCTAGTCGGGCTACCCCCAAGCTAGACGCAAAGACTTGAAATAGGTCTAATCAGGTTGTCCCCAAGATAAACGCAAGGATGCGAGAAAGGTCTAGTCGAGCTGCCCCCAAGCTAGATGCCATAGAGTTTGTTTGAGAAAGGCTTTCAAAGAGGTCCCTCAGGGACCCTTCAAAAGAAAAGGGGGTCCACTCGAGGGACGCTACATTCAAAAGACATAGAGAAGAGAGGAGGTCCTTAGAAAGACACACATCTCCAAAACAAGCTACACTGCCCCCAACACAAAGGGGAGGAGAATCACACAAGATATTTAGATCGCACAGGATAGAGGTAATCCTCGATATCACTTGTCATACGAAGAAAAGGCAGGTGCATCAACAGGCACCTGAATCACGAAGTTGTTCTATTTTATCCTTCAAGGCCTTACATTCGCTAGTGGAATTGACAGGCACTCGATGGTATGCACAGAAAGAATGTTTCTCATGATCATGCTTATGAGATTTCTTACATGTAGGAGGAGGAAGAGTAATCAAGTGGGATTTTAGAAGCTGCGACAAAATATGCTCTTGCTCAGATAAAGGATGAGGAGCCGGAAGCAACCCTTTCTCTTGTGGAGAAAAGTTTGACTTCCCACAAGAAGAAGATATGAAGAAAGAAGATAGAGGAGGATGGACTAATCCATGAGAACGAGGTTGAGTGGACATCATGTCAACATTCAACCGTGGTTTCTACTTAGATTGTTTATTCAAGAAACCAAGCCCCAAGTTATGCTTACGAGACATAAATTCTATAGGGATTTGTAGGCCTTGTTCATTACACCCATAACCTTTACGCTCATAGCCATATTTAGAGATAAGCTTAAATTCGGGACCATAACGTGTTTGCAAATCACGAGAAGAAGGAGGATCCTTATAGAGAGCATTATTCCAGCAAGGGGGAACATACTCCTCTACGGGATCACCATCATCCTCTTTAATAGGACTGCCAACATTATCCTCTCTAGAAGAGGTGTAATCATCTTCCTCAAAAGAAGGATCAACACTAAGAACATTACAGTTCGCATTCACATTATCCCGTGACACAGAAGAATAACCATCTTTGATAATATATGTGAATGATGTTATCGAAGGGTCTAAGCAGACCAGGTCGACTTTATATTCCTGAGTGTTCAGGAATTTGTAAATTCTAAAGGACCCCAATCATCACCAAGATATGCATTCTTCGAGGAGAAGTAGAAGGAGAAGTCTTAGGATTTCTTGCTTTAGAAGGATCTTTTTCAGGGATGTTTATCTCAAGAGTATCGTTTGTAGTAGATATTGTTGGAGTAAACATCGACACATTGGAAGATACTGAAGGAATAAGAGTAGGCACAAATGAAGCTTGACCAACAACTTCCATCTCACATAAGTGCTTAGCATCAGGGTCGACCGTGACTGTGGCTACTCGGTTATTGCAAATGAACTTGATAGATTTATGCAAGGTAGACGGGATTGCACCCATAGCATGAATCCATGGTCTACCAAGAACAAGGTTGTAAGGTAACTTCTCTAACATAAGATATACAAGGGTAGGTATGGTAATGGGTCCCAACCTTAAAGGCAAGACTATCGTGCCTAAAGGTTTTCGACCGACATTATCAAACCCACGAATGTTAAAAAAAGAAGTGTCAATAAAAGATGGATCAATATTAATTTTAGGCAATAGATCAATACTGCATACATTAAGCACCAAACCAATGTTAACAAGAGTACGTCTAATACCAATCTTATTAATATTGACTATAATCATTAGAGGGTCTGCTTGCTTTTGTACTTCTCAAGGTGGGAGTTCCTAGGGATAGAACGCAACATTCGACGAATCTGCATGAATATACGTCATCAACGCATCAACATCTACCAGCCTAGCGGAAGCAGGCAAGAGGATATTTTACAAAGCTTCTTGAAGCATATACCTTGATAAAACAGAGCAGACTGAAGCAAGTCTCACAGTGAGATCTTATCTGAAGTAACTCAAATTTGCTTGACAAGATCGTAATCACTAGGTTCTTTAATCGTAGGTTTAGGTGCTTGAGGAAGGCTTAGTTGTTTATTCATTCTAGTATCATAGGTACAGGCTACCGCTCTACAAAAGGGAGCCTTAGGAAGGTCGAGGGAATCACTATCACATGGAACACCATCAATAGAACAAACCCTTTTAGAAGAAGGACTAGCTGGAGTCACGTAAATGACCGGTCTCTTAGGCCTTCAAGGGGTAGCAAAGACATAGATTACATTTATAGAATCATCCCAACAAGTAGAAAAATTATTCAAATACATATTCTCAACATTGATCCAAATAGGATCAAATGTGGAAGGAGATTCATCATGGACCAATGCATCATCTCTAGAGGAGAGTGCATTGGAATAGATAAAAAATTCATCATTCACAAATGCATCATCTCTAGAAGAGAGTGCATCAGAATGAGTAGAAGATTTGTCATCCATGAATGCATCATCTCTAGAAGAGAGTGCATCAGAATGAATAGAAGGTTCATCACTCACAAATGCATCATCTCTAGGGGAGAGTGCATCAGAATGAATAGAAGGTAGAGTGACACTAAGAAAGGTATCAATGATTTCATCTTCTTGCAGCAAGATATCCTTCAAAGCGAGAGGACTCTCATGAGAAGGATCAAAGATACAAAGTGACATGGGCAAAGCCAAGTCACTATCACATGCATGAAATGGAACATCATTAATATTTTCAATATAATTAGATACAAAACTAATAAAAGAAGATATTAAATTCATTATGATTCTTTTGGTATTTTCTATGTTCTAGTAATTTGCATTTTCAGAGGTCTTCGGAGTGGAATTTTGGTTTGGAACTTGTGTCAAACCCTAAAAATTTGGTTGCCAAAGGCATTGGTATTTTAGGAACTAAACTAGTTCTCTAGAAGACCTTTCCAACGGTACAAATGGTTTTGAAATCCGAGCACCGAGTCAAAAGTTATGACCCTGCCAAGTAGGGGTAAATAATTCCTAGTTTTCGAAGAACGTTGTTCTTCACGTCAGGTTCACCAAAATGTGAGAGAAGGGGGATTCGCTACTCATGAGTTCTCTTCACTCAGAGATCCTCATGGGGCGAACTGCCCTAAACCACCTAAAGAACAACGATAAAGATTCTAGAACCAAAAAGAGTAGGTCACAAAGATCCTCTAGACAAACTGTCAAGCTCTCAGCCAAAGGACGACAGCGCGGGATTCAGATGATAGCGCGGCGTGTTGGCATCTCCGAGGTGCGCTGGCATCTCATATGGACAAGAGAGTGAGTTTATCACAAAGAACAACAAAGTGACTACCAGCAATCCGATTATTGAGAACTTCTAGAAAGTGATAGAATATGATAAAGCGAAAATAGACTGAAATAGAAGTGATAAGGACAAGGAGAAGAAGGGAAAGGAAAATTCTCACAAACGTGTGAGTGAAGAAGCCTCCAACGTGTGAATGTCCTCAATACCTACACACAAGAAAGAGAGAGAAGGTGTTGGGGCTGTATAGGGGTTTTCCTCAATCAAACCCCCGTTTTGGTGTTTCCACCTCCACAGACAACCAAGATAGATAGAGAGAAAAGTATGAAATGAAGTAAAGTACACAAAAGCACTACAAATGTTCAGTGTTATGCTACTCAACCAAATAATAGAGGAGAGGAGTGAAAGCTTACTGGACCTTCACCCAAAGCGCTCAAGTCTAGTTGGGGAGAAAATGAGAGGAACTCAAACCTCTATTGTCATGGTGTTTCATTCCACACTTGCTCTACTGAAGTGATGGAGTGTTGATGTTGCTGCTATGGAGTGTAAAGTGTTGCTTGATGAAGCTGCTTGGAGCTTGTGGAGAGATGAAAAGAATAAGAAGTGCTAAGAGAGGGAAGAGAGGTCCAAAGATCCAAGAGATGCAAAATGGAAGCAAGAATAGTGAATATGAAGGAAAGAGGGAAGAAAACAACCATATTCGGGTCGGTTGGCCGAAGAGGGCGTTACAAGTCGACTCTCAATGGGAATGGTAACGCCTCTGTAGGCTCCAGATGCGAGAATCTATCAGGGACGTCTATGCGCCGCGCGGGCGTCTTCGACAGTAACACCTCCATCAACACACAAAGTGGGCGCCAAGTGGAACGAAGGCAGCGGGCTTGTGTGGAATTAAGCCTTTGCCTTTGGTTTTCTAAAGTGTCAGGGGGTAAAAGGGAATTTGCATTAGGGGTGAAAATTCATGTTGATATAGGTTCATATTTGTCTATCCTAATTATCATACAAATACAAGAGGAATTCTTCAACGATGTCTTTTGCAGATTCTCGTTCGTTATAAAAAGTTCTCTTAAGAAAGAAGAAGAAGAAGAAGCAGTGTGATAGTGAAGGGAGAATTGGATGAGGGGTTGCACGCATTTGTTAGATGCCAAGAATGAGTCTTTTAGGGAGCTGCCTATTGAAGAGATTTTAATTAATTACAAAGATCAGACAATAAGTTGTGCAGTGGAAATAAGAAGAGTTTGTTGTTCCAGATTGAGAAGAAGCAGATTGAAAGTGTAAGAGATGCCATTGAAGGCTAGAATTGATTTTTTTTTGTAACAAGAACTAGTTTTATGTTGATTTGAATAAAATTAAATTTTGTTGTTGCAATTTTTCATTGTGTTGTTGATTGAATTTCAAACTTGTGTGAGTGGGTTTTTTTGGAGAGAGGGGAGTACCCTCTTGCATCATACCAAGACAAATCATGTTTATGCATGTCTATGGAGGTGTGCATTATTCTAACTTGAAGCTAAATTTTGTATGATGCTAAATTATCTTTTGAACCTCAATGTTGCATGAAATAACTTGTCAAAGCTGACAAGACTAGAAGTACATGAAGTGTAAGCAAGTACCTGGCATAAGAGTTCTCCTAATACAGAAGGTTACTTGTCTATAGATATAGATGATAATAGTGCTACTAATAAATGTGAGATTGAAAATATTTTGGTTTTTCCCAATTTAAATTGTTTCAAACAAACCTTAGGTATTTTTATTTCATATATATGCCACATTCACAATAACATAGATAACACTTATGCAAATTTTGATCATAGTGTAAATCTTAAAAAACTTGCTACAAGTATTTTATGAGCATTCAAATTTAGTGCAAGAGGAGTCTATGCAGTGTAATCAAGTACTTGGTATTAAAGTTCTCCTAATGTAGAAAGTTGGTCATATGTAGATATAGATGATAATAGTGCTCCAAATGCCTAAAACACATAACGACACTAATAAATAACACAACAAAAGGTACTAATAAATGAAACAATGTCCATAAATCAACCAAGGGTTTCAAACATGTACTTGCAAAAACCCATTGTTCCTATTTTATTGTTCTATGTTTTTGATAATATATTTTTAGGCACACATGATAATATCATGTAATTGGTTTCTTTTTTTTTTGGAATTTGTATAGTTGAATCACATGACCATGAAAATATAATGTCATAGGATGTGTGATTAGGTTGTTCACCCATTTATGGATCAAGTCCATTTCTTATGTTACATCCCACCTTAGTTTGAATTAAAGTTTGAAATTAGTTTTAATCCTAGTGAACTCCATGTTTTAATACATAATTTGGCATCAATTAATTACACACTCATACATTTTCAAAAGTGTAAGGTTTAACATAGTCGTAACTTCAATAGTACAATTGCAACACGTTCAACTTTCAGTTCAGAGTGATTGGGGTATATTCCTCTAACTCATTAGAGCTAATGACAATAACTTCAATTGGATGATGCACACGTAGGTGCTCATCCTCCCTTTTAGTTTTCTTGGGTAGGTTGCTAGTATTGTTCTCACTCAATATTGGTCTAGACATAGCTTGTTCCCTTGGTTTAGGTCTCAAAGTGGATGGTTGATGGGCTAAATCTACTACAATACTTGTGTGAGCCTTAACAACTAGCTTTATCTTAGCTCTATCATCCTTGATTCTACTCATCACATGGGACAATATTTCGTCATCTCTAAGCTAGGCTTCCCCATCAACATTTATCCCTTCGATAATTTTTGTTAGAGCTACCCTCTCCTTTTTAGCTTGTAAGTATCGCTCATTTTTGGTGATAGACTTCCTAGAAGTCTACTTGGTATGTACCATTTCTAGCTCAAGGTTTCAAAATATTAAGTTTTAAATGCTTCACAAGCACAATGACTCTTCTATGTGAAAATATAGGCATCTGCCTTTTCAACAAACCCACTATGAGTGTTATAGTAAAGAAAACAATTACTCTTTATTTTCCTTTTTTGAATTCCATTTCCTTAAATTGATATAGTAATATTTTGATGGTACTATTGAATATCCTTCAACATAATCATCAAATGTTATTAAATTCAAATAATTGTAATTATTTTTTTTAATAAATAACATCAAAAAATATACAAGAATCTAAAATCTTTTGACACAACGCATAAAATATTTCTAAAAAATATAAATATACAAACTTGTCCCCTAAATCATGACTATCTATACTTATCAATCATTTATATAATATTATAATATAAATGTAATATTTTTTTATTTTTTTAATTTTTAGACTGCAAGAATCGGGTGTTGCCGCGACATGCCCTCCGGTACAACGTGAGTGGGGGAGATTAGACCTCGTGACCAACCTCCTGCAACAAGAAAGATTTAGCCAACTGAGCTAGGGCCCCCACCCCAATATAAATGTAATATAAATATAAATATAAATATATAAATAATAGTTTATAATATGTATAAAATAATTTTTATGTATTTTATATATTTATTGTTGAGATTTTAGGAGAAGAACTCAACTCCAGGAGATAAGATTTCAACACAGAAAAATTATAAACAGAGTGGGTTTCCAATATACAGAGCAAACAACAGAGTGTCTCATTGCTACAGCAATATCAACCATTCAAACATTACAAAACACAAAACAGATTTATCACTGTTCTCAAGAAACTTTTCAGTAAAAACTACAAACAAAACATTTGTTCTGAAACCCACATTCATCAGATGAATTTGCACAATAAGATGAGGAAACTACCAGTATTGTATTTTCATTATATGTATGAACAAAAAATAGAGTCACAAGTCTTTACAAAAACTGACCAGTGCTGGAGAACAGATCAAATGTGACATCTGAGGCTATCAAAATTATGCTACTGGAGCCTTTGCATAAAGAACCTACAGGAAAAACAACTGCCTCTTCTACCAAAAATAGAATACTATACTATATAGTAAATCCCCTGTTTTTACATACCATTACATGGAGGAATTAGGGAGAAACATATTAACAAGTGTCTTGCTGCTTACAGGTGTCAAAAAATGTTTTTATAATCACCGTATTTACATGCCTGATACATATTAAACATTTGGATTAAAAATGATAGCAAACCTATTAACTGACAACTATAGTTGGGCGGTGGAGAATGCAACGTGGCTTCCTCAAACTGCTGTGTTGGCATTAAGCATTAGTGTCTTCAATCTCCCCCTTAATGCTTAATGTGTAAACACCCATCATTTTCCTTAATCTTTCAAAGATCTCTTTTGAAATTGCTTTGGTCAGTATATCAACAATTTGATCACTGGTTTTACAAAACTTCAACTCAATATGTCTTTCAGCCACAAGATTCCTAATAAAGTGATATTTGATATCAATATGTTTTGTTCTACTATGAAAGACAGGATTTTTACTAATGGCAATTGCTGAGTTATTGTCACAGTATAACACTGTTGGCATGTTCTATTTTTGTTTTAAATCTGTTAAGACTCTCCTTAGCCATATTGCTTGGTAGGAAGCTGAAGTTGCAGCAATGTACTTAGCTTTAGTTGAAGACAAAGAGACTGAAGATTGCTTTTTTGAAGACCAAGAAATGGCACCTGAACCCAAAGAGAATACATAAGCCGAAGTGCTTTTTCTATCATCAATAGAACCAGCCCAATCACTATCTGTAAATCCAATTAAACCAAAATCATTCACAGGAGCATACCAAATACCAAAATTACTTGTACCCCGAACATATCTCAGAACTCTTTTCATTGCACAAAAATGCATCTTGCTTGGATTTTGCATGAACCTTGAAAGCAAACTAACAACAAACATAATATCTGGTCTAGCAGCTGTTAAGTACATAAGGCTACCCACTAGACTCCTATACAATGTTTCATTCACTTTTTCAGACCCATCATCCTTTACCAATTTTTCACTCATACTCGAAGGTGTATTCATCGGTTTGCAATTCTTCATCTTGAATTTCTCAAGTAAATCATTGAAATATTTACCTTGTGAGATGAAAATTCCATCATTTTGTTGTCGTACCTCTATCCCAAGGAAATAATGCATTAAACCCAAATCTGTCATTTCAAATTCAGACTTCATTGCATGTCTAAACTCATCCTTTAACTCTTCACTATTCCCTGTGTATATTAGATCATCTACATATATACATATGATTAGCAAATCACCTGAACTCCGATATTTTACATATAAAGTGGGCTCACTTTCACTCTTTTTGAAAACATTTTTTAGAAAAATAATTATCTATCCTACTGTACCAGGCCCTAGGCGCTTGCTTGAGCCCATAAAGTGCCTTTTTTAACCTGTAGAACTTTTGTTCTTGTCTTGCAACTCCATAACCAAGTGGATATTCTACAAACACTTCTTCATTCAAATAACCATTTAAAAAAGCTGATTTAACATCAAATTGATAAACTTTCCACCTGTGCTGAGCAGCTAATGATAAAACAGTCCTGATTGTATCTAATCTAGCAACTGGAGAAAAAATTTCAGTATAGTCAATACCTGGCTATTGAGAAAAACCCTTTGCCACCAATCTTGCTTTATGCCTTTCTATAGACCCATCAGCTTTATATTTAGTTTTGTAAATCCATTTTAGCCCAATAACCTCTTTTTCAGGTGGAAGATCAGTTAGTTCCCATGTTTCATTTTTTTTAATTGAAGCAATTTCTTCATTCATGGCTTTAATCCACACTTCATGTTTTATTGCCTCCTCAAATCGTCTTGGTTCAACTTGAATATGAGATAATAAAGCAAAATTTACAGTTGCATCAAGACTAGTAGTGCCTTCATAAATTTCTTTAAGACTTTTTACCTTTCTTAGAGGACTAGAACCTGGACTAGGTGGAGAAGGTGGTGTGCTCAGAGAGGATGGTGCTATAGGAATTGAGCTGCTACTCGAACCATGAGAAGATGGGGCATCAAGTTCTAAATCGATGATCTTTTTCTTTTCCTTATTCAACTTTTCAGTCCATTGCCAAGCTTCACTTTCAGCAAAGATAACATCTCTACTAACAATCAACTTTTCACTTATTGGATTATACAAATGATAACCCTTTGTTTCCTCACAATACCCAATGAAGATGCATTTCTCACTCTTGTCATCAAACTTTTGCCTTTTTTGTTCAGGTATGTGACCATAAGCAATACATCCAAACACTCTTAAGTGTGCAACTCCAGGTTTTCTCCCACACCATGCCTCATAAGGTGTTATATTTTTTACACTTTTGGTTGGACACCTATTCAACAAATAAACTGATGTAGCAATAGCTTCAGCCCAAAAAGTATTTGGTAGACCCTTGGCTTTCAGCATGCTTCTAGCCATTTCCACAATGGTGCGGTTTTTACATTTAGCAACCCCATTTTGTTGAGGAGTATAGCTTGCAGTCAATTTCCTTTGAATTCCATTAGTTTTGCAGAAATCTTCAAAATCATTAGAGGTGGATTCTCCCCCTCTATCTGAATGTAACACTTTAATAGGACAACCAATTTTTTTTTCCACTCTTGCCTTAAATAGCTAAAACTTGGTAAGAGCTTCTGATTTTTCTTTAACGAAATAAACCCAAGTCCTTCTGCTGAAATCATCCACAAAGATTAAAAAATATTTATTCTTACTAAGAGACAATACCTGCATTGGACCACAAATGTCAGTATGCACCAATTCAAGAGGAACTTTTTCTCTCCAAGCTCTTCCTGCTGGGAAGGAATCTCGATGTTGTTTGCCAATAATGCAGCCCTCACATACTTCATCATCATGAGAGTTGAATGGTAGGCCTTTCACCATATTATTTTGAGAGAGTAATTTAAGTCCTTTAAAATTTAAATACCCATATCTAGTGTGCCATAACCAAGATTGGTCCTTGTAATTGATTCCAAGGACTGGAGTTTCACTATATGCAAGTGTCAAAGGAAATATCCTATTTTGCAACATTCCAACTTTTGCCACTATTTGATTATTTTTCCTTTTGTCACAAATGACACATTCATTGTTGTCAAATGTTGTTGAATAACCCTTTTCAACAAGTTGTCCTATGCTCAACAAGTTATGTGCTAGCCCAGGAACATACAAAACATCACTGATATACCTTTCCTGACCCTGTTTTTCTTTGACAACAATAATTCCTTTACCTGCAACTTCAACTTCTTTATCATCACCAAGTCTCACCTGTGTTTTAAAGGACTCATCCATAGATACAAAAAATTTTTTGTTTCCTGTCATGTGGCTACTACAGCCAGTATCCAAAAGCCATACTTTTTCTGAGCCTTCCTTTATGGCATTGCAAGCAAGGAACAAGCTAGTATCTGACTGCTCTCCTTTCTCTTCAGAAAAATGTGCACTTTGTTTGTTCTTTTTCCAGCAATCTCTTTCAAAATGCCCAAACTTTTTGCAAAAGTGGCACTGTACATGTGATTTATCATAACTTGAATTGGCTTTTTGACCATCACTAGAGGTTCTTCCTCCAAAATGATTTCTACTTTGCCTAGCACTTGTGCCTCTATTGAAGTGATTGGTTCTTCCTCTTCCTCTATTGAAGTAATTGGTTCTTCCTCTTCCTCTAAACTCCCCTGCATTCCTATGAGATGTCTCTTCTAATCCTTTTTCCTTTTTCTTTGAAATACTTATCTTGGTTTGGAAGGCCTGTTCAATTGGTTTTTCAGCAGACCTATTTAATCTTTGTTCATGGGTTTGAAGAGACCCCATAAGCTCATTTACAGAGAGAAGAGCTAAATCTTTTGACTCCTCAATAGCAACCACTATAGGATCAAATTTGGGAGGGAGACATCTCAAGATTTTTTCCACGATCTTTTGATCTACCAAAATTTCACCATAGGATCTAATCTGATTGACCAGACCCATAACCCGAGTAAAGAACTCTTGCATAGATTCTGACTCTTTCATAATCAAATTTTCAAAGTCTCTTCTGAGCATCTGAAGTTTAATTGTTTTCACTTTATCTGTTCCTTGATACACATTCTGCAACAAATCCCAGGCTTGTTTGGATTTAGTAGTTGCAGCAATTCTAGGAAAAATTGACTCATGAACAGCTTGTTGAATAACAAATAGGGCTTTTGAATCTTTTTTCTTGTTTTCCTTTAACAGATCTCTCTGTTCTTGAGTTAAGGCTGCAAGAGCTTGAGCATCTGCAGGCTCTGTAAAACCTTGTTCTACCAACTCCCACAAATCTTGGGATATGAATAAGGTTCTCATTTTTATACTCCAAAAATCATAATTTTCTCCTTTAAACATAGGGATTTGAGGTTGGGTTAAACTTGAACCATTAGCTGCCATTCTTAAACTTGCAATTCTCACAAACTCCTCACAAACCTTTCACTTCTCTGCTGAGAATAAACCAACTTAACTTTTGACTGCTCTCAAAGCACATACATAATTCTAATTTCCTGATGCTCTGATACCACTGTTGGGTTTTTAGGAGAAGAACTCAACTCCAGGAGATAAGATTTCAACACAGAAAAATTATAAATAGAGTGGGTTTCCAATATACAGAACAAACAACAGAGTGTCTCATTGCTACAACAATATCAACCATTCAAACATTACAAAACACAAAACATATTTATTACTGTTCTCAAGAAACTTTTCAGTAAAAACTACAAACAAAACATTTGTTCTGAAACCCACATTCATCAGATGAATTTGCATAGTAAGATGAGGAAACTACCAGTATTGTATTTGCATTATATGTATGAACAAAAAACAGAGTCACAGGTCTTTACAAAAACTAACCAGTGCTGGAGAACAGATCAAATGTGACATCTGAGGCTATCAAAATTATGCTATTGGAGCCTTTGCATAAAGAACCTACAGGAAAAACAGCCGCCTCTTCTACCAAAAATAGAATACTATACTATATAGTAAATCCCCTGTTTTTACATACCATTACATGGAGGAATTAGGGAGAAACATATTAACAAGTGTCTTGCTGCTTACAGGTGTCAAAAAATGTTTTTATAATCACTGTATTTACATGCCTGATACATATTAAACATTTGGATTAAAAATGACAGCAAACCTATTAACTGACAACTATAGTTGGGCAGTGGAGAATGCAACATGGCTTCCTCAAACTGTTGTGTTGGCATTAAGCATTAGTGCCTTCATTTATAATATATATGATATAATATAAAAATATAATAGTATAGTCGCAATTATTGTCACCTTCGGTAGCTTCCATGATTTTTTGAGGCCTCCATTCTACACATGACACATCATAGCATCCTCCCCAACCACAAATGAAGGTCACCTGGAGTTTTCCGTGAAGCAGGAGCATACAAACATGAGATCATCACCCATAGATATCATGACAAAGAAAATTTCAGTGACTAGGAACCTAAAGGAGGGCTTTAAGGAATTTCTCAGAAGCCAAGAAAGGCACGGTTTTGATTCAAAAGAAGTATCAAAAGTGGGGGATCCCGTTAATTGCAACACAAGGAGAAAAAGGCCTTCTGACCAAGAATTTGTAAACATGATACCTTCTGATCAAGAATCTGGAAGTGCATTATCTTATTCAGATTCAGTGCATTATCTTATTCAGATTTTGAAGTGGCTAGCCATTTTGGAAAGCCTACAGAGATTAAAAATGTTGGAAGCGTGACAAGAGAAATGAAAATTAAAATGAAAGAAGAGGACTTGTTGCTTCTTAAATAATTAGCAGCCAAAAACATTCAGGTTGAGCATTTGAAGATAAAAAACAAAAAAATGGAGGAAAAGGCTTACTGCAAAGAAGAGATGCCAAGTTGTTTATGCAAAATAGGAGTTTTTTGGAAAAAGAGTTGGAAATCATCAAAGTATAGAACACAAAACTCGGGAATGAAAATGAAAATGAGGTTAACGTATAGAAGATACTGAGTGCTCACGATATAAAACTTTGTATAGCTCCCTGTATATGAATGCATGCATTTTTGATAGGAAAGCTTTAGATTTGATGTATCATGGTCCATGAAGAGGAAACTTTATAAGAAAAAACATGCCTTTAGTTGAAAACTTCAAAGTCAAAATTGCTCTCATTAAAATTGAGTCAAGAAAAACACAGAATAGAAGCTAAACATAAAACTCTTCAAGATTAAGAGGGGTTCAAAACTTTGAACTTTCAAGAATCATTAGAACGGCTCAAGAAAAGTCCAAAAATCAACTAGGAGTTAGAAAGATTTTGTAACTGCTTAAATGAACAACAAATATTACACGTCTGGTTCCTTAGCATAGGATAATTTGCAAAGAGTGATAATATCAGGTTTAGTCATGAAGCTTCTAAGTATTTTTCCTATATCAGAAGATAGGCATTAGATTGAAGAATCAAAATGACTCAGTATATGCATTTCTTCTTTTATCATATCAAGTTTCAGATGTAAGAAAGAATCGACATCAAGGTTGTTCAATGTTTACAAATCTATTTCGAATATAAAGAAAGTTTGATTCATTAATTCAAAGCAAAGATTGTTTCTTCATAGTTTAATCCACGTCATACTATCTGCCTTTCTAAGACTTCTTCCAGCCGATTGCTTAATGTAAAGAAACATTGGAGAAGAGTTAATACATATGCACATTAGCTCTCAATTTGTAAGACCATCTTTCAAAGTTTGAGATTAGAATTGGAGACCCGTTGGCATTTACCTGACAAATAAAGACTGCGAATGAGGCTGAATAGAAGACTTCCGCAAGCTTGGAAGAATCCCGTCAATGGTTGCCTTTTTCATTTTCTCACTAAGACTACCATGCCACAATATTTCCAATCACGTTCCACACTCTCCTTTACTGCCCCCTTCTTAAATATCTGCTCTCTTGTTCTTCTTGAACAATCCCTATTCAAAATAGTAACACAATCTTTGATTTGCCAAACCCCGTGTATTTTATATAATGATTGTGGAGGATTCGGTCCTAGAAACCAATTAGAAAAAGAAAAAGTTCTTTAATTGTTTCTAATCTTTCATCGAATCATTCCACAGATTTACTCTCTGCTCGGTTAATAATAGTTTGTCTATCTCTAAAAGATAAATGTTTCGGTTGAAGAATTATTATTGTGGCATTTTTAATATGGAAAGGGTGGCTATCTTTCAGTTGTCTCCGCCACCTTCCAATCAAATACCATGTTCTCCTTTTTATCACCATTCCAGAAGTGGAAAAATAATATGAAATTTTCTAATGAAGCTCACGCAACTGTAGTATGGGATAGTGTACATGAACTCTGAGGTCTTTGGAATGAATCTACGTCTTATATATTGTCTGATTATTCTAGTTCTTGAAAGTTAAATTGGTAGTTACATGTTTAGTGGATGTGTTAATGTGGAGTACTTTTATCGTAGCTTTTGATTTTATATATTGTTTGGTTTGGTAGAGGTTATTAAAAGCTTTAATTTTATTTATCGTACAATAAATACTAATTTTTTTTATTATGGATTAATTTTTTTATTTGATATAAATTTATTTTGATGGATTATTTTTAAATTATAATTTTAAAAATTTAATATTTTTAAAATAGACTAATAATATATTATTTATTAAGAATTTATTGAAATTTATTTTATAAGCTACCACTTGTAGCGGAGTTGGTTGAGGCTTAGGGTTTGCATTCCTCGAGGTCACAGGTTTGACTCCGCTTCGTAGTGGGCAAGGTGTGGGTTAGTAAATAGTATGCTAGTACCTGCTTTGCTGACCCGGGGTATAGGAATGGACTTTGCCACAAACATTTTTAAGAGGTGAGAGTTCTTGTGGGCGACGGATCTCACCCGTAGGGAACTAGTCTCGCCCCAGCTCGTCCTAGGTACCCAAGATATGGGCTACTGGGCCACTAGGCTGGGTCGCGGGAACACCCCTGTTGTATAAAAAAATAAAATTTATCTTATAAAATGAATTTTAACTATAATAATTAAATTATCAATAATAAATTTATTTCTAAATATTTATCTTAAAAAATAAATTTTAACTATAATAATGAATCAATAAATATTTATCTTAAATAGTTGATTTCAAATATCATGTTTTTGATAAGGTAAACAAGGTTTTAAAAGGACCCAAAACCTTTTACAAGACTAAGAGATAGACAATTCCAAGCAACAAGGACACACACTTGTCACCAACACAGACCAACGGAAACATCGTAGTGGCACAATAGAGAGATGAATAGCATTTGGTCAACAATGACCATGGGTAACAGAACACTCAGAACCAACAACAGTCCTGAGACAAAGACCGACTAGTGACCCAAACTTTGTGCCACAACCAGAAGTAACTGACCACTTAGGACCAAACCCATTCCTATTGAACCAATAAAGAGACTGTCTGGACACACCAGGCCACATAACACTTGCAGCAGCTTGACTGCAATAGACCTTCCTCTCAATTTAGATAAAAAAGAGCCTAACAGTTTCTTACCAAAAGAGTGGTAAGAATCCCACGACGTTAAAGAGATACAATCAGATCCAAAGAGCAAACCACTACTTAGTAAGCCCTGACGATTCACCAGGCCATTCACCATTTACAATAGTTGGACAACAACATACCTTCCGCTTGAGTTATCCAGAACTGAGCCTACCAGCTTCCCACCAAAAGAGGGGTAAGAAACTCCCTTACCAACAGAGAAATAAATTTCAAAACGTACCACCCAACTAGGCACCACCTCTAAAGGAGAGGACTTCACCATAAAAGGAGCACTAACAACAACAACTAAACCCAAGCAAACCAACCTGTCACCAGTCACCCAGCCGTAGGAAGAAGGCAAACCAGAGACAGAGATCAAAGCTGAACAAAGAAAAGCAATCACCAGCTTGCAGCATCCACCCACCAGATTAGCCAACCCCAACTCCACCTCAAGAGGAGAGGGCTCCCCTCTAAAGGAGCGGATAAGACAAAAACCTTCCAATCCAGAGCCACCACTCACCAGCACAAACAAACTCCACCTCAATAGGAGCCCGTACAAGAGGAAAGAACACTCCGCCACCAAAACAACCACCAACTCCACCTCAATAGGAGTGGGCTCCCCCTCAATAGAAGCAGACTCCACCTCAAAAGAAGTCAGCTAAAGAACATGGCAGAGACCAGTGACAAAGGAAAGGAAGGGAATCATATCCAAAGGCAAACTCGACACAGGGAACATGATACAAGGAGGAAAAAACCCACCAGACCCAACAAAAGGAGAAGAGCAAGTGGTCAATAACATGACCCCAAGAGCATCCACACACCAAGCAGAGCAAATGAATAGAAGAGCTCTACCACTGCCACCCACAGGGAGGAGAGCAACAAAAGTATACCCTCCCCACAACACAACCGCAACACCCACCAAGAATAGCAGCATAATATTTCTGCATAAACCCCACACCACAACCACAGGTCAAAGAAACACCACCAGCCTCCAACGAAATAGAGGAAACAATGTCACACCCAAGCCAACCACCAAGCACCACACAAAGCGAAAGCCAAAGAAGAGCGAGGGGTAGGAACCAACAACCCAAAAGTGTCTACCCTCAAAAAACAGCAAAGACATCCTCAACCACATACCCCAAACAGGGCTAAAAGTGAAGACACCTTGCCCACAAACGATAGGAGCCCCAAAAGAAGAGCAAGGGGGAGGTCTACAACCCCATCCCTAGTCATACAGAAGCAACACACCCGCACCCAGATCCACGAACATAATGGACCCACCAGAGCCATCGACCCCAACAAACAAAGCCTCCAAAATAATCAAAGGTCGGCCAAAGCCCACGGAGGATAAAAGAAGTGTGCCATCACATGACACCTCCAGCCAAACACAACACCCCGTTAAGGAGCCAAGAAGCAAGTCAAACGAATGCCAGGAGAGAATGATGAGTCCAGCGCCCGCCTGAGAAACCTGCTTGGAGGAAGTCAGCCCGATCACAGAAGAAAACATAGCCTCCTCCTCATCGTCTAAATCAGCTCCATCACCATCATCGACGCCATGAGAATTCAAATTTGGAGCCCCGCTCCTTTTCCCGCTCCACCTTTGCAAAACCTTCATTGATTAAAATTTGTTACTAACTGATTTCAAATATCATGTTATTCAAGAAATAGTTTAGAATAAAATATCAAGTCATATTTATTTCAAATATCAAGATTTACATAAAAAAAATGGTGATGATTTCAAGAGCTCTCCTTGATTTAAGGTAGAGTTTTTATGAACACACCCCAATACCATTGAAAAACGTCAAATAAATATATAAAATAATTAAAAACTAATCAATTTTATTTAATAAAAAAATTATTATTTATTTTTTATTTAGAAGATACCAAAATTATATATATAAATAATATAAAATGTATTTATTTAAAAAATATGTAAAAATATCAATTTGAAGCTATTTTATTTATTATATCTACATTGTTTATAAGATTATTTGGGTTTTCTTCTATATTTTTAGTTTGATTAATTATTTAATAATTAAAATTATATATTTTCAATTATAATTAACACGTTAAAAAATATCAAATTAGCAAATCAAAATATTTGTTGCCTTGTCTCAAAACTTTTTAAAAATTGATTTTTAAATGTAAACTTAAAATATAGACCATTGTTTTAATATATAAATTTTTGTTTTACATAATACTTATTTTATCATTGCTACACTCCACTTCTTATTATACGATAAAATAAATTTTTCCTTAAATAAAATAATTTTAAACTAAAATAAAATTTTCCTTAAATAAAATAATTTTAAACTAAAATAATTATAAGAGTCCCAAAACTAAATGGGAATTGTTCTGGATATGCAAATTTCAAAATAATATCTCGCGTGCTTTTCCATTGAACAGGGAAAACGGCGAAACCGTCATTTTGCCGCGGCCTGGCCCCCAGTAAATTTGTGGGGGATGGCCGTCGATTTCTACTATTTGTGGGCGCCGCCCATCTTTTTATTCCGTTTCCAGCGCAACAAAACTCAAACAAATAACACTATTTTATTTACCACAGTTTTCAATCTTCACCGCATAACTCTCTCGGGCGAGCATTCTATTCAATTCGACTTTAACAGAGATTTTCTTCCATCTCACTTGAAAAAAACAAGGTGTCTGGTGAAATTTGTTCTTGGCAGGAGGACAGCTGTATTTCTTTTGGTGGGTACTCCGATAAGTATAATGCTCTGTTGAAGGTGTGTGGAACTCTCATAATTTATCTGCAGCCGTGGGAAATTGACGCAATACAAATTGGTGTGTATTCAATTAGGGATTGAAAGTTAGAGGGATGGGAAAATTAGAATTGGAGGAAGGTAAAAACAGGAGGACGGAGGTGGGATGGGGATGGAAGAAATGGATATTGGCAGCATTAATTGGGATAATTGTTGCAAGTATCGCTGCATCTGCATTACGCATAGGCCCTACGTTTTCCTTATTCACCTTCTCCAACAAGGTTTGCACTTGTCAGGTAAGTTGAATTATTGCTCAACTATCTTTTCATAAATAATTAAATTTGTTTGACTGTTTTAATAACTATCTACAGTAGTCTCCAGCCTCTTCATGCCCTTCTAGTTTGGGCTGCTTTTTAGTGTAAATTTGCCAACTTTATGTTGTTAATTAATATAATTTTGGTTCTTTTTACAATAAAAAACAACGTTTCTGATCTGTGGGCATGACTTTAGTTATTGTCTCTATTGCAGAGTCAAAATAAACTAAGCGGTATGGTGGAAGATTGTTGTTGCGACTACGAAACTGTGGACACCCTTAACAAGGAGGTGTTGCATCCCGTACTTCAAGAACTTACTAAAACTCCTTTCTTTCGCTATTTCAAGGTGGGTACATTATTCTGTATTTATCTCAAGTTCATTTCTGGTTGCTAAAACATTTTTAATTTGGTAATTCTGTGATCAAGGGGTTGTGGTGTATTGTCTATTGATGATGGGGACATTTACAAGATTGTGACCCAATTTTAAATTCTCGTGTAAGGCAGACTATGATGCAAGTGGGCACAGGGTAGAGATGTGGTGTAGGGATTGTAGGGTATGCTTGAGAATGACCCAGGTCTGTAAATCTCAAAAATATGGTTTAAGAGTACTTTACACAAAGGCTCTGGCCAACAATCTTGGGGTATATTTGAGTATGACCCAATTGTAAGAATATTCATCGAGGTTGCAGTGTAAAAATTATTGGATACATTTTAATAATGCCTGAGTTTACACATCTTAAGTATGTATTCTAAGAGTACCTCACACTGCACTAGAGGCAGCCTATAATCTCGCTTGAGATTTACTTAGCAAAATTTATGCTTTAAGATTACAACGCGCCAAGGTTGTGGTCTAACAATCATGGGGTAAATTTTAGAATGACCCAGTCTTAAGAATAGTCATTGAGGTTACATTGTAACAATTATGGAATACATTATAGTAATTCCCGAGTTTACACACCTTAAGTATGTGTTTTAAGATTACTTCACATTGCATGAAATGCAGCCTATAATTTTACTTGAGATTTACTTAGCAAAAATTTATATCCTTCATTCCTTGAAATCTAAGTTGCAGGGTTCGTACCCACAGGCCTCGAACCCGGTTTGGGTTCGCCTGGGTGCGCGGGTTCGCGCCCAGCACTGTGGGTTCGCCTGGGTGCGCGGGTTCGCGCACCCAGGCGAACCCACAGTGCTGGGCGCAAACCCGCGCACCCAGGCGAACCCACAGTGCTGGGCGCGCACCCTGTGTGCACCCAGCACGAACCTAGGCGAACCCACAGTGCTGGGTGCGCACCCTGTGCACACCCAGCATGAACCTAGGCGAACCCATGGGCCAAGTCAAAAAATGTGGGCCCAAACATGATTAGAAAACTTTTTTTTTGTTAATTTTTTTTTCTTCCTAACCCTAAAACGGCCCAATACGAGGCTTTCAAACACATACATTTCATTTTTACCTCTCATATTTTTTGCGGTTTGTGTGGTTTTGAAGGCCTTAAATTGGGCTTTGTTAGCATTATTTTTTGCCACTCAAAAAATCATGAAAATGAGGTGCGCCATGGAGTTTTGTATGGTTTCAAAAGCCTTAAATTGGTGCTAGCGGCGAGGGTGCTACCTGTTGACGTGTGTTTTATGACAACACCAACACAGAATAAAAATGCCCAACGGTCATTCTATTCTCTCTTGATCAAAGTATTCCGCATGCTAAGATTGCATGAAAGTTCATGCGTTCAACTCCAAGGTTCCTTCTATCACGAATAGACTCAGTTGGCTAATGTGAATATGCTGGGTATTCAAGGGGACTTACGTAGTTGTTCGATTTTGTGAAGCAGTTAAGACATGAATGATTTGACAATATTGCTCTGACTCCTAAATTAACCGGGAAATACTGAATTTAAAGGGATAGGGATAGGAATTCTACAATCTACTTCTAAAAAGTGGAATGTGAGGATTAGCTTCAACAATCTTCAAACCAAACTTTGTTTCGCCTCCCCGTCGGACAACTTTGACAAAATAGGTGCAATCTTCAAAGGATAAATAAGATATTCAAATTATGATTCAACATGTGCACCCCACCACAACGATGCAAATGAACACATACAAATCACAATTGAAGTTAGGTTCTGAAATTCCAGTTGACCACGCAGGGCGGACTTACCGTCAGCAACTCCGCTAGTGGTATGGATAAAGGAAGATTTGTCCAAACTCAACACCACATTCCACAATTAATGACTACTTGCATGAATTAAAAGTCTATTTTACTCTATCTATCTTGAATTGGAAAGATGAAATGGCCTTGCTAGCTACTCATAACAAAAGAAGAAATCACCAAGCAATGAAACTCTTTGTATTATGAAAAGTGTTCACAACAACCGTTTACAAAACTTTCAAAGGAAAGTTTTCTTCCCTCCTCAATCTAAGCCAACTTCTAAGCTAAATGCTATATGCCTTCTACTCTCTAGCTCTAATTCAACTCTAATTCAATTCTAATTCTAATCTCCTACAAATGAGGGGGGATGCCCCTTTTATAGTTAGCCCATTTCAGTGGATGACTCAGATTCAATTACAATAAAGGGCTCAGATTGAGCCACCTATGCCCTAATTAGGGTTTCTGCCCTAAAAACCGTCACAGAGAGGAGTGGGGCAATAAATGCACAGAATATTCTCCACTCCCTTGTAGGAACCATAATGAGCAATTAATGCCCATCATCATATTCCAGAAGATCTTCATCCAGCAGAGCGTTCCCATTGTCCTGTTCTCTAACTGCAAACTCAATCAACCCGGCCAATACCGCCTCAACCTCCTGAACTGAAATTGGTGGAATATGGTTGAGCTGAAATTCCAAGACCACTACCGTTTGTCTGTGCCGAGTGTAAGACTTCCTCCATGCTAGCAAGGCATCTTGGGTATTCTGAATTATACTGGAGAAAGTGGAGACATTCTCAAAGTCATCCTGGACAAGGGACCTCTCAGCTAAGAAGAATGGAGCCAATTTGTCTCTCAAGCTATCAATAGTTATTTCCTTTGGAGCCAGCTTCCTAGCAAATATGGCCTCCAGTGTATTAAGAACTCCCTCCAAGATGTTAACCCATTGCCTTCTTGGTTCTGGCCGAATCTGCCCTTGCTGCATCATGAAACCCACGGCCTGTGACCACCGAGGAGTACCAACTGGTGAAGTCATACCTATCGCTCTCCTGAATTACACTTCCACCCACCAAAGTCTATAGAGGTATATGCATCAAAGCCCCTAGACGAAGAACAATCTTCGTTTGATAGATGCGGGTATCGCCCCAGGCTTGATCCACCATATCTATGTGCGCCAAAACATTTGAGGCCTGCTGATAAGCATTGGCGAGGTCCTCCATGAATTTCCCTATCTCAGCACGAACATGGCTAACCCACTTGTCTGCTTCCGTTTCCATCTTCTTTAAATCTTCTAAGCCAATAACTGACTCCTCGGAAGCTCTGGTGGGAGTTCTACTGCTGGGTTTGCCTGCTCGCCTGGACGTGCTAGACTCTGCGCATATCCTATCAAGGTTTTGTGCTCCTTCTTCAATTTCTTATACTTCCCCTCCGTGCGGAGCAACTGGTCCCTCAACGCCTGATAGGAGTTATCGAACTCCTCAACAATTTGGGCTCTCGTAGGACGACCCAATTCTACAGTGGTGATCACGTAATCTTCAGGCCTCTCCTCGGCTCAATCACACTCCTCCCTTGGGACAACAACCTGAAGCGTGTGAGAGCCTGACTCATCAGTTGAGATCTTTGAGAACTTCTTGGCTCTCTTCTTCTCTGGCGGCGCACTAATTCTTCTGAGGAACTCCTCCATCTCGACAGCTGGATCCGTATCATCCTCGGGGTCTCTTCTCATTCTATCCGAAAGCCAATCCGACACTATCTGCTGTGGATTGCAAATGACGAGGGGCTGCTCTTCTGTTGCCTCCACCTCGTGTACTTCTTCTCTTCTTGCACTGTTCTGCTCGAGCTCATCATCTTCCACGAGCTGCGTATCTCCTGACCCTTGGGTCCCCTGTTTTGTGTTTTCCTCTTCCTCTAATGTCATGTACAACATCTGCTGGAAACGGGTGTCAGCCAGCCTTGGATGCACTGACACTTATACTATCTGATTCTCGGATGTTGGGCTGATCCACCTCCTCAAGTTCCTGCTCTTCACCCAATCCTGCCCTCTGACCAGCAAATAATGAAATCACTCTCAAACTCGAAGACTGAGTTTGTGAGTGCATAGGTGATGCTTGTTCCATCGTCAACGGTATCGGCTGGGTTGGTACTTCTGCTTGTGCTTTCGGTGCTTGAGCAACTTGTTTTCCCCTTCTCACCGATAGCGGCCTTTGGTCACCCATCAAGTCATAAGTAAGGGCGATTGATCTGCTCTTAAGTCTGCATACATGTCTATCGACCCAAGCCCTTGTGAAAGTCAACACCGGAATAGAGAGCGTGTCCAAGTCCATGATTTCTGGCTCGGACCAATCAGGTGGTGGGACCAGAGTATCCCTGACTGAATCATAGTCAGGCTGTATAACGTTGACATCTTCTTCCACTTGGTCGGGAACTGGAATGATCTCACATTCCCTGATCAACTTGAGGGGAAGCCTAGAAAACATCCTTTTCCTTATTTCAACCTCATCAACAACATTTGTCCATAAGTCCTCAATGTGGGCCTTGTGTCGGTACTCAATGTTTGTATCATTCGGATGTTTCTGTAAGGATCGAAATCCTGCCTGCCTGTGTGATACGATAGATGATAGAATTGCAGCTCATCCTCTGCCTCTCAAGCTGCCTGCAAGGAGGGACACACCTCAGTGGAATTCCCCATGGCGATAGGGAAGTCAAGTCCTCCCTTCTTTTTCTTCTTCTGAATCTTATCATAGGCGATCAATTGCCTAGATACTTCTAGCATTACTATGTGATCGGTGGGGTACCTCGGTAGCCGGTATGGATATGAAGTGAACCCCTGCAGCCTAATGTAAGTGAATTTTGGGAATTGGATGAGCCAATATTCGTATTCCTCTATCAATGCCTGTGCCTCTTTGGATATTCTTTGCTGCGTTCTCCGCTGAAGGGTCCTCATGATGTGCATTGTGAATGCATCATTAGCTCGCTTGTAACTGGCAGGGTTAGTTAAATGTAACTGCGTGCAGGCCTCATGGATTTTGAACTGGTCAGGGGCACTGCCAATTGGTTCCTTGTATGTAATCCCTCGGTACTTGGTCATTCTTGCCAACATATATATCACATACGAGCTCATGTAAAAGGTTTTCATCCTCCTCAGGCTCCTGAATTGTTCATCTATGTTATCACTAATCATTCTTGCCTAGTCAACACACTCCTTTCCCTCCAAGATGATCTTGATGAAGTAGAACATCCAAGGCTCGAAGAAGTAGGCCTGTGCACTCCCATTTATTCGGCTCAGCATCATCATCAAGTTGCAGTATTCCTGTTTCACATCTTTGGCAATTATCTGCTTTGGGAGTTTAGTGCGAGGTGGCTTTGGCTTCTGCATCCAGACTCTGTTGATGACCGCAGCAACCCTCTCGAAGGAGGTGGAGTACATTTTATCCGCCCTCTCCTTTGATCTGTACAACATCTTTTCGGAAGTAGGAATCCCAAATGCCTCTCCGATGGCATCTGGCGTGAAGTTGGCAAGCAATTTGCCATCCGGAGAGACAATGGTTCTACGCTCTGGCTTGTAGTAGTTTGCACACTCCATGATTAGCTTCGGGCACTGAATTGCTGGTGGAAAACCAGCGGTTGCGTAGATCCCACTTTTCATGATGTGGTGTGCTGTGACTGACGGTTTATGACCTCCCAGCCCGTACATCCTTGATTTGAGCGCATTTAGATTAAATGACCTAAGGTTGGTGTCATTTAATCCCACCAACTTCGAAGCGATTGCTGACTTCGGGAGAAATGGCTTGGCGAGTCTTTTGATCGTTGCCTGTCGAGATGAACTTGCTTTGCCTGCCTCGGTATTTGCAGCTCTGCCTGCAGCTTTGCTTGTTCCTGCAACATCCTTTGCTCCAGCCATCTGCAAGAATAAAATAGAATAATAATAAGTTAGTTTGCAGATTTTTAATAAAATAAAATAGCTTCCAAGACGGCTGCGGATATGGAGTTAGCTTTGAAAATGAAATTCTTTAGCATAATTTTCTAACTCCAAACCTCAAATTGTATAACAACTCTAAGCTCAAAAAGCTTTCAGCAACTTGGCCTCCGACTGGCGAAGAAAATTTGCAGCAAACTAACAACTTTCAGCAACTCAACAATTTTCTCAGCACAAAATAAATTAAATCTTTTTCTTCAACTTCTGTCAACCTTCAACCTTCAACTTCAGCAACTTGAAGAATGAAGAGATCACTGCCAATGTGGAAATTCAAATTTCTTCTCAACTCCAATAGCAACTAGCTTTCAGCAGCTCGAATAAATAAAATCTGCAGCAACCTCAAAACTCTTCTGCAACTTGAGAAATAAATTCTCCAGCAACCCAGCATACAATTTCGAAAATTGCAGCAACACACTCTCAGCTCTTCGAAAGAGTCTCAGCAATTTGGAAATAAAATTCCTCCAACAACTTCGTACTTAGAAAATAAGAACTTAGGCTCAATCTCAGCAACCTCAAAAAGACTTCAACTTCTCACAAAATTCTTCACTTCAGCAATTCCAAACTCTTTGAAATGTGTGAAGAAATGAAAGAAATGAAGTTGTTTAAATAACTCTTCGTGAAGAATCCTGCTGAGTAGTGTTGGGGCTATTTTTGGCACCTTCATTAATTCACCACCTCTTCACTCGACATCTTCTAATTCAGGCGCAGTAGTGGGCTAGTCGTCAGCCAGTCATTATGGCAGTTGCCATTAATGAGGATTCTTTCCTTGTAAAAATTCTAATTTTTCCTCTATTCTGCCAGTTAACTCTTGGTGATTTAAACAACTTGCGAGAAAATCACTTGACTTGATTGAAAATTCCATTTTTGAAATACTCGCAGTGTTTAATTAAATTCGATTCGAAAAAATCATGGGAGTTGCAAATTTATTTCCAATCTGTTAAAATGTCTGTCATTTAAATCCTTAATTTCATGAAATTTGCCTTAGACATTTTAAATTTTCTCTCTTTAAAATATTCAACTCCGGGCGATTTAAAATCACTTGTCTGCTTGAAATAATTCATCCTTTGAGATTTAATTTCCGTTAGGAAAATAATCTAGGCAAAACGAATTTCCTCTGAAAATATTAAAATTTCCCTTAGGAAATTAATTTTTTTAACTCCGTCAATCCATGGGTGTATTTTAAACAGGTTCACTTAATTTTCCACTTGACCCATGGAAAATATTCATCAATTGTTTCCGCCTTGAGGATAAAATTTCATCACTTCGCCCGCTTCATTTAAATGTCTTTGAAGAATTAAAATTCATTCAAGGGGGCATTTTTCCTTAGTGAAATTTGTTTCACTTAGAAAATATTTCTAACACTTTCTCCTTTGGCGTATTTCCCTTAGTGAAATATTTGCCTTTATGCCTTAGGAATAAAATCACTCTTATCTTGGGCGTATTTCTTCCTCATTTGATTTTGAATTTCCATGTTCTTATCACTTCAGCGTGGGCGCATTCAATTGCTGGAGATGGGCGCATTTAACATAGCCCACTTTCATTTCGCCATGCCTTGGTATATTTTTCATCTCCTTGTTTCAACTTGGGCGCATTTAGGCATGTCCACTTTGTTTCTAACACCTCCACTTCATTTCCAGCTTGAGGGCGCATATTGCCATGGCTACTTTCATTCTCATACTTAGGCGTTTTTAGCCTTCCCATTGCCTTGGGCGCATTTACCATGGTAAGCTTCAAGTTGAGGGCGCAAGTGGGGGTGGCTGCTTTTGTTTTTGCCTTAGAATATTTTCTAAGTCACTTCACAAGGTTGGGCGCATTTTGATGGAGGAGCTTTCACATGAGGGCGCATTTTCACTAGCATGCTTTTATTTCCTTCCAACGCCTTAGTTTATTTTGGAAACTCCATCATCCTGAGGGCGCATTTAACTCTTCATACCTTTATTTTGTGACCTAGGCAATTTTCAAAGTCTTCTTGCTTGCCTTGAGGGCGCATTTAGCATAGTGAGGTTTCATGTGAGGGCGCAAATTGCCATGTCCACTTTTATTTCATGGGTGCATTTCATAGGGTCTACTTCCATCTTCATGCCTTAGACGTTTTAAGGGACTCATCAAGGTGGGCGCATTTGCTAAGGTGAACTTTGATTTTTTTTTTTGTACTTAGAAAATTTTCAAGTTTGATTCCTTGAGGTGGGCGCCTTTTTGAGCTCGTGCTTTTATTTTCCCACACTTAGAAATTTTCCATGCCTCTGCTTGCCCTTGCTTTTGCATTCTATTTTTAGCAAGTTGTGCTATTTTTAGCAAGTCCCTTAATTTTCAACTTCTATAGCTCCGTTTTGGCTGAAAATTTCACCATCTGATCTTCTTTGCCTTGTGAACCTGTTTTGAGAGTTCTCTGCCCTGACCTGCTATTTATAGCCACATGCTATTTATAGTAAGTTCTTGACTTTCTGACTTCAGTAGCTCCATTTGACTTGAAACTTGCCATGCTTGATCCCGATGACTTGAGTGCCCTGTTCACACCTACTTCTGGCGCAGACCCGCTATTTATAGCCATGAAATGACTTACTGAAAATAGTAAGTTCTCCGATTTCGTTCAAATTTTGCCAATAGGTGCCTTGAAGTATGTTGATGTCGGTGGGGTACTTCATTCTACCAATTTCTGGATTCTACCCCTTATAAAAGTGGAAACCCGAATTTGACTTGCATGTATCTCGAACGGTCTCCGTTTGACTTTGTTTCTTCTGCATGTCGCTTTGTATGCTGAACTGAAGGATCGGGCGGCTGGAGTGAAACTGCTATTTATAGTAAGTGTCTAGAAAGTGACCAATCCGTTGCCGGATGATTTTGCATGTCGTATTGCCTGTGGGATCTCAAGAAACCCAAAAAAACCTAGAAAATTGGTCTGCATGTGGGCACTGGCTGAAAATAGTAAGTCTTCGAAACTTGATCTTCTCCGCTTGCATGTCACACTGTTGCGAAGCTCTCGAAAAACCCAGAAGGAATATCCGGACATGCGTTAGAGAACTCTGCATGCAAACCCTAAAAATAGCCTCCGAAGGCTGAACTCTAAAAGTGATCGTCTCGGTTTGCATGTTATATCGTTGCGAAGGTTTCGAGAAACCCAAAAGTAATCTCCAGACATGCATTGAAAAATCACATGTGCAAACCCTGAAAATGGCTCTTGAAGCCTGAACTACCAAAAATAGCAGGTTGTCTGATCTTGCTCAAAATTTAAGTGCAAGCAGTTGATAGTTACCTGAATGTGGTGGAATAGGAAGAATTCCAAAATCCTGCTGAAATAGTCCCCAATTGAGTACTTACTATAAATAGTAAGTTGTCAGAATTCAATGAAAATTCAGTGGGACTTTGCTGGATGCCTTGTAACCGTAGTACTAAGCTCAAATTTCAATTTGATAACTCAGTTTGACCTTAAAAACTAAGTTACCGGGTTCGGCCCTGGGGGGCCCGAGTTCGAAATTCGGGTCCGGTTCGCCCTAATTCGCCCAGGGTCCGGAAAAATGCTCTGTGGGTTCGAACCGGGTTCGGAACCCGGACTGTGGGTCCGACCAGGGTTCGAATTTTTCGAACCCGGTTCGAACCCGGGTAGAAGTTCGCGCCCAGGCGGACTTCAAAGCACGAATTTGACTTTTTTTTATAATTTTTTAAGTCTTTGTTGACTTTTAAATATTTTTTTATTCTTTCCAACCCTAATATGTGCCTCTAAAACATGAAATAGGTAAAGTGATAGTCATTTACCAATTTGTGAATGAAAAAAAAGGATTTTTTGCCTCCATTGCTGAACTTTCTCTTTTGCTTGCACAAGCTTGAATAGACTTGAAGGTTGATTGTAGATTGTTCGAAGTTGGTTGTGCTGCTATTCCTAAGCACTTGCAAGTGCCTATTTGTTGCCAAGAAGATCATTGAGCAAGATTTCTTCAAAAGAGGTAGGTTTTTTGAAGTTTTTTGATTATTTTTTTTACATTTTTTTTAAACAAATGGACTTCAACTCTTTTGTTTTGTTTTTTAGTTTTAGTTTTGTTTTACTTTTCATTCCTCTAAATGTCTATAACACATGTTCAATTTTTTCATTTTTTGAAATTAATTAAGCCTGTTAGTTTCAAATTCAATCAATCAATACCAAAATTTCAATATGTTGTGCCTTAGGTATTCCATATTACAATGGCAACCGGTACCTCCTCAGGCTCAAGCCAATCTCCTTTCAAAACAAACCCAAACTCTCCCCTTTGGAAATATGTAGAAATGGTTCAACAACTTCCAGGTGGTGGAGGATATGTTTGGATTTGTAGTCATTGCCATGTTCAGTATTCAAGCTCATACAGTCGAGTGAAAGGGCACTTGTGTGGGATCTCTGAAACAGGCATAAAAAATTGTCCAGGTGAAGATGAGAAAGGCATTCCAGATAATATAGTGTTGAAATATATTGCTGAGCAAGAAAAGGCAGACCAAAGAGCAGCCAGTGGTAAAACAAGCCATCCTTTGAAGAAAGGATCTCATTTCATGAAACCCCCTACACCGCCTTCTTATTTTCCACCTACAGGAAGCCATCCATTTATGGACATCCCTCAAGAGCAAACCACGCCCTCTTCAAATAAAAGATCTAAGGGACCGTTGGAAGCTTCATTTCAGAATGAGGCAAGAGAGATTGCTGATCAAGACATAGCAAGATGTGTCTATGCCAATGGATTGGCATTCAATGTTGTTCGTTCACCATATTGGCAAAAAATGGTGAAATCTATTAATGAGGCTCCAAAGGGGTATAAGGGCCCAGGTTTTGAGAAGGTTCGTTGCACCTTATTGGAGAAAGAGGTGAAACATGTAGCAGACTCTTTGAAGCCCATAAGGGATTCGTGGATCGAAACAGGGGTGACCATCGTTTCTGATGGATGGAAAGATGCAAAAAATCGCCCATTGATCAATGTTATTGCTGTGTCCCCTAAAGGGGCAATGTTTTTGAGAGCAGTGGATTGTGAAGGACAGGTGAAGGATGGTCCATTTATTGCTAACATCATTTGCCAAGCTATTGAAGAAGTGGGCCATAAAAATGTTGTGCAAGTTGTAACTGATAATGCCAAAAATTGTAGGGCTGCTGGGTTATTGGTTGAGGAGAAGTATCCACACATTTTTTGGACACCTTGTGCTGTCCACTCCCTTAATCTAATGCTACAAAAAATTGGATCCAAAATTGAATGGATCAAACAGGTGTATGCTGAGGGCGAAGACATTCAAATGTTTGTCACCAACCACCATATGACACAAGGAATATTTAGACAATTCTCAAAATTGGAGTTGTTGAAGGTAAGTTAATTCTCAATATTTTTAATTTTTTTAATTTTTTAATTTTTTGTTAATTTTAAATTTTGATTTTGTAAATTTAAATTATATTTTAGTTTTAATTTTGATTTTCAAACAGGTTGCCGAGACTCGTTTTGCCTCCAACACAATTGTGTTGAGACGCCTTATAAAGGTTCGTGAGGCACTCTCTGCAATGGTAATCAGCCCTAATTGGGCCATATGGAGGCAATCTACCAGTGAAAGGGCAAATAGGATCAAGCAAAGGATCCTAGATGATAGTTGGTGGGACCTTGTTGAGTATCTCGTCAGTTTCACTGAGCCCATATTGAGCATGATCCGTTACACTGACATGGATAGACCTTGTTTGGGTGAAGTATATGATGGTATCGACTCAATGATTGAGAAGATGAAAATCATCATCAATGCAAAAGAGGAAGATCCCGAAGAAAAGTTCTTCAAAGAGCTACAAGAAATCATTGTTGATAGATGGAACAAAATGACCACTCCGTTGCATCTTCTTGCTTTTGCATTGAGTCCCAAATATTATAGTCCAGAGATACTTTCTACTTCAACAAGAGTTGCTCCATATAGGGATGTTGAAGTGGGTCAAGGGTACAAGGCAGCAATTCGTAGACTCTTCACTGATCGTGACCAACGTGATCGAGTGAGGGCTGAGTTCATGGCTTTTGCATGCTCTGGTACTGTTGATCATAATCTTGATGCTGTTCGAGACAAGGTTAGGGTGGATGCTCATAGTTGGTGGTACTTCCATGGGCAAGAATACAGGCACCTCCAACCTATTGCAATAAAATTTTTATCCCAAGTAAGTTTTATATTTTGTAATTTTAATTTTAATTTTAAATTTATATTTATATTAAATTATTAATTAATATTTTTGTTTAGTTAAATCAACTTAAATTTTGTAACTCCTAACTATTTAATTTGGTCTTAATAGGTTGCTAGTTCATCTTCTTCTGAGAGGAATTGGAGCACATACTCCTTCATCCACTCAATAAAACGCAATAGGCTACATTCGAAAAAGGCAGAGGACTTGGTGTATGTGCATTCAAACTTGCGCCTCCTTACACACAAGCAAGTTTCCTACAAAGAAGGAGACACAAGGAGGTGGGATATTGAGCCAGAGCAGCTTGACTTGGATGCTTCCACAAGTCACTTAGCTGCACTTGATATTGATGATGACTATGAGCCTGAAGCAACCGCTGAGCATGAGAGTGGTAGTGTTAGTGCTAGTGGCAGTGCTTGTGCGAGTGCAACTAATGCTATTTGTGGTTCTACACATAATGTAGCATCTAATGATGATGATGATGCTGCTTTTTTTGATGACCCATATGACTCAGATTGATCAATGATCAATAATTATTAATTATTAATGGCTGATTGTAAACACTTTACATTTTTATGTTTGAACTTTGATGATTTGAGTATAAAATGGTGGTGTATTTTTCATTTTTGCTATGTTATTTAACTATTAATATGGTGGTGTATTCTGAACTTAATTACTGCTGCAAATCTGTATATATTTCTGATTTTTATATGTTTTTGTATTACCGAACCCAAAACGAACCCAAATCGAACCCAAATCAAAAAAAAAAAAAATCCCGAACCGGCGAACCGGGTTCTCGAACCCGAACCCGAACCCAAAACCGAACCGGTAACTTAGCTTAAAAAGCCTGAAGGATAGAAAATCCTAATTTTACAGACTTAATCAATATTTTAACCTGGATCAAACAATGGGACATCCCCGAAAAGACAGAAGGACCAGAGAGAGAGAGAGATGCAAAGCCAAAAGACCAGAATGGAGCAAAATTTAAGGGGGTCCCCATTTGAATGGGGTGATGTATGAAAAAGGTCACAATACTACCCCTCGACCCCGCTGGGGGTGCTGCCCCCAGACCCCCACGAAGGGCGCTGCCCCTCGACCCCGCTGGGGGCGTTTCCTCCAGACCCCCACGAGGGGCGTTGCCCCTCGACCCCATTGGAGACATTGCCCTCAAACTCCCATTGAATTTAATTGATTTTCTAGGTCTTCTCCAAGTCCAAGTTTCCATAGTTTTCCTACAAGTCTTCATCTATAATATCGCATTTAAGACTTCTGAAACCATACAAAACTCCATGGCGCACCTCATTTTCATGGGAAAGAGGAAGATGTAAATTTGTAAAATATATTAATGTAGTATTTACTTTCATTTTTACAAAAACAATTTTCTATTTTCATTTTGTTTAAGAATATCAACATTAGTGCATTCCACATGAGGATGCCATTTTGTACCCAATTTGCTTTCAAATCAATCAAATACAACTATCAATTGGCATTTAATATTTATCTTTGACATTTGGCATTGATCAATGATCAAGTATCATACTATGAAATGATTTAGTTTTACAATTCTATATATTTCTCTTATTTTTTTGTATATATATATATATATACATACCCAAATCCCTAAAAAAAAATTTCACGTACCCATGTACTGGGTTCTCATACCTGCACCCGTCCCCGAACCCGAACCGGTAACTTAGCTTGAAATACAACTATTCTTTTTTTATATATTTGTTGAGGGAGAGGGTTAAAGACTTTTCTTAATTTCCTTTAAATCATACACAAACTTTTTTTTTGGTATTGAATACAAAGATGGGTGGGACTTGAATTGTGCACATGGCCTTACACTCTTGGTAGTTTATGTCGTTACACCAAAAGTTTGAAGACTTGAAAGACAACTATTAAATTATCCATTTATTTGTTAATACTATTGTATAATTCTTTCTCAAGAAACTATCTATTAAGTACTACCCATAATTCATTTTAGTCCATATATGGTAACCAAAGTTCACATTTTTGAAGGATAGGTTTGTTTTCCAAACTTGTTGCTATAGAAAGGGCTCTAATAGGGTTTGGGCTTGGCTTGGTCTACATGTTCATGCTTGTATCACTTCATTGCCCTTGTCACCCTTGTGTCACATTGCTGTTTCGAGTAGGAGATCTCCACATTTATTGTAGGCTTTCTTAGTTCCATTGACTTTGGGTGGTTTTTTTGTTTTTCCCTTTCTTTAAATGGCCATTAGCCATGTTGGGGTCGTTGGCTTGGATGCTTAGTAAAATGGCTCCCAAATGCCCACACAAGTTCATATCAAAGGCGGTTCACAAGGTAATTCTTTTGCTCTTGATGTTATTTTGCTTGCTTACCATTTTGAGAATGCTTGCAAATGGCTTGAAAACTATACCCTTGTTGGTAATTTTGTGGGAAGAATTCCCTTTGAAAGCATTCTCCAAAGTTGGTTTAACTCTATTTAAGTCCTAAGTGGGGTCTGAGTAGAGGCCATTCAAAATCTTATTAAAGGTTTTTTTCTCTTTCATTTTGCTGATGTCAAGTTCGTGTTGGAACACGTTTGCCGTTGTGCCAAAATATTGACTTGTTAATGCCTGATACAAACGCCAGAGATAAATGGATCCATGGGAGGCGTTTAGTCCATGTCACGAATTCAAAGGGAGTTGTTGGCGATTAGTCCAACAATCCCCCCCTTAGCATCACCCGAGGGGATTCGAACTTGCGACCACGACTTTGATACTATTTGTTGGAACACGTTTGCCGTTGCACCAAAAGATCGACCTGTTAACGCTCAATACAAACGCTAGAGATAAATGGATCCACGGAAGGCGGTTAGTCCATGTCACGAATCCAAAGGGAGACGTTGACGATTAGTCCAACAATTTGCTAAGGCCATTTTTGAGCATGGCCTTTGTTACATTTGGTCCTCTTTGCTTGTTTTTTCCCCATGGTCTCGAGACTTTGTTGTCATTGAGGAGCACTCTCTTTCAGCCCCATTTTGAGTTGAATTCCCTAGTCTTCCTTTGCCAGTTTTACCCTTCTTAGATTGCATGAAGATGTCTCTAAGGCAAGTGGCTAATGTAGAGAAAGGATGTTTGTCTTCTGCTCGCCCTCAAAAAGGTTATGCATCTAGGTTGACTTACCCTAGGACCTTAGTAATCCATTGAAGTCCAAGTTGGCACTTACCTTTATCTAGCACATCATGTATTGTAATATGCCAAATACTTTTTATCATTGCCACTGCTTGGACCACAAAATTCAAGATTGTCCTTTAGTTGTTCAATGACCCAAGCCTCCACCCAAGCACCCCTCTAGGGAGCCTTCATCTTAAAAAATGGGGATGGATGGACTGCAAATTCAAAGACAAATAAGGTGACCAAGGACGGTGATTCTCAACTTGAAGGGGAGTTGTTACAAGTGGCCAACATGCCTTGTTTTAATAGGACACTGATTCTAGTTAGGGCTATTTCCTCCCAACTAGATACTTGACCACCCTTGCCATTTGCTTCTCATTGATCTTGTAGTCTAGTTCTTGAGATAGAGGAGGGCGAGTTTGTGCCTAAGAAGAATAGGGTTTTTGAGGGGTTTCGTTCCCCTAATTTGGCATTACTTTTACAGGATTTTTTTTTGAAGAACCATTATGAAGCTCTTGACAAGGTTGATGATGATGACATGATCCTTGATTCTCACTTTCCATGAATTATATTTCATGGTATGTAAGGGGTCTAACAGATCTCAAGGAAATACATTGTGTGGGATGTTCATCAACAATTTTGCAACCTTGATGTCTTTTGTTTACAGGAGTTGAAAATTGCAAGTTTCATGCTTTCTGTAGTTTCTTGTGTCATCTTCTTGGACTTCTATATGCTGGTCATACATTTTCAACCACTCAACCATTTGAAGTGCCATTTAACCCTAGCAATGCCACTAGCAAGATGTAATTTTCACTTAGATGCTTTAAGTTCCTTCATGTCTGTGTTGGAGTTCCTGAA
This sequence comes from Sequoiadendron giganteum, assembly GCA_007115665.2. Taxonomy (NCBI): domain Eukaryota; kingdom Viridiplantae; phylum Streptophyta; class Pinopsida; order Cupressales; family Cupressaceae; genus Sequoiadendron; species Sequoiadendron giganteum. The sequence goes on along the minus strand of CM021110.1, from coordinate 256,494,116 downwards.
CCTTTGAAAACTTGATCACTTTCATTTGGCATTCCTTGTCCATGAGTAATCTGCAAAACATCATGAGCTAAAAATTGACCAACACTTGCTGACTTGATAGTTTGACTAGGGAGATTACTTAGTTGACATTGATAATATAACTGTCCTTTGAGGCCTATTCCCTTCTTGCGCCAATATAGTTCTTGGTGTTGCACGATTGGCTTCCTTCTTCATGATGCTGACTTTCAATTCGGGTCAAAGACAGGTTTTGGTGTGAGGTTCTTTTTTCATCAAGTCCAATTGATAATTTGGGTGAAACCTGCATGTTTGGCACTTGGTGCAAGGTTCTCAATTGGGATAATCCTGTCTTTTGTGCTAAAGATTTGATGCATGGAATTTTTCTTTAGTTCAATTACTTATAATTTAACCTAGATCCTTTACACAGCATTAATTGCTTGGAGAACAATGAAACCATTATGTCAAAGGCTGCATTGAGGGCAATTCTTGTCATTGAGTTCCCTTGAATTTTGATGCTTTGAAATATTAGTTCATCTAATGGCCACTTCACTATCTTGTTTCAGGATGAGAAGTACACTTATCCATGAAGTACATCATATTAACAACTTGTTTCCACCATAGGGATGGTCTTTCTAATATTTTGTGAAACAAGGATATAATGATATGGATTTGATGACCTTCTCTTGGTTGATGATGATTATGGCCATGTTGCGCTTGATGATTCCACTTTTTTTCAACATTCACTAGCTTCTTTCTATCATCAGTACTTAATGGAGAATCCATTTGGAATACTCAATATCATACCTTGGGATGATTAAGAATTATCTTTTGAAGTGATAAAGCAATCAACAATTCATCACTAATAATTGTGCTATTTTCAGGGAAGACAAAAAGCACTTACATTATACATGAGGAGACTGAGAATATGAAACAAATGGGCAAGTACACATTCATATCTTAATGGCAAGACTCAATTTTCTCACATCATGCACATAAATGATAAAACAACCATATTCCTTCTCATTAAACATTAAACAGAAGTGTTCATTCATCTTATGAGAGTAAACAGACTTGTCTTGTAGCATTCCAAACACTAGAGGAGCCTTTTTTAAGAGGATGGGAAGGCCACGTGCCATTCATAACCAGAGCAGAGGAGACTGCCATTGTTAGCAACATAGTTTACAGCTAACAATTATTAAGATGAGCTGCAGACAAGTATGATTGCAATAAAATTCTCATCCTAGTATGGCTAGGTTTGCAGGCTTCTGGATCACTAAAGTAATTAGATGGAGATAAAAACTGATCTTTTTGCTTTGGGTATCAATGGGATTGGCAATGCCATTGGTCTTGGTTGGCAAGGATCAGTGAGCTGGTCAATCATGTTGGACACACTTATAGGGAGCATCTGTAGTTAGGTTGTTGTGTTGCTAGCATGTAGTAAAAAGATCCAAACAACCATTGAGTTGTCTTGCTAATCCATCAAGTTGAGCTAACCTTGCCTTCTCACTTGTACACAGGGCAACAACTATGGCAATATGGCAGTACGTGGCAGTGTTACAACTCCAATAGTAATATAAAGTTGATATGCAAATTAGAGCTTTTCTGTAACGTTCTGCATTTGTAATTATTGCCATGCCTAATGCAGAGTTGATCTTGTTTGTGTGCAGATATGTTTTTCCATCAAACTAAATGAAAAATTACTTCTAAATGCCAACTAACCACTGCTCTTCACATCTGACAAAGAGGCAGTCTTAGCAGGCCTAAGAACACAAGGAAACAAACTTTCTTTAGTTTTAAAAACTAATTCATTTCAACTTTAAGTGGGGAACAGGAAAAATTAAACTATTGCTCATGAAATTATTCCTTGCAGATTGGATGTCACAAAGCTAAATATGGATGCATGCATTCTACAAAGTAAGAGACCATAAAGATTTTCATAGTTACCAACCTCAATCTATACAAAATAGAACATATGAATGAGTTGCCTCCTAGAAACTTTCCTTCTACTTGACATGCAGGTCTTAATTTTTTCATTCACAAGCAATAGTGCAATAAAAATTTTAGCAAACAAGCCTTACATTCCCAATTTGTCTTAGAGCATGAAGCATTCATATAAATGACTTAGTTTCTTCGACATATTCACTGCCTAAAATTCTGCAGAAACTGTAATATCCCTAATGGGATCTGCCCTAAAATTCTGATTCTTATTTCTGCTCAAACCTTAATTCTGATTTCTGATTTTTATTTTATGATTTCAAACAAAATATCACAGCGAACATACAAGTGCCCAAACATGACAAATAAACATGCCGAATGATGCTACCAATTGATATTCATATCAAACATGAAATCCACCATGAAAAACACAAGATAGGGTATCCAAATGCAACATACAGATATGATTTTCTGTAGATAACTTCTGCTGTTACAAAACTGAATATTCTGGACTGATTTTACAAAGAACTCAAGGGCTCAAACATGCCAAACATATGCCCAGATTTCTGCTCTACAAATCAGATCTGAAACTATGATTATACATACCAAATATATGCAAAATAGTCTTCAAATATAAAACCCTAGATGGGCGAAGTTCCTCCTTGGTAAGTGCTTAGGGTTTGCTGCTCCAAATAATGCAAAATTGCCCTCCAAAGGTGGGCGCTCAGGTCTGCTCCAAGTGGCACTCCAAATTAGGGCAAAACCCTAATGCAATCTGCTCACAAAATGGCACAATAATTCTACTCCAATTTTGACCTGCAAATCTGATTATGCAATGATGCTCCAACCTTCAAATGTTTGCAATGAAGTGCAAATAGAACTCCGTTATGAGTCCTCCACAAGATGAGCTAGGTTTTCGTCCAACTCACCACATTCACAAGGGTTTTTGTCCTTGGAATTAAGCCCAACCAAAGTTGCAGCCAAAGAGAAGAATCTCCAAATGAAAATATGATATGAATGGATGCCAAATGACTTGGCACTTTACTTTCTTTTATAGCCCTCCCAAAATAACCTTAACAAGGCTGACCTCCTTTATTTTATTTTATTTATTTATTTTTATTTCCCTCCAAACTTGGCCGACCCCAATGGAGTATTCTTATTTTATTTTATTATTTATTTATTTAAAATATTATTATTATATTTAATTAAAATATGAAAACTAGTGTTCAAAAACACTTTTTCCCGCCCTTGCAAAATTTGAATTTCAAATCAAATAGGGATATGACAGAAACATTAATGGCTAACTCTACTACAGGATTCCTTAAAAAGAGGTCAAACAGAATATTAGAAGATTTTTTAAAATTCTTTTGTAACCAAGAGAAGAAAATTTATTTGCAAGCAAGTTCATTTATGAGACTATCTAGCACAACATGTACTGTGAATTCTTGGCTTTGTCAAAGGTCCACCTTTCAACCATAATTTGGTGCCATCCCATGTTCCAATCTTATCATTTTCTAAAGAACATGGGTTAATTGTTTTTAAGACATACTGAAAACAAAGTGGACTACTTTATATGCCTATAGTCCATGTAGGAAGAGGAAAAGAATAATTATCTGCCTTCTGAATACTGATTAAATTAATTGGAGATATAATCATATGAACACATGAACTAGCTTTGCTTTCTTGGATTTTTTGTCTTGGATAGATTTTTATACACACATCTACTTTATTTTTTCAACATTTTCTTTCATTAACTTTTTTGGATTGCCTGCTGCATTTAGGTAAGGCTTTGGTGTGATTGCCCTTTCTGGCCTGATGATGGGATGTGCCACCTTCGAGATTGTAGCGTATGTGAGTGTCCAGACCATGAGTTTCCTGAAACATTTAAAAGACCAAGTGGTCATCTCTCTAGTGATGATTTAATGTGTCAAGAAGGCAAGCCACAGGCTACTGTTGATCGGACTGTCGATAGTAAAGCATTTGTGGGTTGGACAGAAACAGACAATCCCTGGACTTATGATGATGAGACAGACAATGGTAAGAATAATTGCCTTTGATGTATCCTTTTACGGTAAGTACGTTTCTCTATTGATGTTGGCTGCTATAAATAACAAATAGTGCTTAGCAACTTATATGGAAAGTTCTCTGCATCTGGTAACATGCGCCTAATACATCTGGCAAAGTTGCTCTTTGTTATGATAAATAATTTTTTTTAAAAGACTTTAAGTTTAAGTTGTAATGCACCTGGCAACTGATACCTCATCATCAGTGAAGTTGTAAGGATTATGCTACCTAGCATATCTTGTTATGAAATATTCTAATGCTTTCAGTGTAGTTAAATTGTGTTCTCTTGTGCTTTTGCAGCTGAAATGACCTATGTAAATCTTCAGTTAAATCCTGAACGTTACACTGGATACACTGGTCCTTCAGCTCGAAGAATATGGGACTCAATATACAAAGAACATTGTCTTGAAGGTAATTACTTAGATGATTAGCACCTTATATTACATTTTGGTCTCTACTTTATCATGGTCACAATTGTTTGCCAAATATGTTTTGTACGTAACATCTTATGTAACATCTAGTGTTTAGTCAAGTTATAACTACTACTCTTAAGCAGCACCAGCAGTTTCCCTGTAGGTGGCAGTGAGAGAGGAGAAACCTCTACAAAAAGCATAGATCCTTCTAATGTAAGACATCATTTATTTTCTTTTGATTATCTAGGTTTGTCATTCTCCTTGAGTGAGTCTTGTGTTCCTGCTACACATCCCTGAAATCTGTTCAGAATCCATCATCCTGCATACATCAGTTGGTAACCGGGCCTTGTTTTTTGAGCTTATCAGCCTGCTTCTTTCTTGGAGGCTTCTATGCTGCTCTTCATAATTGGATCTTGTTCAAAATTATGAGTTTTTGGAGGTTGGTCTGATAGAAATGGATATACAGGCTCCACACATTTACACTGCAGTACATTTTAAAATACAGGATTCACAGTAGATTTGTCATTCTCCTTGAGCAATTCTTGTGTTCCTTATACATACCTCTGAAGTCTGTTCAGAATACACCACCCTGCACACATCTATGTTACCAGAAACAAGGAATGGAAACACAGTGGAAACTTGGCGGAAAATGGGGTTGGAAGAGGTTGTGTATAAGAAATGAATTAGAAACAGTTTTCTATATACATTCTTATGTTTTTCATTTTTCAAATATTTAACCATTATACCTAAGAGCTCCACCAAAATTATCATGACAGGCATCAATATTATGGCTTAGAGAAATAATTCTCAACCTAACATTATTTGATTATGTCTGATAACTGAGTTACATACCTATAGAGGATGAATAAATCACCTCTCATTTGAATTTCATTAATTGTCTTAAATAAGATAAAAACTGTCACCCAAATTTTCAGCAACTACTTCCACTTAACTTCACTATTATAAGTATTTAAATATCATTAAACTGAAGCAGTATTGTGTACATTCACAATGCCTTAAGATATTCATAGTTCCACGGAGTTTCGGGGACGGGGACGGGGGGACGGCAGGGGACGCGTTTCGGGGACGCAAGGGTGGGGGGTCTAAGTTTGGGGGTGGCGGGGGGGCGGCGACGGGGGAGCGGTGCGCTGAAATACATATAGTACTTGAAAAATTAATTATAAAAAGATGTATAACTATAGAAGCCTAAGGAATAAGTAAACTTTAGAGTTTAAACTTTAAAGTTTAAGCACATTGCAATGATTTCATTGAATTAGTGAAGGTTGTGGAATACATACCCTGTTCCAAAATCCCCAATTTTAATTTTATTGCAGGCAAGAGGATTTTGGCAAAGGTTGTGGAATCTGACTTTACACTGTTAGTTGTAAAGCCAAATTCCACAACCTTTCCCAGCATCCTCCTGCTGATCTAGTATTGATTAAAAAATAAAAATTTAAAATAAAAAAATAAAAAAATAAAAATTTAAAATAAAAATTTAAAAAAATAAAAATTTAAAATTTAAAAAATAAAAAATAAAATGCAGAACATTGAAAATGCTCTGTCTTGTCTCTTAGCCATCGATGCAAGCAGGCACGACAGTTCTAAACGAAATGCCTCAAAGAGATGTCATCCCGTGGGACGCAGAGACTGCATCCCACACGATGACATCTCTTTGAGGCATTTCGTTTAGAACTGTCGTGCCTTCCTGTGCGTGGGATAGCTATGGACTATGAACGACGGACAAAGGACACCCAACAAAGCATAAAAGTTAAAAAAAAAAAAACTTAAAACGCCTCTTGTGCTTGCATCGACGGGTATGGAGTGTGGGCATCCAGCAAAGCATGAAATGCAGGGAGCTACTTTGGATGGGTATGGACATCCAAACAAAGCATACAAAATGTCAAAAAAACAAACCAAAAAAACCCTCTTACCTAGAGTTCGTCCATTCTGTAGCTCGACCAGACTACCACTTGGCTTTTGTTTTTTGAAAAAATCATTTTTTATTGTATTTTAAAGGGGATGTCCAGAAGACTCTTGCATTGTGGGGGATGCCAAGAAGTCTCGAAGACGTCCAGAAGTCTCCTCAAAAGCGAAACGTTTTGGAGACGGTGGCGAAACGGGGGAACGGCGGGGGGACGTTTCCCTGATGTCTCCGCGTCTCGGAAACGTCCCCGTCTCCGAAACGGCTCATTTTTAGAGGGGGACGCGTCCCCGTGGAACTATGAAGATATTCTAATCGACTGACCAATGTTAAATGAGAAAATTACCCATATGGTAAATTTCCCGGTATTGCATTCCTAGTCTTGTCAACCTTTTCAATGGTACCACGTTCTTAATCTTGCCAACTTTTGACAAGCTGGTGAGTACTATAGGCCATATTGATTTTTCCTAGATATCTATAAAAGGAAATGCATTTCTTTTATGTAGTTGCATAAGTGTCTTATCGAATGTGCATTTGGAAGAACTTTGAAACCTTTGTGGGTGGGGCTAAGTTGAACTACATTCTAGAATATTATCATCAATAAATTAGAAGGAATAAAACTCATATCAAACTCTTCCATTGGATTTTGTAAGATGCAATGGATTTCCTATCTGGGATGACCGTTTGTGTTGCAGTCCTCCAAAATGCAAAATGGCGTTGATTTGTTGCATTTCTTGCAACACACACACATCAGTTCGTATCAAGGCCTCAGTTTTTGAGCTCATCAGTCCGGTTCTTTTATCAAGGTTTCTATGCTGCTGACCATACTTGGATCATGTTCAAAATTATGAGTTTTTAAGGTTGCTCTGATCAAAAGGGATATTCACAGGATATGGTCAAATACATGACAGGGCAGTTTAAGAGGAATGTGGAACTATGAATCAGAGATAGTCAGTGTCACAGTCCCAAAGGACCACTACATTAATATCTTTAGATTATATGAATAACATATATTTATAATTTTATATTGATAAAAGGCAATTTATTTATCTATCCATGAATGCGTACATCAAGAGACATATGAAGGGATACATGTAATAAAACACATCCTTGAATGTCTTCAATAACCATTACATTATATTATACAATCGATATATAACATTCTTCTCCTCCTCAAAAAACTTCACGTTAAATCATCAATGAAAATTTTCAAAGTGGTCATAAATATCCTTCAAATTTGCTAGGCAAATTTCATTGTCATTTCTTCTTTGAAAGCTTTGGCATTGATTTTAGTAGCAAGATCTTTTTCATAATTCGCATCATAGTTCAAAAACTTGGACTCCGCAAAAACTCAGCAATCCTAAATTTTGACTTAGACTTGGGACTTAAAAAAAATCAGACTCAATAAAAACTCAACAAGCCTTAATTTTAACTCAGACTTGGGACTTTGGCAAAAACTATGCATCTTAAAAAAAGATTAAAAAAGATTTTGTAAATAAACTTAAAAAACATGCCAAAAAGTGAATCTAGAGAATTCATAAGTAGTTTTTCCTTCATTTATAGACCAAAAAAGAGGTACAATGCACATCATAGTATCATATGATAATAAATTACAAATTTGTTTAAATGTTTTACAAATTTCTTAGTGGCTGTGCTGGTGCCCTTGAATTGGATGGTAGTGATTCCTATTGAGGAACACTATCATCTTCAAGCATATTGTGATGCTTTCACTGGCGTCTACGCCTCTACATATGCTGCTCTTTTTTCTGCTTCCATCTTAAACTCAGTGACCTCATCTGTGGAAAACATGGGCTCCACATCCTTGGAAATCCTATTTGAATATAGATTAGTGTCATCCAAGTCAATCACGTTGTGTGTCTTCTTTCCCTTCACCTTTTTGACATGAAGATGCAGGTTATATTGTACAAAAATGAGGCCATTCAAGTGCTTTTCTGAGTCAACTTGTTGCGCTTCTTTGATTAAATAGCCTCAAATGTGCTCTGATTGCACTTATGCCATAAGCATTATAGGGCAAGCGCAAAAATACCATAGGTTAAAAACTTGAATGTGGCAAAATCATCCATAAAACATACATTTTGAAAACAATCTTAAAAATCATCCATAAAACTGAATTTAGAGAGTTGATAAGTAGTTTTTCATTCATTTATAGATAAAAAAAGAAGCTCAATACACATCATAGTGTTAGATGATCATAAATTGCAAATCTATATTAATATTCTGCAAATTTCTTCTACAAGAAATTGTTTTAAGTGGTTGTGTGGGTGCCCTTGAAGTGGATGGTAATGATTCCTCTTCAAAATTATGAGTTTTTAAGGTTGCTCTGATCAAAAGGGATATTCACAGGATATGGTCAAATACATGACAGGGCAGTTTAAGAGGAATGTGGAACTATGAATCAGAGATAGTCAGTGTCACAGTCCCAAAGGACCACTACATTAATACCTTTAGATTATATAAATAACATATATTTATAATTTTATATTGATAAAAGGCAATTTATTTATCTATCCATGAATGCGTACATCAAGAGACATATGAAGGGATACATGTAATAAAACACATCCTTGAATGTCTTCAATAACCATTACATTATATTATACAATCGATATATAACATTCTTCTCCTCCTCAAAAAACTTCACGTTAAATCATCAATGAAAATTTTCAAAGTGGTCATAAATATCCTTCAAATTTGCTAGGCAAATTTCATTGTCATTTCTTCTTTGAAAGCTTTAGCATTAATTTTAGTAGCAAGATCTTTTTCATAATTCACATCATAGTTCAAAAACTTGGACTCCGCAAAAACTCAGCAATCCTAAATTTTGACTTAGACTTGGGACTTAAAAAAATCAGACTCAACAAAAACTCAACAAGCCTTAATTTTAACTCAGACTTGGGACTTTGGCAAAAACTATGCATCTTAAAAAAAGATTAAAAAAGATTTTGTAAATAAACTTAAAAAACATGCCAAAAAGTGAATCTAGAGAATTCATAAGTAGTTTTTCCTTCATTTATAGACCAAAAAAGAGGTACAATGCACATCATAGTATCATATGATAATAAATTACAAATTTGTATAAATGTTTTACAAATTTCTTAGTGGCTGTGCTGGTGCCCTTGAATTGGATGGTAGTGATTCCTATTGAGGAACACTATCATCTTCAAGCATATTGTGATGCATTCACCGGCGTCTACGCCTCTACATATGCTGCTCTTTTTTCTGCTTCCATCTTAAACTCAGTGACCTCATCTGTGGAAAACATGGGCTCCACATCCTTGGAAATCCTATTTGAATATAGATTAGTGTCATCCAAGTCAATCACGTTGTGTGTCTTCTTTCCCTTCACCTTTTTGACATGAAGATGCAGGTTATATTGTACAAAAATGAGGTCATTCAAGTGCTTTTCTGAGTCAACTTGTTGCGCTTCTTTGATTAAATAGCCTCAAATGTGCTCCAATTGCACTTATGCCATAAGCATTATAGGAAGCGCAAAAATACCATAGGTTAAAAACTTGAATGTGGCAAAATCATCCATAAAACATACATTTTGAAAACAATCTTAAAAATCATCCATAAAACTGAATTTAGAGAGTTGATAAGTAGTTTTTCATTCATTTATAGATAAAAAAAGAAGTTCAATACACATCATAGTGTTAGATGATCATAAATTGCAAATCTATATTAATATTCTGCAAATTTCTTCTATAAGAATTTTTTTTAAGTGGTTGTGTGGGTGCCCTTGAAGTGGATGGTAATGATTCCTCTTGAGGAAGAATATCTTCCTTAGGGATATCATGTGCAGCCACATACGATGAAGCCTCAATTGATACCTCTCCTTCCTCTTGCTTTTGTGTTGCTACATTTGTCACTCATTTTGTTGCTGCTCTCTCAAGATCAGTGACACTCATCCATGGAAAAGATGGGCTCCACATCATTAAGGTTCCTATCTGAATATGGATTATGTCATAAGGGTCAATGACTTCATGTGTGTCCCTTCCCTCCACCTTTTTGGTATTCAGACATAGGTTGTATTGTGCAAAAACAATTCATACAAGCACTTTTGAGTCAACCTATTGTGCTTCTTGCTGTGAATGGCCTCATATTTGCTTCAATTGTGCTCACCCTTGAAGTGCTTCAGGGTTGGAACAAAATGTAGATGGTAAGTTTTTGAAGATTAGGTGTTTCTGCACTATAATCTTCTCACCACAAACCTACGAGAATCAAATATATAACTTTGCAAGTAACTTAGTAAAGTGAAAGATAAATTCAAATCTAAACTTATTAAACAAAAGTTTTAGTTAACAATGTATATATAATATTACTTGGCTGCAAAGTTGTACTTCATTGAATTCATAGAGGTGAAGAAAACAACCTCCCTTCCATGGCCTTGTAGGGATGATCCTCTCTATGCATGTGTTGAGGCCATCCATGACCTCCTTATTAGCCTTGAAGAAATTAGAGAGGAAAACTGTCAAGTTCAAGTAGTAGGCAATAGCATGAATATGTTGATGGAGTTGTTTGTTCCACCTTGTTCAATAATGCGCCAAATGGGTTCATATTTTTTTTTGACCAACAAAAATGTTTTATTGCTTTCTTGGTTTTGTCAATGGCCTCAAATAGAAAATCCATGGGGTTTCTCTCTCCATCCACCATTCATAGAACCCTCACCAAAGTTTGACACCTAAAAAATAACAATACAAAATAAAAATCTGATTTAGATTGACAACAAAAGAGTAAACTAAAATCATAAAAATTTATAATGGAATATCAAGTTGATAATTTTGTAAGCCATGAGGATCTCATCCATATGTTTGGCAAAAAGCTCATAAAAATTTGTCCTTGCTATCCTCTCCCTTTAGGCCTTCAAATAAGGAGAATCCCCCACCTAGTGTTTACAAACATTTTCTTAAGCAATGGTAGTGAGGTTGTAATACTCTGAAAAGCGATGAGATTGGTGACAAAATGATTGATAGTTGACCACACAAGCTCCTTATCATTGGTGTGCTCTTTCATTAGATTAAGCACCCAAGGGTGGATGTAGACGTGCTTTGTTATGTTTCTTGCATCCTCCACCATAGTTTTGACCCACCGAAGTTTTCCAATAGCCTCAAGCAGTAGATCAATGCAATATGTGGCACAAGGGCTCCACAAAATAATAGGGTGCCTCGCCTTTAGTAGCCTACCAATTGGCACAACTTGGACAACATTCTTTGCACCCACCTCCATTTACACTTCATCCAACATGTTGCATAGTGTTTTGGCATTCTTTATTTCATTAGAGATGTTGATTGAATTCATGAACACCAATTATCCACTTGAAGCCATGAGGGATTCAATTAGGGTGCAATTTCTACCATTTGTCCACCCATCAAACAAAACAGTGCAACCCTTTCTTTCCCAAACCCTTTTTCATTCCTCCACTAAAATCTCCATTTGTCTAACAACATCCTCCAACAATGGCCTACTCCAATTATAAGGGCTCAATGATTTTGATTATTTCCCTGCTATTGTTAATGCAAAGACAATTGACTCCTGATAAGGCTTGTTTGCAACCTAGAATGGTATGTTGTTTAATTACCAAAAATTGGCAATTGCCAAGCTCACCTCATTCAACTTCTGTTGGTTCCATGTAGTACCTTGAAGGGAAGATTGGATAGTAGGAGTGTTACATAGAACAAAGAAACCATGTATGTCTAATTGTGATGGTTGACTAGAACTACCTATGGTAGAAGGGCCATGTATCCATAGGCCATGCAAGAGCTCACTACATTGGTCTTTGTAGAAGAACCCATCACAAATTCCATTGCCTCAACAACCCTTTCTTGTCTATTTTTTTCATATATGAAGAAAGGAGAGCATTAATCTCTTGTATAACCTTAGGCTCCACTTTAACACAAATCGAAACATCTCTTCTAGGGATCCACACAAGATGATATTTGAGGTGGTGGACGCCTCTTGTCATCTTCATCCCACAATAATTACACACTACTAGTCTTGTTTGTCTCCCTAGGGTTCCATGTTTCTAAGTAGAGTTCAGCAACTCTATTGCTTCCTAATGCCATATTCCAAACAAAAAAATGAATTTGAAATCTTGGCATAAACAAAGATTTTTTAAAGATTGTAAACTATAAACCCTAGAAAATCATTAAATAATAGAAAAAAAGAAAAAATAGAATAATAAAACCCTAGAATGAGAGGAAAAAATAAAACAAAATCCGAAAATTAAAAAACAAATTGGCATTGTTACATACTTTTCAAATGTTGAAAAAAAAACTAATCAAATCAGTCCAAGATCACCAAAAAACAGTGTTACCCAAGGACGCGTCCCCAAGTCTAAACCCCCCCGTCCCCGTCCTAGAAACAGCCAGGGGGACGGCAACAATGTACCATGTTCTTTTTATTTTGATTTTCATATCGTAATTGAAAAAAAAAACTATATTGGCAAAGAATTCTTAACAAAAATGTTATATGCTAAGTTTCTATAATGTATATATGCATGCTTTATCCATGTTTTCATATGAATATTTAATGTTTCCCTATATATTTTAAATTTTTCTATATTTTATATACCTGTCCCCTGCCGTCCCTAAATTTGGTTTGAAAAATCGGAAACTTGGGGACTCATTCCGCCGTCCCCCTCCTAGAAACTTGGGGTAACACTGCCAAAAAATAATTGATATCACTTGCAAATGCATTAAATGTTGTCAACTTGTTTAAGAAGTGAAAGCTGGATGAAGAAATTGTAAAAAATGAAGGTTTTTGATGCTTTTTTGGCTGTTGGCTATCATTATGTGTTTGTGGGTGAGTTTTTCCCACTGACTTGTAAGTTTTGAGTAACTCATTGTTTGCTCACCAAAAACTTGCTGGCAAGTGACTTGCTTAGGGGATATATGTTGTTTTGTCATAGTAATAATATCTTCAATGGATATATGTTAACATCGTAGAGCTATAGCCTTTAGTGCGGTTATTCTTGTGCTATCATTAGCACATTGTTGTATGTAGAGGTTTATTTGTTAGGAGGTTGTTCCCCATTTTTTGGAAGAAATTTATTTTTCTAGGCTTATTTAACAAGCCTCTATGCAATGTAATATTAAAATGTCTCAAGAATATAACTAAAATGTCAATAGCTGATTTTGTGTGAGATATTTGCTGTGTTGATAAATTTTGTGAGGTGCCTGAAATGATTATTGATATTCATAATTGCGTGATTACAAAAGGAGATAAGAACTCCTTATAAAGAGAATTACAAGACGATGTTTCTAAAAAGAAACCATTGTTAACAAAAGCTAACTAAAGCAAAAAGCAGAAAGAAGCTAAAACAAACTAAAGCGTAAATAGAAGTTACCTAAGTTAGCTAAAGCTAATTGACGACTAATTAAAACTAAGATGACCATTAATATTACAATTAATTTTTTAATACCCTCCCTTAATGGTCATCCTACAAAGAAAAACTAAGTCTACCCATATTCAGATGGTGTGATGGTCATCAAAATGCATAATATGCAGACTCCTTCTGCTCAGTATGCTCTGTCACTTGAGCACTTTGTTGAGACACTTCCGGGTTGGTCTTCTCATTAGCCAACTACTTTTTGCAAAACTTCTGGATATGACCAATCTTCCCACAATAATGGCAAGTAATAGACTTCTTGGAGCCCTCCTTCGAATCACCTCGTCCTTTTTGCTGAGTGGACTTGCCTTTGCCAATGTCCTTGGTAGTAAATGCTTGTTCAACACTGGGAGACTCACTGCTACTCCCAAACTGCTTCCTCCACCTATCTTGCTGCAAAAGCTTGTTGCACAGTTCATCAAACTTCAAGTTAACATTGGTGGATGTAATGTTGAGTGTTTCAATGAAGTGCTCTTAAGAACGTGGCAAACTTTTCAAAGTGATCACCACCATATCCTCCTCTTCCATATTTCGACCAATGGCCTTTATTTGATCGCATTTTTTTTTTATTTTCATCAAGTGCTCCTGCAAAGGCACTTGGTCATCCATCATAATGAAAAACAACATATTCTTCAAGAAGAAAGCCCTTCCCTTGTCTGAGGTTTCATGAAGATCTTTCAAATGCTTCTAGATCTCCACAACAGATTTACTAGATGGCATTTTTGGTAACATCTCATTGGTGATAGTTATTCATAATTGCGTGATTTACAAAGGAGAGGAATACTCCTTATATAGAAAATTACAAGACGATGTTTATAAAAAGAAACCATCGTTAACTAAACCAAACTAAAGCAGATAACTGAAATTTGCCAAAACAAACTAAAACAGGAACAAAAGTTACTAAAAGCTAACTGAAATAAACTGTTAACTAAAAGTAAACTATTGACTAACTAAAGCTAAGATGACCATTAAATATTACAATAATACTTTAATACCCTCCCTTAATGGTCATCCTACTAACTAAACCGAGTTTATCCATGATCTTCTGGAAACATATCATCGGTGATTGATAGTTGGAGAAGCATAACCACCTCGCGATTATTAGTCATTTCCCACAGAACAATCAAATCTAGACACCGACACTCAAAAATTGTGAGCTTCCTCTACTTTAAGTAGAGTTCGCTCACCTAGAGTTCACAATCATTTTCTTAAGAGGTGTTACTGGACATTGCAATACTCTGCAATGTGATGAAGTTGGTGGAAAATCATGTGGCTCTTAACTACACTTTCCCTTGTTCTCTCTCATCAGGTTAAGCAACCACAGGTGGTTGTAGATGTGTTTTGTGATGATCTTGGTCTCCTCCACCATGGGTTTTACCCATCCAAGTTTGAATACACATTCAAAAAGAGGATCATTTCAATGTTCAGCACAAGGGCTCCAAAATAGAAGGGTGCCTCTCCTCAAGAAGTCTCCTTGCTACTACATAGATGTTGAATTGTCGGTCAGAATTTAAATGAAATTCTTTGCACCCACTTCTATTACCATCTAATCCAATGTATTAAATAGTGCACTGACATCTTTCACTTCATTAGAGGCATCAACTTATTTTAGAAACACTAGTTGTCCACTTGAAGCAACTTGGAAGTTGATCAATGGGTAGTTCTTGTCATCCATCCATCCAACACAAATAGTGCAGCGCTTTCATGCCAACTGTGATCTTTGAATTTGACCTCAGTATTCTTCATAGTCTCATCCAACAAGGGTTCACTCAAACCATATGGGTATTATAGTACCAAAAATTGACACATGCCATCCTCACCTCATGATGCTTCTCTTGGTTCCATGTAGTTACCTTTGAGCAAAGGTTTCACACTAGGAGTATTGTGAGGAACAAAGAACCCCCATGAATGTGATCACATTTGACTAGAACTATTTGTAGTAGATGAGCTTCGTATGTATGGCCCAAGGCAAGAGCCCACTACATTAGTCTTTGACTTTGGAGGAGAATTTATTACAGCTGCCATTGCCTCAATGACCCTTTTCTTTTCTAATTTATTTTCCTCATACAAAGCACAGAGAGCATTCATGATTCATCTTTCAAGTTCTGATAGCTTTTTAATTTGTACCTTTTGGTATAGAACAAAATGAAACATTAAGATAGAACCTTTCTTTGAATTTGCAGGGGAAGCTCCCTTTTGAAGAGTGAAAGAAATGATAAGTTTCCTTACATAGAAATTTACAATAATAGCGAAAACTGGTAGGATTTCTTTTAGCATGCAATGCAAACAAACTGAAAGTAAACTTGTCTCTTTTTTCTTAGGCTTGGGCACAAGGCTAATCAACAATCCCTCACAAGATAAGAGGTTTCCCTCACAAGATAAGAGGTTTTTTTTATTTGTTATCTAATGTGGAAATCCTAATCTAGAGAACATGAACACACACTTCTAGCTAAAATTAGAGAGCAGAAGAAGATAAGTAGCAGCAATTGTGTTGGCGTTTCAAATCGCACCTCTGGAATGCGTTTTGGAAACGGACAGCTATGTGCAGTAAACTACTCTTCGAATTAGGAGGGGAAGCTCCCTCTTTTGCTGAGTTGCATAAAAAAAAGTAATCTAAACTTAATTATGCCTATCTTTTTGGTTCAGCTGCGAGAACACAAGGTTATAGAACATTAGATGTTGCGGCTGAGGTTTTCCCTTTAATGAAACTAGACAGCTACAACTTAACTTACGCTTAAAACGTTTCCACCCTCTCAAGTAAACGCAGAGCAAGAGAGTTTGGAAATGGACGAGTATGATTTCTGACAAATATACTTAAATAAACTATTCTTCAACACACGTTTTATGGCAAGCTGAAAAAGAGATCATAAAAGTATTATGGAAATAAGAGGCTTTTATTTCAAGGTAGACAACGCACGCTCAAGATTTTATTTACTCATATTTCTAGCAGAAAACAAATAGACGGAAACTTTGAGATGTTTATATCAAGGTAGACAAAGCACGCTCAAGATTTTATTTACTCAAGTTTCTGGAACGAGGATTACAACTTCGGGACAGCAAGTTGTAGCAACACGCTTGCAACATGCGATCAACCTAACTATAATCAACACTACACATGAACTAAACAAGTATTTGCAGCTAAAGAGGCATGCGAACTTGCTCCTTACACAAAGTGAACAATACTGAACGATAACAAAGAGAAGGTACTATGACACTTATGTCTTGTTATCACAAGCACGGTTAAAAAAAAAAATGAGCAAACACTGCTCTTATTTATAACGAAGCAGAGGAGTAGGAAACCCTAAAATCTCCTTGCTTTTACAACTACTGCTTGCCAACATGCAAGCTTTATTTCTAAATCTAGAAGAGATTAAAACATCTAAACCCTAGAAAGCTTATTAAAAAGGAAAGTGCCAACTCGTGACAACTTGTTACAATATTTTCTTTCTATCCTCAAAGAATGGAAAAGATTTGAGACAAGAATATAAAGAAAACGTGGAAGATGCTTCTAGAAGAAAGCAGATTTAAAGCTCGATCACATCCGCTAAAAAGCGGGCAACTTCATCTGAAGTAGGAGTGTTGATGCTATTAATAGCAAAATGCCGCTTTTCCAAGATTTCTTCAC